>JAPMUY010008927.1:0-80000 GCA_026901105.3 Galaxias olidus
CAAAGAAAACATATTGAAACCTAGAGTTCTGGCCAACCAGGCCATCTTGTCTCCCATCATCAGCATGCAGCCAGCATAAGTGGCAACTCCTTGACAACGACAGAGCGTTCCCTGGCGTCTGGCCACATTGACTTCCTTCAACTTCCTCCGCTGCCTCTCTCATCGTCATGGACACCGAGTCAGCCCCTCACCTTTCAATAGGAGTCGATCCTTCAATCTTGCACTGTCTGGGGGTCCAACTATCATTGGCTTTAGAGTTAACCCCCCCAGCCTTCAATGGGGGTCCCCTCTCCCTCCCACACACAGTCCCTCTTTGTTTGAGTGGCTGAGACAAACTGCTCTATATACAGTGGGAAGTCTACCTACATATATTCACACGTTTTGACTGACATCTGAATTGCGATAGGTTTTGTGATGGTCCACCTCTTCGGCCAGGGTTATTCTGATCTTTTAGCAGCCAAGCAGCCTATTCCGGTGGGTACGTGCTCCGTTCACTCATGTTAAGCTGGCAGACAGTCCTACTCTTCAGCCTGCGTTTCCTTCCAGCCCTTTCAAGACAACAGTGGCTTTTGTGAGGGTGGCACTGCTATGGACAAGCTAGTATTGTCAGAGTGTGTAACTTCAGACTGACTTCCTCGAGTCAAGGGGGAGAGAAAAGCATTGGCCTTTTAGTTTCCCTGCCCCCGAACATCCATCCACTCCTCTCACCATCCTCTTCCTCCAACGTCTCTAAACATTTACACAGTGGCTTGAGGGACGATTTAGGGGGCTCTCTAACAGCCAACATTTAAGTGCCATTAAAAGTTATTTCGACACGTGCACTGTGCCTTATATCATGGGCCGGATGTGTTTAGGTATTAAGCTGCAGCACCGGTGTTGGCTTCATGCCAGTGATATACTTCACGGATCCTACCTATTGGTGAAGTCTAGCACTGTGAGAAAAAATTATAATGGAGATGTAGGTTGCATCAAGGAGAAGAGATCCAATCTTATTGACACATGGGTTCAGCTCTAACAACTGTGAACTCTTTTGTCAAGCATCGGCATGTAAGTGGATAAGAGAACCCGTGTGCATATGAATAAATTGCATTAGACTGCAATGTCAATTAGATAAAGGCACTGGGAGAAAAATAGAGAAAATATCAAGGTTTACAGTGAGGACAGAAATTAATTATTCAACAACATCTGGGATATCAGCTACATCATTGATGTAGTTCGAATAAACATAAACATCGCACCATCCCTCATGGTAAAAAAAAACATTTAATGTTTCATCCTTGTCCAAAAACACTGAAACTTCAGACAGCTTTAGAAAATCTCTCTTAACAAGATGTTCGCTTCCATGAAGAAGGACAGAGCTGCTCTGTTCTGCGCTGTGTGTATAAATGTTACTCCAGACCTAATCTCATCTCACACATGGTGAAACTAACTCAGCGACCCCAGAAAAAAGCCAAGGGGAGAGGGGCAGTGCTGAAGCCTGCTCTGAGGACTCGGACCCTGGCCGGACCTCAGCTGCAGCTAGCCAGCTCGCGTGGAGGGCTCTTCCACATACAGCAGATTGAATTTCACAGGCAGAATGAGGGTCTATCACTGCAGGCAGACAGGGCTTGTTAATGAGAGGGTATAGGATACAGCCACAGAGTAGCTACCCTGTCAGGAGAGCTGGTTGATGGCAGCAGGGTAGAAGGACAGAGCTTTCCTGTGAGCTGGGTAAAGAAGGCTGTGCTGCAGATGGACTGCTACTGTCTGTATTCCAGTTGTCTGAGGAGTAAGAAGGATTTATGCCCCTTGTTTTCTTAGTTTACCTAGACATGGCGTTACCATGGATACCGAAGGACTATACTGCAGATTTCTGTCTATATCCCTATAACCTCAGTGAGGCCGTTGTTCACTGTATTTGTCAAATATTTGGAGATTCAGAATCTTACTGGTAAATCTTCATGACCAAACAGTAATCCTAAAAAACCTAACTCAGAATGAGCCTGAATTCTCTCCCTCTAATTGATGCACTCCCATGCTGAAAGCGCTAAGCCTATGAACACAACATTGGCATCTGTTTAGGACTGTTTCTGTATGTCAATATGGCTCTACTGACTCCCACACATTCAAACCGAGGTAAACAAACAAGATATGATACAAGGAAAATTACAAAATAATCTTCAAGTCTACTACAAAAAGAGATAAAGGACAGGCAGACCAAGGTGGATCATAAGCGTTAGGTTTTCATTTAACCCTACATGTGAAAATGAGAAACATAATAAAAAGAACAGAGAGAGAGAGAGAGAGAGAGAGAGAGAGAGAGAGAGAGAGAGAGAGAGAGCGAGAGAGAGAGAGAGAGAGAGAGAGAGAGAGCGAGAGAGAGAGAGAAAGTGAAAGAGGAAGAGCGAGAGAGAGAGAGAAAGTGAAAGAGGAAGAGGGAGAGAGAGAGGGAGAGAGAGTAATCTAGGTCTGTCAGGGACATTGATCATTGGTTTCCCAGAGGGGGTTTCTCCTGCTTATGTAACTACTCCTGCTTTGGAGGATAAAATAACATGTGGGCACAATAGGTTAAACATGATGCCAGACTGTAAAAGGTCAGGTGTCAAACCAGAATTCACTTGAACATCAGGGACGATGCTAGTTTAATAAAGACAATTGCATCAGCTCCATAAAGCCAGCCTAAACTATTAAGGCTTAGAAAGGAATGGAATGGGTGAAAGTAGATTCAACCTTTAAATGTCAACAAAAGCAGCACCCTAGACTCAAATATTTTTTTTCTCTATGCCCGCATCAAAATGATTTGCTAATTAGAATATCTGTAATTCCTCAGAGGTGGACTGATCAAGTTCTAAATGAAACAGGAGGGCCTTGCTGTCGAGCATCAATTATGCCCCAGTTTTAAAAGCTCAATCAACTACTCTAATCACTTCTTATAGATTAGACTTTCTATAGCACAGGCTACTTAATTTCCTTTGAAAAGTGTAGCTTTGCTGCCTGCACAAATGCAGAAGCTAATTATCAGGAAGACCATCAACCATTTGTGGGTGTAAATGCGTGTCAACTTGTGGTAAAAGCTTTGCTGTGCGGATCGAAATCAGCTGTGCTGAATGGTGCACTCTGGAAAAACAATTGATTTAAGGCTCCTCATGGACTGCTCCCACAACATGCCTTGCCTATGTGATTACATGGGAGACTGTCAGTGTGAAGTTATGTAGTGGATGTTTTTCGCTCTGCCTGGGTTTATATGAAAAAAGGAAGTGCGTAAGAGAAATACACACAAAGTCCTTGCTAAAGTTAACTAATCCCAATACTTTACAAAATACATTACATACTTTACAGCTATATCACTTGTCCAACCTCCACAGCATACAAAATATAAAAGTGTAATATATATATACATGTGATTATACTCATATGATGATGACATATAGATGCATTGAACTATCTTCATGCCACACCACTGTGGCTAACCAATGGGCCGCATGCCCACATGGCTTGTGCCACTTCCATACCCCCCCCCCCCCCCCCCCCGCCCCCCGCAGCTGTTAATGTAAAGCAGAGGGAAAATACAGGGTACTATGACAGTTTGTTGGGGCACAATTGTCAGAATATGTGGGCCAACTGGGCATCTAAAGTTTGTTGCCGTTTACAATAACAGGGTGATCCTAAGGTGGCATGGCATATTTAGGGGCAGATGGTTGAAGATTGAATACATTATTGTTTTCGTTTATATTCCCCCCATAATTTCAAGTTATGTGTAAAAAATATCAATAATTGTTCTTAAATTATAATTGACCCACCTGCATTTCCTGAAGACATTTGTTGCTTTCCTCTTAGAAGTGTAATAATACAGGACACTTTCATTAAGACATTACTAAATCAATACTAGTGCTTTCAACATGTTTCCAATCCAAATGTTAACGCTATCATTTTCATTTTCTTGTAGAACCTCTTTTTAGATAACGTATGCAACAGGCATTGATGCACTATTGGCTGAATACAGTAAAGAAATATCATTTACCATCCCTTGGTAACCATTGGGCTGTGTAAGGCAAAACAACTGTATGGCAGTACAACATCAACATGTCTGTGTTTTGTGGGTACAATATATGGACAAATCAAATCAATAGCTGACCCGCCAAAGTATCCAGCCATCTGTAATTCGATGTGGCAATAAAAGCAGAAACATTTTAATCCAATTGGAAACGAAGTTTACAGAGTGATTAAAGTTAATAAGCAACTTTTACAGTCTCAAAAAACAATACCATATTATGTTAAGATAATAATAAAAACACTGTTTTTGAATTTTGGACCTCAGATATAATAAACAGGGATTTTACCTCATGTTATTGCTTTAAGTTACAGATACCCTGTTGCAAAATGCAAACGCATTTTAAATACAGATCACTTAATAGGCTAAACATAAAATTACGCAACCTACGTTTCTTACCTATTTGACAAAAAACGAGAAGATGCGCGAGCACAATATTGGCTCTTTTTGCAGTTGCCTCCATGGTCTCCAAAGGACTGTCGGCACCAAATAAAAAATATGAGGATAAAATATTTCACACAAAAAAAAAGCGTCTTATAGACATCAAATGTGAAAGGTTGCAAAGATGCTATCCTCGCCTCATTCCGACGGTCTGGCTGGCAAAGCCTCTTACTGGCATTTGTTTTCCGTTTTGGACATGATACTCATTCATGTAGGCACGCTCGTTTTAAGAGTGGGATTGGGTATGAGCGCGCCGCCCACTACCCATTTACAAGACGAGAGCGCAGCAGGGAGGGGTAACATTTTACTGTCCACACTTCCTTTATAATAACTATGCGAAATGATGTCTATATATATATATATATATATATATATATATACAGTACTGTGCAAAAAGTTTTAGGCAGGTGTGATGTCTTTAAAGTTAGAAAAAAACAACAACATAAAAGGATAATTTTAATTGTTTATTTTTTTCATTCATATCAATTCATAAAATACAAAGTGAGGGAAAAGCAAATCTGTATCAAATCAACATTTGGTGTGACCACCCTTCGCCTTCAAACAGCATCCCCTGCCTAAAACTTATGCACAGTACTGTATATATATATATATATATATATATATATATATATATATATATATATATGTGTGTGTGTGTGTGTGTGTATATATATATATATATATATATATAAATATGGTGCATACATATATATTAACTATATACTATTCAAAATGGACACAGTACTTCATTAGAATTTTTCTGAATAGGCTATAGCATTATTTTTGTCAGGCCAATATAGGCCAATTTCTTTTCATATTACAGGTAAATGAAAACATCACTATACAAAATACATTATAAGGAAAGTAGAAGAGTTCATTTATAGTATGAATTTATAGAATGCAACCTATTTATGGTTCACCTATACCTACACACAAATTGAAGTTCAATGTGAGATGTGATGAAGCTCTGGAATGCAGAGCGGGTTTAGTGGTCTCAGATCCAGCAGCTTTCTGTGATTTGGCTGGCCCCTAGATACTTCCCCTCTAATCTGTGGGCACAACTTCAACACACAATAACATCCTACTCGGGTGTTCTTTCTTGTTATCCCATTGCATACATTAGCATACATTAGAAGAGATTATCCATAATTTATGCAGGATCTGGATTTCACTTGTTTGACCACATCTTTCAATGGTGCTTGATACAATGTCCTTTTGCTTATAGAGTTTTGCCAGTCTATAGACCTGTGTTTATTTGTGTTTGTGTGTGTGTGTGTGTGTGTGTGTGTGTGTGTGTGTGTGAAAGAGTGTGTGTGCGCGCATGAGAACGCATCCATATGCTTTTTTTTTTGCAATAGAGCCTGCATGTGTGTACTTTGATTGTGTGTAATTACAAAATTGCTATAGCGACGTTGCAATGGTGGAGCAGAATGTATACATTTGCAAATGCATTTGTGAGTGTGCAAGTGAGAGATCGGGTGTAAATGCCCTGTGTGTTATGAATTGTGACCATGAGCTTGTTTGCAGTATGTGGAAAAACAACCTGTTGAGAAATAAAAGGATATTATGGGAGTGAATGGAGGAGAATAGGGAAGGAAGTTTGTTTCCAGGAAGCAGTTTGGACATAAGAGAAGGCCCTTTACAGAAGTCTATCGCTTTCATCCACTATCAATGACACAACTGGGGAGAAAAGTTGTGAATTAAAGAAACTCAGAGGACAGATGCTATCATAGATCTTCTATCAAATTACTGTGGAACACATCAATACAGTACATGTGGTGTGGAGTACCTGCAGTGTTTTTGTTTGTTTTTTCCAAAGAAGATAAGGAATATAGAGGAAAGCTTACCAGAGATACGTATTAGTGGAAGATGAAATGACACAGTGAGAGTTTGTAGAGCACTCACCAAATGGAGCCAGGGACAAGAAAGCGATGGCAACTTTGACTTTTTGTAAGCAGGACATTTTGAGAGAGTCTTTGATACAAAATGAGATATACTCTGATGAGCACCCGTGCTGGGGGTTTGGTTTAGGCACGTCAAAAAGTGACGTCAAAATATGTGTGTATAGGGTACGGAGGCTTCCCAAAAACCCCAGGCCGTTTGGCACAAAACGCTGGGACTGCCCTTCAACTCGCCCTGACCATATCTGTTAAGAAAGTCACAATAAACAAACAGCTCATTAAATGAGATCAAAGGAAGAGCACAAAAAATCATTGGTTTGTACCAAAAAGGTGCACATAGCCCAATCTACAGACACAAGGCTATCAACTCGAAAATGTTTAGACACTCTATCAGTCTTTCTCTCTCTCTTTTTTTTCTTCTCTCTCTCTCTCTCTCTCTCTCTCTCTCTCTCTCTCTCTCTCTCTCTCTCTCTCTCTCTCTCTCTCTCATTCTCTCTAATACTTAATTATGAATAACCTCCCTGAGTGTCTCATCACTGCACCCTGTTGCCATGACATCTCTGGCTGTGGCTGAATGTCAACATTATTGAGAACCAGCTGGGGTGCCTGAAGTTCAATATGCTGGACAACAGTGACTAGGCTGCCACAGATCGATAGCTACCACAGAGCAGCCTTGTTGGGGAAACAGTAGCGGGCAAGAGCACACCACTCTCTGTCTGTGCAGAGATTGCCTTGGACGATGCTGCCGTCATGTGTAATGTACTGTGATTGAGTTACGCAACACTAACTGAAACAGTTCAATGCCCTATATTACTCCTGGTTTAAACTTAACAGCTAGGATCCGCATCAGCAGTTACGGCTGTTACTGAGCACCACCTGACCCCTGAGCGTCTATCAAAGCAGCCAGGAAGAAGTAGAGAGTAGCTTGGTGGCTGTCATGTTTAATTGCCTTCAACCCGTATCGAGTTAAGTGCTGCCTGTGTGCATCTAACTGTGATCTGACATTTAGCTCTGTTGCATGGTTAAGGTACTGTGGAGGTTGGGCTAAAGCAGAGGTCTCAGAGGAAAAGACCTGACATACAGAATCTGACATGAGGGAAATTGGATAATGCCCAGCTGTAAATCAATGGTTAGTTCCTAATCTGTGATGGCAACTGAACCCTCTGCTGACTTCCCTGTGCTCCTTTAGGGCCACTGTGTCCCTCATACTTTTCCACAGCAGGACATAGAGACAGAGAGAGTTGAGGTAGCTGTGGTTGCCAGTGGGCAGTGAGTCTCTAACTGCAGCTACCTCATCTTCACTAACCCTCATGGGGCCTAACAGCCACAAAGGACCCTCATGTGACAGCAGGCTTCAATGTGCCCTAGCAGACTGAGAGGGACCGGGGGAGTGTGACAGGCCTTTCATATGGACTATGGAGGCAGAAGAGTAGCACTCCAAACCCAAACAAGTTCACCCTACTGTCTCTCTTTACTGCTTCAAACCCTTAAGAATGGCTCTTATGTGTTAGAGTCAACTTCCCATCACATTTTGACACTGGCTCCAAGCAGTCTTTGTCTCAGAAGACACAGCATTGAACTGGCATTATTTCCTGTGGACCAACAAGAATGGTAGGGCATTTCAACAGGCTTTCTAACTGCATAATGCAATTATTGGACTCTGTGTAAGGTTAGTTTGGCACCACCCATGCAGTGAAGTGTACAAATTGAGGTAAAATTACGCAATTTAAATACCATTTCTAGAAGTGTCTCTCTACATTAGTCAAGTAGGCCAAAGGAAATCCTTTGTATCCAGAAAAATAGTGCTTCACATAGTCTAGTCTCAAACACTAGTCTGGAGTGTTTTACCTCAGAGTAAGATGTGTTCCCTGAATCTGGCACTCCGTAATGGATCGTTGCTTGGCTCCATGGTAACATGCATCATGCAGTCCTATTCATGCCACTATTCAGTTAAGTTTAGTAAGCATCCACATTCAATGAAAAGACTGCCCTAATTGCTGTGTGAGTGGATAGCATGGGAAAGATTTATGCCAGACCACAAATGAATAGCCTTAACCAAAGTTTTGCATCTAGTATGTTATATTAGTGGAGGAAACAGAACTTCTGCTTGAGAAAAATCTGAATGGAAAACACTATTGAGCAATTTAAGACAGTTGTCATGAGATATTATTTCAGATGTATAATAAAATGTATTATCAATGTCATGATTGACGTGTGGCACCTAGTGGCCAAGTGAGCCAATTACGCTATTGAGCCTGTACGTTCTACGTCAATTCAATGCGACGGACGACGGTTGTGTGCGTCGTGTACGTCCTTGGTTTGAAATTAACAAGTCAAAACAAAAAACATATTTTAGCAATTATAGTTTTGCTTCGTAGTATTGTGCAAGTTATTTTCAGTTCGCAAAACAGTCAAGTGGTGAGAAGGTAGGATAAAAACTCAATTGTCAACTAGGTTGAAGCATTTATTTTGTAACACTAAGTAGCTGGCGAAAAGGAAGCTAACACAAACATTGTTTGCTGGCCAGTTGACGTGCTAGGCTACTTACCAGCGATGACAGCTCCGAACTCGAGTGAGAGAAAAGCGTGCTGGGGCGCGAGAGACGAGCTGTGGAAGTGTCTGGATGATAACAGCGACCATGGTGCTGCTTGTGAGAAGTACCAGAAAGAGTTCGAAGCAAATTGCCCTAACCAGTGGGTTAGTGTCTCGTCAGCATACAATTTTATGTTACAGGATTACAATTAAACGTTAGGTTTACAAAAAGTTCTATGATCTAATGTAACAATGTATTACATTGTGCAAACAATGCAGGGACATTAGCTGGTCTAGTGCATTTTGACTAACCTTTCTGTCCTTTATAGGTTAAATATTTCACCAAGAGGAGAGACTTCTTGAAGTTCAAGGAGAAGATGCAAGTGGAGGGATTTAAACCAGCCGAAGAGTCGACACAGTCATAGCCTCCGGTCTTTTAGTTGGGATACCTCAAGAACAGACATCATACTCAGAGTATACTAAGTACTACTTTGAGAGCCTAGAATCTAGTCCACTATGCCACTCACAGTATGCTTGCATATGAGAAGATATATTCTGGCAATCAATAAATGGTCATGGTCATGAAATGATCATCAACAAAAGATGTATTATCAACAAATGAGTTGTGTCCTGCCTTGTTGCTGTCATGGTTGAAAGTGTACATATGTGATTTCAGAGTGCTTTATTTATTACATCTTTCAGAACAGGGGCTTTGTCATTTTTTGTAAATGTATGTTGGACTTCTGCTTTACTGCGCATTGCCATTGGAATCAAAGCAATAGGGACTAATGCAGTGTCCCTTGTTGGATTATAATAAAATGCTTAAATACATGTGCCTGATTGAAGTTATTACTGAATAAAAAAACAGTTGATGTTTAATAATATTTTAATATTGCAATACAATTTTGTTATGTTCCATGATCCTAAAACTATTTTTAATTAAACATGTATAGTATAAATGCAGTACTTAGTAAAACAGTCATAGACATTGATATTGAAGGCCATTGAATGGTTTGGAAAATACTGATAAGGCACACATTTCTTTTTATTCAAACTTTGCATGTGTTTACAAAGTTCAATGCCCAACCCCTGAAAACCAACATAAAATATGAAAACGCGTGCAAGAATTGAATAAATTAAAAACAGAAATGTAGGATTCAGATTCTGACACAATGCAGGTTTTACATTCTTACAACAATGTATTTAGTACAAAAAAAGCACACATTTACATGAGAATTTGAGTAAAAATATAAAGGATATCAACTTGTATGTCATATTGACAGAGTACATTGGTCTGCCCTGTCACCATATACAGTTTATAGTCATGGTGACAGATCGCCTGATTTAATTGTTGATTCAAAGGAATTCTAACCTGCAGTATTTTTTTCACCTCCGGTCTACAAAATTGTAGAAATCACTTTGAGTAAAGCATTTCTCGAAATATTACTCTCAGTGACCAAAATACAACAGATACATAGTTTTACAACAAAGTAAAGTGTCAAATGCAGAGAATACTGTGTGGCTCTTGAGCATAATAAATTGTATGAAATAGTGTTCACGGGCTACCATTTTGATATTGACATTGAACTTAAATCCATATAAAAACCACACCATACAATGATGGCTGTATTTCACCAGACTGATATTTAGTAAATTGTTATTTTGTCAAGTCCAGCTGTCTGTATGAAATCTCTTGGTACCGTGTCAGCAAAGTCTCCAGTTCACTTATGTACTGTGAACAATATTTTCATAGATAATTGTACAGTTTAGGAAACAGATGTGAAAATCTAGACAAGCAACATTTACAGCGAGAGTCATGAGTCCATTACCAGCACCTCTTACTCAGTGGCCCACCTTAGTGGACTGCGTTTCTCATACTGCCTTTCATGGAAAGACCTCAGTCCCTTTCAGTTTGGAATTCACATAGTTTGACAGCTCAGCTACATGTACACTCAACGCTTAAAGTCTGTGTTGATGGTACATTCAGGAGGTATTGATTACACCTTTTCAAACAGCCAAAGATCTACTCAAGTGTCCAAGGTTGTAGAAAATCCTGGGCTTTTTGTTCTATGCCTCCCTCCTGTGACGGCACCTTATGTCTTCTCTTACCGCACACACACACACTATTCCTTACGCTCTGTGACTGCCTCCCCTCCCTGGCACCCCTGGGTGCTTATAAGCTCTCTGTGACGTTCCTCATGATGGCCCAGTCAGGGAACTCACTCAGGTTGAAGAGGGGAACCCCCCAGGTTGTGATGGCCAGCATGACCACCAGAACTCCGATTAGGTTCACCACGAAACCGGCCTTCACCTTGGATAAACAGGACACACAAGCACGCTAGATTATTTACTGCTCTATCGTAGAGCAAGTGTGTGTTTTGTAATGATTAGACTGCAAACAGTGATATATTAATCGAGTGAATCTTACATTGGTATATATAAAGAGTTCACCGACATCTTATTTGGTCAATTTAAAATGTATTAATATCTGTGGTTTTATGTTTGCAAATTAGAACAGTCTAGTTGCTGAGATTACAGTTTGTTCCCTTGATGGCACAGGTGCAGGACAGTGTGTCATGTTGTCCGTGACATCTCACCATGTCACTTATCTGCACGTGGCCGTAACTGAAGACAATGGCATTGGGGGGGTTCCCTACAGGCAGCATGACCCCGAACGACACACACATGGTGGACGGGATGAGGGTCTGCAATGGGTTTATTCTTAGAGTCTCCGACTGAGGGAGGAAAGGGAGGGGGGGTCAAAGAAGGGGAGGAGGAAAGGGTGTAAAGAGGGGAAAAGAAACAGTGGATCACATTACTATTACATTTAGGAACAGTAAACAGAGTGTCCACATAACAGCATTCACCAATATATACAGTACATTAGCCCCGTCAGGGGGCCTGTCTGTAATTATATCTAATTGTTATATAGTTTGACCCTAGACATACTGTAGAAAAGGAGTGGTGGCAAATCCATGTGTCTCTTTTCAATACTGTGAGGAAATATATGTATTACCCATTGACCAATGAAATGATTTATTTAGTTTAGACCGATATACTGGTTTCAACCTTGTCAACAAATCAGAACTTACTATGTAGTTTGCCTGAACCGACTGTAGTAATTTCTATGTGTACAGACTAGCTCTATGTATTAATTACTAAAACTATACTTCACTGTCAGTTTTCTCCCTCTTGTTCAATTGGTTATTTCCTGTGGTTAAGTGAAAATATCCAGGAGAACGGCCATGAGTCGCTGACTATGCGTTAAGTGTGAACATGTCGACAAAGGTCCTCACCAGTGCAGAGAGGATAGGAAGGAAGACGGTGAGAGTTGCCGGGTTGCTGGCAAACTCTGTGACAGCTGACACCAGGAGACAGGCCAGCAGGGTGACAGTCCATGGAGGGAGACCACTCATAGGCTCCAGCTGCCTACCAATCCAAACAGACAGCCCAGACACCTGCAGATAAGAAAAACGAAGTGGGAGAGGAAACGGAGGGTGGGGGTCATTATGAAATAACGGTACAGGAAAAGGCACGTCAACATTTTGATCCACAGATCCACCTGTTAAACCTTTAAATCTCACCTTGCAGCCAGCAGCGAGTGCATAGCCTCCGCCCACCAGGATGACAATCTCCCAGGGCATCAGTTTCTGGAAATCCTTCCATGTAATCATTGGGGCCAAGGGGTCTGGGTCAACCTCGGAGCCCTCCTCAACTAGCAGAGGGAAACAGCCATTATCAAACACAACCAACAGGTGTCGGTATGGAGGCACTACCAGAGATTTTAGTTAACTCAATACCGGTTGGGACAACAGAAGACAAGTTCATATTTTAATTTAATTAATCATTTTTACAATCAATATATGTTTAGTTGATGGCAATAAATCCATGCGTAATTTTAACCCTGAAAACAAGCAGTGAGTTTAAAACTTGTGTGTGTATCAAAGTAGGCCCAGTGGGCTTGTCTAGGTGCTCACTTTTGTCCCTTTCACTGGAGGTAGAAGAAAATGGCCGCCTGGCCGGGATGAGGAAAAGCAGAAAGCCCAGAAGCACTGACACTGTTGCATCCGTCCTATAGCCTTTTCTTAAAAACACACCAACACACAGAATAAATTCTCTATTGTCTGCATTAACACAAAACACAAGCAATATTTGAGTGGATTCTGAATGCAGGGCTATATTATAGATAAATGATCTGCTAACAAACTTTTCAAACAGAGAAGTCCAGCCGGGGACAAAGCCAGGCTCTCTGGTGAACCACAGCAGAGTCATCAGGATGAAGAACACTCCAGTCACTACCTCAGGATAACTAGTAAAGAAACAACACACACTCATTACAAAACCCTTACCGGAAAGAGAAAGGACAGGCTAACATACAATTTATATTTTATTAAGCTGTCTCAAACCTTTAATGAGGCTGGAATAGTATAATTATAAAAAGACTATTAAACGCTGGACTTATACTGTTTCAATTCATAGTCTGACCTGATGGGCCCCAACTTAATGTATTCCTCATGAATCCTCCTCTCGGACAGCATTTCCCTCTTAGTTTTACGCTTTTTACTCAGCGAGCATGTCTCCCGGAAACTGCACGTAATGAGGCAATGGGTACATTAAAAACAAATTTAGTAATATAGATTTAAAAAATGTCTGCAGAGCAAAAGCCAACTATTTTAATAGAGTGGGCTTCAATGGCATTACTGTGTCTAAGGTCCATAATCAAACAGTGCTTACTTGCAGCCTAGGAAGAGGAAGTGGAGCCACACCCAGGTGAGCAGCAACATGATGAGAGCAATCGGTAAACCGAAGATGAACCAGGTGCCAAAGTTGATTACCTTAGCATCAGGGTAGCGACTGCACAAAAACAATGGCATGGTGCAACTGATTTATAACCATTTGATTGTGCAAGTTTGCTTTTGTGTATCACATGCAGTGAGTGTGTGCATACTTGGCAATAATGAATTAAAATGTATTTATTTAGTTGTTTTTTGTTTAAAATGTCTATTGTTTATTTATGTCTGTTGTGTTGTAATAAGTAACACAAATCATACAGTGCTGTTAAGTAGTATTTCTCCCTGTCTAAAAAAAGGTAGATAACGCTAGTAGCAAGTGAAGCTCTTTGAAGGAAACACACACACAGTGAATTAGGCGTCAGCTGATTAATGAGTACAACAGCTCCAGAGCCTGTCGAAATGAACCCTTAACCCCGTACTTCCTATCAACCTTAAAAACGCACATCTGCAGAAAAGAACATGGATTACCGAAGTCACACCTACGGTTTGTCCTGCGCTCAAACTTCCAGAGAAGCACACACAAAATCTCAGATAAGACTTCTCTATGTTCCTCACGTCTGCCTAATGATGAGTTAGAGGATTCTGGCCATCTTACTGATAAGGATGTTGAGTCAATCAATAGGACCAGTTCTTGTAACTACCGCGTGTCTTACCCTGCGTCCTAACAATGATGTAGGTTTGTGGCACTCCATATGACTGTCCTTACTTATCCAACATAACTGTTTCATTATAAACACTGTGCACTAATTAACTAACATTAAACATTGTTAATATTTACATTTTTAGGGTATAGACTCTCACCTCACAGATATATTTGATAACTGGGCCAAAGGTGACATGAACTGAGTGAACTTGCCTACGTCAATAAAAACCAGAATGTTGAAGATCAATGATTATTCTCTTCCTGTTTCCCAAGTGGGTTCAAGGTGGGTCAAGTTAAAGGGTTGAAGTAGCAAGGACCTGTTAAACCTACACCCCTAGTAAATCTTCTCCTGTTGGCAACGCAGAGTAAACACCAGTCCTCCGGAGTCTCTGGGTACCAGGACCAGACAGAGTGTTAAAGCTGATAACTAAGGGAATATCTGAAATCATTACGAAGTATTTCACGTGATGCTTTCACCATTGTAACAATACAATAAGAGCAATACGCAATTTATGCTGACTGTGCCAAATTGCCAATCATTCATGTTTTTAGAAAATATTCATGTAAAACTGGAGGAAATTTATATTGTTGGTAACACGCTCCGTTTCTTAATACTGTAATATGTAGTGTACCGGCTTAACTCAGAGTGGTAAGAGTTGAATACTAAGCCATATGTGACCTTTGTCCACTTAAGTCTGACATGAAAAGAGGCCATTTTCTTTGGCTTATTCCAGCGGGCCTTAGGGTCCCAGGAAATCCGCTTTGAATGATGTTTGGGGCTCTTAAAGAAGCTCTTAAATCTCAGCCGTCTTTGGTATTATTATTTTTTGCCTAAACCTATGAGGCCCCACACTCTGAGAGTTCTTTGGCACAAATTAGTTTCCCTAACCTTTGTTAATCCAAGTTAGCCTCTTTCAAATGACCGGAAAACCCCATATTTCTATCCTTTATCCTTTGCCGTACTTGCTCATTAAGAAATGTGGCTGCATCAGATAACAAAATTATATGAACTGGTGGATTAACCAACATTGGTGTTATACTACTCCAGATGGAACTGTGCTTCCCCCCGAATTCAGATAATGGATAAGGAATATGCAAATCGTTTAAGCATTTAATATCAAGTCAAGGGTGACACCTATACTGAATTATATGGTGGTGTAGCTTGTAATCCTTGGATATTTGACACCTATACTGTATCTCCTCTTGATCTATGCCAAAACAGTTGGGTTATGTAATGGAACCTATCTATTGGTCATGTTTGCATACCTGTTGAACTGCTCAGCAAAGATAAGGTTGGTGGAGGTCCCCGTGATGGTGATAAGGCCTCCGATAGTAGCAGCATACGTAATGCTGAGAGACAGACATTTACAAATCATGTGGTCCCTCTTGGTGGGGTAGCGGGAACTCTTGCTCTTCTTCTGTTTATTTGGCTCTGAGATACTGACTGCTGTCTAATACAGAAGAATAAGCAATAGGATATATATGGGTGTGTAAGAACAGTGTGTATCTGTGCCTGTGGTTTTGTGAATGGGTGGAGGGAGATTTCGTGTGCCTCTATGCTTCTAACCTGGGGAAGATAGCCATTTGTTTGGGTAATCAGCTCCTGACTGTCACTGGCCTTCCGATTCATGCCATTGGATTCCACAGTGGAAACCTTTAATTTGAGAAATATAAAAAGCAGAAAATCCTTTAGGTCCAAGTTTTCTCACATGTTGTAGGCACTGACCAAAGGACAGCACATAAATGTAAGAAGTCCACGTAATATAGCACCCGGCAGGCTGGGTAAAATGAGTCTCACCTCAGTCAGAGTGCAAATTGCCTGAGCCGCACAGTTGCTGATGGAAAACAAACATATTTAACAATGACAACTGACGTTTTCTTCTAATTTAACAGTTATCTACTTTAAGAATTCTTTTGTCCAAAGTGTTTTACATCATAAATGACTTCAGGACAGGTTATCCTTACCTATCTCTACGATAGAGCAACTCCAGTTGGTTATTTTCCACGGTCTCTACTTTGTCGTGAATAACAAACACACAATCATCTCAGGGCTCACACAGAGCTAAAATATGTTTCAATACCGTCAATTACCACACAATATTTGAACCCCTGATTTCCATGTATTAGAACTTATTTCATTCCACTATGACATTCCACTCTCCCACAATATAAAGTTCAAGCCTTCAGACAACACAGTAAACTAGGAACCGTACCACCGTCGTCCTCTCTGGCATCGACGGTCTCTGAGTCCCCCTGGGCGTCGGCCACACCGGTGTAGATGAGCTGCTGGAGGACAGCCTCGGCGATGGGCATCACCATGGCGGTGGTGGAGGTGTTGCTCAGCCACATAGACAGGAACACAGTGCAGCACATGAACCCTAGAACCAGCCTGGCAGAGAGAGGAGAAAGAGTCACTTCCCACAAACACTATATGAAATACTGAGATAACACAAACAAAAATACCCCAA
The DNA here is from genome assembly GCA_026901105.3 of Galaxias olidus. Taxonomy (NCBI): domain Eukaryota; kingdom Metazoa; phylum Chordata; class Actinopteri; order Galaxiiformes; family Galaxiidae; genus Galaxias; species Galaxias olidus. Next base: position 16,809 of record JAPMUY010008927.1, read on the forward strand.
GTAAATGACCTAATGTGCTGGTGTATTTTTGACGTCCCTGTGTATGTATGCGTTTCGCGTAACACTTACATGCCAGGCTTGGCTCCAGCGATCATTACCATGCGGAGGGCTATGCGTTTGTGGAGGTTCCATTTCTCTATGGAGGCAGCTAGACAGATCACCCCCATCAGCAGCAGAGTGGTGTCTTTACAGTACTCTGCAGCCACCTGGAAACACGCACACACACAAATATGAATTCAATTGGTCAAAATATATGTATATTCTATTTTGAAGTCCCTTAAAGCAGGTTACCGCAATGCTCTGCATTTGTTACCGTGGACAGTTTTAGAACTCATCATTTGACACGATATAAGTGACATCTCAGTGATATGAGATAAAAACCTTGTCTCTTTTTTGTTTAAATTGATTGCATTGATGGGCAAGTTGTCTTTTCCACGTACATACCGTTTAAAGCCAAAATCTATAAGTCATAGGAGATGCTCACAGGACTTAATCACCCTTGAAAGCCCAAAGGTTAAGTTAGGTTTTTTTGTTTTTTTTGTTCAAGATCAAATTCAACAATAATTGAAAATAGAGCAGTTTGTTTCAGTTGAACAATTTATATTAGTATTGGAGGATATAGGAGTTAAAGAGTGTTCTTGTTCCTTTTAAATATTGTGCCATATTGTAAAATATTTTGATAAATGTTTATTTTCTTTCTTTTTCTTTATGTTATTTTTTACATATATTTATATATTCTGCCTTTAAACAGGGCACTGTAGAAAAGGATAAATAGTCCCAGTCGGTTACCCCTGTATAAAACATAATAATACAAGTAATGGAATGAAAGCTTGCCTTTATCCAACCCCAAACATATTTGAACTCTGCTCTAGTTTTTCAGATACATATTTTTTCTAGGTCGGACGAAGGCAAGGTCCTCATCGCTTACTCCCTGTGGCTTTAGAGTGCAGTCTAGACATTCCTATCAGTACGTACCTATATCACCTGTATTTGTGAAGTTGTTTAAAGAAAAACATGCCAAAGCAGTTAGAGAAACTCAATGGATGAACAGTTATGGAAACCACACTATGCCCATCCTTCAATCTATCTAATAATTTTATCTAAAACAAATTTGTCAATTGATTTGAAGAGGTATGAGAAAGAGCAGTTACAAGGTATACCGCTTGTAATAAAAGAGTTGCGTAAAGAAATTATATATTTACCAAACAAGATTAGAAAGGCTTACGCTAACAGGCTGCTTTGTCAGGTTAGTCAATGGAACTTGGTGTTACATTTTATGTAACACTGAAAATCAGAAAGAATTAACACAGGGATCTTGAGCACGTGGTGGCTGTCACCAGTGAAACTGGCATGCACCTTAAAACGATCCCCAGCAAATGCTTCCTATCTGAACATAGTGATCCTATCATGCTTGTTTCAGAAAATAGCAAAGCCTCCAACGTCAGGTAATTAGGGATGTTAACAGTCTAAAACTGTCAATACATTAGCCTCAAATAACCCTTAGTTCTGTTGAATCAGGCTGAAATTACAGTTGTTTTGCTAATGCTAATGTTACCCAACATGACCTGCCCTACATGATAAATGCTATTGTAATGAACTAATGGAGGCTGGACACCAACCATGGAGGGAAAAACAAGTATGGTATTGTTTACCTCAGGGCAGTCAGCTCCTCTGTATTGTATCACAAGACACATACATTAACATAATGGAGCATTGCTACGCCTTTGTTGCAATATGATGTGCTGAACTGAAGACCTGTTAGACTGCATAGTCGACCAAAGCCATTATTACTGTTATGTCCTATGAAAGATTGTTTAGATGTAGATCATAAAAAATATCCCTTGTAGTGCTCTGTCCACAAGGTGAGCCCAGAGCCTCTGTTATCTGCCATTCTGCCCAGCAGAGAACCAGCCAGGACCACTGATTACAGCTTTAATATGCATTTACACATGTACACAAACATCGTCGAAAAACACATAAAAGTGTGTTGTCACTTACACTTTTTGCCCAAAGTCTTTTTACCCAATTCCTACATTCAAATCACGTGACTCGACTTACACATTAAGACATGGCCATACCAAATTGCTTAGCTATATAGTCTCACGTCACTGTAACTCATACATGCAGTAGTTTGACTTGAGTACTATAAGACGTGCACATAGAAACCCAATAAACCCAGTAAAGTATTACTGTACATACAGCAACATTTATCTCAAGGGATAACAGCTACTGGCTAAATGTGTAAAATGTTTTGTTTTATATTCTTTAGAAAACCTAATTGTATTCAACCTTTCTAATTAGAATCAATGCACCTTCTAAACTGCAAGTCTTACTACGAGTATTACTTACTCAGCCGGTCTATCATAGCATATTTAAGTGGGCTCAACCATATAATTTACAAATAGAGGCCATGAAATACAGCAGACCCTAACATTGGTCCATCAGTATAATTAGAAAGCCCCTAATGGAATCAGTGATACCTAATCAAAATAAAGAAACCTCACATTTCTGTAGCTTCCCTTGCTTCTGTGAATGCATCTAGTACCTCTACCCCTCTCCAATAGACCTCTGAAATTACTCAACTCTCCATATTACTCACTCAGGTCAAACATGGCTTACCGACCAACCATTTAAAGAGAAAAGGGCAAGAATTGAACGTGTGTGATAGGTGTTTACCCACCTCACTAGACTTGAGGACCCCAAAGAGAGGGTATAGGAACGCTGGCACCAGAGCGGCAGCACCGAGTGGTACAGCCTCTGATACCCAGTACACAGCAGTCACCATCAACACATAGGCACAGCATGCCTCCTGCAGGGACGAGGGGAAAACAAAGAGAGAGAAAACATTAGCAGCAACAGATACACAAAGAAAGCATGTCTACACTTATTCACACTGGTTAGTTCTCAAAGGATCTTAAAAGATTGATGCACTTTAAATCAAATTGCTGTCATCCAGTACTCAGTCCTGTTTGAGGAGAAGAGTTTATGACATTTAGTAATTCAATTGATCTGTTGATAACCCTTTCAGCAAAGCAGCAAGTTAAGTTTTACATGGGGGGTTTACATGTAGGTAAAAGAGATAGGGACAGTATAAAATACAGAGGTGTTTTTGCTCTGCTTATAAAAATACTTTTAAAGGCCTATGAATTTGCGCGAATATACAGTATTACACTTAGAGCTGAATGGAATCACCTTGGTTTTGAATTATCAATATTTAGCAATAGCATTATTCCCCACAAAAGAACTTGAAACACCAAAGTAACCAACACAAAATTGTAATATTGTATTCGGTATTCAATAATGTATTAAGGTTTTATTTGGTTTGCAGCAATGTTTGGGGAAGAATGACAATGAGCATCGGAATTCATTGAGGCTTCGGCATAACATGCTGATGATGGATGACCTTTGGACAGTAATACTGAAAGGTAGTACCACTTCATAGGAGCCAACTTTCAGGGAATGTAAAACATTGTAATTTAGCACTTTTTATGTGAGGTTTGTTTTACATTACTATACTATACTGCCATTTAATACAACTAACTGATGCATTTAAAATGTATGATTCACTTTCCAAAAACAAATTTCAAACAATTTATGTAAGTTTTGGTTAATGTAAACCATAGCCTGCATGGAGGACCAAATTACAATTACATTTTTTTGTCATCTCGACCTGACACTACTGAACCTTTTGCCTACTTTGTAGAAGCTATTACGCTTGGTAAAGTTAAGGTAATGTGGTGCGTAGTAAATCGTGTTCAAAATGTTTATATGGTTATTTGATAAATTATATTTTCAATGAGAAGTCCTTTATAGCTAATTTGGCGGTAACAAACAAGATGATCGTAAAATAATCTTTGTGGAAGTGAGCTTTGCTGAAAGCTGAAATATCCTAATTGGAACTGGGATTATGAATAATCTGCTAAATACAGGTTTCCTACCCCGCACAGATTGGTTAAGGTGCAACATAAACACGCACACACTCTCTCTCCCTTTTTGGTGAGTACGACTAGCTAATTTTGTGGTGGGAAGTGCAGGTGACAAGTTTACAGGTCAACTATCTCCCATAGTAGTGTACTATATATGTAACAACATGCCCAGGTCTGACCTATCCCTACCAGGTGGGCCCTGAAATACTTAGGACCAACCTTGCAAAGACTGCATCAACCAATACCTCTGGCAGTGCCATTGTTCTGCAATATTATGCTAATACCTGCTAAGTTTTAGTTGGAATCAAAAAAGACTGATGGATTACAGTCAGTACAGAAGAGGGTTTGTGTTAAAAATCAGAGACCAGCAAAAATTAAGACAGAACAGATTACACTGAATCAACACCAATTTTGTGCAGGAAACAAAGGTAATCAATGTCCCCATAACTAGATTATAGGATTCTTTAAAGGTTGGCAGACCAGTGTGTGTAACTGTTCATCTTTCACTCAGGATATTGGGGAAACTAGAAATACTGGTAGTAAAGGGTGTCTCAAAGCATTGATTAGACCTTATCTGTCATAGATTGTCAGACTAATCAATCAGTCTAATTGTTTCTCAATACCAAATAGTGAAGTTGAATGTTGTCAGAAGGCATCCGTTGATATAATAAAAGAATAGAAATACGAGAAGATACACATTGTACACACATTGTGTAAACTGCAATTTCGAAAATCACTAGAAATTATATTTTATTTATCTCCGGATAAATATAGTGTCACCGGTAATGCATAGGCCTAGGAGGTCAACCCAGTTAATTATCAGGTACACTGTTGCACCACTAAACCAACTGAAAGTAGCTAAAAACTAGTATGACTAGACGTCTGAAACAATATAGCATAATCTGCAGTAGGTTTTGTGAACTTTTTAGTTGATCTTGTGACTTTTTCATGTAACACACTGCTTGAGAGGTGATGAAACCCCCCTGGGCTTTAAGGGATTGATAGAATAAATTCATTGTTTAAACTGTAACTTTGCTGTCAATGGTCAATGGTGACTGACGTCTTAATATGGTTTTGAATCGGATACTCTTTTAGGAGAATAAAATCAAAGCACCAGCAGCAGCCTTTTTAATATTTTCTCAAGATCAGTTTTTCTTCCCTGCTGTTGACTGACGCAAGGTGAAACAGCAGCATCCAGCAAACCCATGCAGCTGCAGCTGTACCCTGACGTGAACTGTTTGGACCCGGCTGGATTCTTTAACCGCAGTGTGGTCTCACGCGGCGCAAAGGTACAGAACAGCCAGATCCCAACATTGCCTTGTTATACAATTTAATGTTGTGTTATTTAGTAATGTTCCGCCTCTGTCAACACGGTGCTGATCCTGCTTCTCAACAATGCAAGCGTGTGCTGGAATTAAAAACAAAGCACAAAATGCGCCTGTTCGCAGAGATGCTACGTGGGTAAAGTCAAAAGGACCATACGTTAAAGTTGACTAGATGACAAAGCAAAGCTTTAATTATATTGTAAATCAACAATATTACCCCAAATAATCTCCAATATTATGGGATTGGACTATCTACTGCAATCTAAAAGTATGTAAATGTGACTCATACATGTTTCCCCCGTTTCTTTTCAATTCAATATGAATTTATGATACATCATAATCATAATCAGATAAAACTCGGATAAACTACATGTAAATCTAACCCTGGACGTTTGGGTGTCACCTAGCCGTAAACTAGTTTACGTGACACTAGTTACAAGGACTTGGACGTATTACTCACGCTGGTGGGGTGTATGAGCGGCAGGGGCAGCAGTGAAAGAGGAATGAGCACAACGAGGATCTGCTTGCGCGACCTCCACATCTTATTGAACAGGTCCATTCTTGCGGCCTCCAGCCTCATCGGTTCCCCTGTGGTTTTCTCGGTGCGGTATCACATGTGGTGATTGTTTTACTCTTAACACGGTGCTATACATGTACTTGCAGCCATTAAAACTGATAGTATATGTTCTCTTAAGGCAAATATTTTAAATGTCTATATTGCATAGACCAGGATTGTGCAGTCTTCAATTCACAGCTTGAATGGTCCTCTGCCCCTACACTTTCCAGTATAACCTCTGTAAAGAGGCAAGAGAGCAAGGCCTTAGAGATTCCACCAATATATGGCCATGCCAATCTAACACGAAAACACTCAAAATTTAAAATAGTGTCTCTACTTTACCACTCAAGCAAATTAGCTCTTACTACGGAATCTGTCGTCTACACTGTCACATCTATCCATACACTTTCCCATTTATTACCCCTCATCTATGCTAATGTAATGAGTCTTTGCTCCTCCCAAAAAGTGTCTCAGCCAATCAAGGAGCAGTAATTATTTCTTCCAAAAGGCCCAAAGTGGGGATATTTTACAGAACGAAACCCGAGTATTTATCGTCTTCATGTTTTATGCTAAATTAGCTGCTTGTAATCATGTCTTAAGTTATTGACTTTCTCCCAGTAAATTTCCAACTAATAACTAGAATAGTTAAAAGTGTTATGCGCCTGCAATTGTGGAAATGACAGTCAAAGCCTGCCATCTAGTGGATTTATTGATTAGCCTACGCCTAGTTCTTTTTTCCTGTAGGTTCTGTATGTGTAGTTGCTTTTTTTTTTTGTCAGAGTAGGACACGTACACAGCACTTTTAAAAAATATTTAACAATTAGTTGGCATACTTTATATTAAAGAGTTACTGTAAAATAAATCTCTATCATAGACAGAAAATACTCAGAAAGGCATAACAATAAGAGAAAGAAGGATTTAGTATACAGAAACCCACCCACTATTGTGTCCCACCCTCTGGGGTCTGTTTGTCTGAACACATACATACGTTTAAGGTTTAGAGAAAATTGTGTGTCCCTCATTGGTGGAACTTTGGTGCAGAGATAACACGTCTTAACACTCTTGTTCCTCTTTTGACAGACCAATTCCGACACTTTGACCCCTTGACATGGACAGTGCGTGAATGCTGAAGATATGGACACCTCTAAACACTATACCCTCAAAGCTGCAAATTCTCTTACATTACTCATGGTGAATTACCTCAGTTTAACCCATATATTTATGAGTTTAACAACCTTCTAGCCACCCACACACATAATGATGACGTTGCGAGGGATTGCTACTGACGTCAAATTAAACCGGAATATAAAAAAGTAATTGGTCTATATTGTAAATGTATGTATTTAAACTTGTAGAACTGTGGAGGTATTGTCACATGACACACTTAAACAGGTAATCAGCATAATTGGTCGAACAAGTAGTTTGTGTAATTCAGCGTTTCATGTCTTAATTCCTTCTAAACTATAATTAAACTATTATTATGCTTCCAAAATGCTTCTTTCTATGATTAGGAAAACTAAAGGTTTGCTAATTAGAATAACGGATGCATTTATAAATAACATTGGGGGAATTTCTTGTCTTTTAGAGATCAATACAGGTGGTGAAACAGCATTTATCCAACCTTACTCAATATTTAACTTCAGCAACAAACGCTTCCTACAGAAAAAATCATTCAAATGACATATCTGTAGTACAGTTACAGATGTGTGAGCTTTCCTTCTTAGTAAACACTAGGAAAGTAATGGACACATTTAAGGATAGCAGGGTGAAAATAACAGGATTTACCTGTTTGGGTAAAACAAGTAAGCAATGTGAATGACAAATGTGTGAGCTGCTGCCCTTTTTAGTAAACACAGGGGGACCCCTATCTGACAGTAACATTCCCAGCTGGCAGGACGTGTTCCCCCTGCTATGTTGCATAAATTTAAGGACAGCAGGCTGAAAATCACAGAAGTTGCATGTAGGGTGAAAACAAGTCAGCAATATGAATTTGACGAATGTGTGAGCATTCCTTCATACTGAACACATGGGCAACACTTTCTGACAGTACATTCAAGTCAGGATGTGTTCCCCCTGCTATAATTAACTAATTTAGGGGGAACTGTCTGACAGTAACTTTAGGTTACATAATGTAACCCCAGTTCTTTGATAATATGAGCGAGGTTTCTCCCTTATGGGAAGCGCCCCTGGGCGTAACCAACCATGGAATTTCCAATGGACAGACAGGTAACGTCAGTGACCCCGAGGGTCCCACCCCCATTTATAAGTCACTGACGGACCCATAAAGTCATTCTGAAGCCAATCTCTACCACGTGCACAGCAAGGAGGGATGTGCGGTGAGATATCTCACTCATATTATCAAAAAACCGGGGATACGTAATGTAACCTAAGTTATTTTCAAATATTTGCTCAGTATCTCACTTATGGGAAGGATGTAGACAACTCCCATATTGCCTCGCTCCGACAACAACCAAGAAAGAAAAGTGGGCCGAAAACAAAGGTTTGTAAGGTCTACCACAAAAGGAGTAGATTACCCCATTAGTTTGGAAGAACCGACATTAAGCACCGTATGCGCCAAGCAAGGGGCAGTGACGTCCAATCGGTAGTACCTAATTAATGTGAGGAGAGGACCAACTCGCAGCAGCACAAATGTTCGATGAGTGTTACGGATGTGTTCACTTCTCTCCTTCATGTGACACGACTTTCCTTAATCATTCTGAAGTTTTGGGAAGCTCTACTAAGTGTGTCTCGCAATGACATGGCATTAAAAATGGCTGGTGTTGGTCCATATCCTCTCTCAAAAGCAGGACAATGTTTGTTTACTGTGTGTAAATCTCTTGCCAACCACTATTCACCTCCACATTGGCCACCTCCTTTCCCGTACAAGAAGCCATGGTGGATGGTGGATGGTGGATGGTGGATGGTGGATGGTGGATGGTGGAAGGTGGAAGGTGGAAGGTGGATGGTTGCTTGCTTCCGTGCTTGCTTCCGTGCTTCCTTGCTTTCTCCCCAGCACTCTCCACCCTGCTGCAAAGAAACTGACACCCATAAATAGCATTCCAACTAATCACCAGATTGAACTCACCTGGCGATCACTAAGTGGAATGCCTCACCACCACGGTCCTGCAGCGCCCTCTACTGGACAGATGCAGCCACAACCCTCACAATGATTTATCCATCAAACACATTAAAGGTACTGCTAATGTTTTGGCAACGCACTTAGTTGTGTGCCGGTATAGCCATGTTAGTTTGTATCTGCCTGTCTGTGTCTTGTACCTCCTCCCCTCTCCTCCCTAAGGATTTCAGTTTGCTGCTGAGGCACCAAGGTGGCGTGTTGGGGTCCTGGCTGTTTGTGAGAGTGGAGTGGGGCATGGCGACGGGAGCTGCCAAATATGATCATGCTGTGGATGGAGAGCTTGTAATTGATGACTCTCTTTCTCTGCTGTCCGCCTGTGCATACATGTGCATTTACTGCATATCAGGGGCTGGCAGTAGGGGGTGGGTGTATATATTTGTGTAAATTGTGTACATTATTGTTGCCTTGTCTTGAGTCGACAGTGGTGGACTTTTTGCGGTGAGGGTGTCACGGCTACGGTCGTGGCGCTTGCTGCCTTTGTGGTGCTGTCTGTTTCTCCTCCCCTTTCACCTTTTTAGGAGTTGTGGAAACTGGGAATGATTGCCGTAGATGGGTATCAGCTGTCCTGGATCCTATATAAGCCAGTCCAGAGGAACAGTCGGCAGCTAGCTTGCTAGCTTGCTTGCTTGCCTGCAGGCTCACTCACCACTGAAGGGCATTTTGCCGTGCCCAAATACTTATGTTTGGGCAATATTTCTGTTGATTAATAAACCTTTGTTATTCCTTTTATATTGACTCATGTGATCATGTTGATGGCGAGAGCCGGTGTCGTGTCCAATTCAGTTCCCCCTCAGATTCCTGTTCCCCCTTGCGGAGCTGTGCTGCAACATCGGTAATCAGTGGAAATCGTGCAAACTTTGAAATCACTGAATGAATGCGTGTGTGCACATTTCTACGGGTGTCAAAGAGGACCAAACAGTATAGAATGTAGCTTGTGCTTACTGGCCAATAATTCCCAAAACAGGAAATGCTACATATTGTTCAATACATGCCAGTAGTGTTGCTTATTTTAACTGTCTGAATTTAGAAATCGAATTGCAATAGTGAAAACGATTTATATATATATATATATATATATATATATATATATATATATATATATATATATATATAGATAGATAGATAGATGGCATATATTTGCATAAAAACTCCCTTTTAAACTTTTTTGTTACCTCTGAAACTTGTATTAGATGTAAAACAACTGTCTGTGTTTTCAAGTTTGCCTCTCTATAATATTTTAGTTTCCCCGCATGTCAACGCAGACTGTCCTGAGGGTGAGGTCTGAGATGAGGCAGATCTCCTCCCAAAGGACCGGGTCAGGGGAACCTGAATCCAGCTGTCAGCCCATGTCTTCCAACAGCTGGGATTGGTAAGCCGCCAGGAGAGTGGAGGAGTTCAGAGCCCTCACTGACTGCTCCGATGCCTGGTAAATCTTGTTGTAAGTAGAGACGGTGAAGTGCTCTAGATTACCTGGCAGGGAAGGACCAGTGGTTGTTATCCGCTGGGAGAGGTTGAGATGAGGGGTCACCGCAGGCTCAACAGGTGGCGGGGAGAAGAGCCCAAGCTCCTCCATCCCAAGAACATCTACACCGGAGAGGCCCTTGATAGTGGCGTTGAGAGAGAGGGGCTTCTCCCAGTAGCGCCTGACCTCTGCCAGACAGTCCGACACCAGAGGCATAAGCTGTCTGGGAGGGGGCTGGCGGGCAGCCAGTCTCCTTCCACCATACAGGCTCCTATTAGACCCCTCTTCCAGCTGAGAAACTGGCCATGGAAGCCCAAGCTTGCCAGCAGCCCTCTTGCAGACCTCTGCCAGCAAGGAGTCTACTGGTAGAGAAGTGAGACTGCCACCCTGTGCACTGACAGCCCTGAAGGGTTGTGCGGAGGAGAGGATGTCGTCCTCATCTTCCTCTGCGACAGCAATAGCGGTTAGCTCCGTGTCACATTCCTCGTTGTCTCCCCCACTCTCGTCCGCGTCGGCTTCGACAGGAGCGAGAGGCTCAAAAATTTGCGAAAGATCAGGGGAACTTTCCTCCATCATGTCAGCCCAGCTGGTGCTAGCCGAGGCGACACCCTTCTATGAAGAGTCTTCTCCGACATGACATGGCAATGCTGGCATTTTTCGGGGATAGTGAAAGATGCGCTAGCATGCTTGATCCCAAGGCATGCTATGCAAAGACTGTGAGAGTCTTTCCCCGAAATCATAGACTGGTGCAAGGCGCTGCCGTGCAAGGGCGAGGTTTAAGATCTTCAGTTTTGGTACCCTCTTGCGATGGAGAGGCCATAACTCAATTGGAAACTATCTAACTGATAAGGTTAGACAGAGTAAAATAGCTTGCGATTGTTCGAACAATGCGTCTGCTCAATGTGTAACGAAATTGGCTAGTTAAAGGTAGTAAGCCAGAACTAGCTTGTCAGGAAAGCTCGCCACAACGCGGTAGCTTATCTGAAACAATTCCGAATTAAAAACCAAGTAGGAGGTAAATCCAAACTTGTGAATTAGTTTGCCCAACCTGAAAAGATCACCAACTCCTGCTTTCGGCAACGAAGTCTTTAACGGCTAATTTCTGAACGGTTAAGCAGGTGTAGTAGGATAAGTCAAATCAAGCTAAGCAGGAGCTATTTTGTGGTCTTCGCGGGGAAGAGAGAAAGAATTACTTTAGGGGTTCGTCAGTGACTTATAAGTAGGGGTGGGACTCTTGGGGTCACTGACGTGATCTGTCCGTCCATGACAGACGTGGTGCCATTGGAGCGTCCGTGGTTGGTTACGCCCAGGGGCACTTCCCATAAGTGAGATACCGAGCGAATATTTGAAAAAGAACATTCTCCGCTCTCTTAGATAGCAACAGAGCTCTCCTATAGAATCACAGTTATGTGAATTAGTCTCACACATCTCTTCCAAATGTTTACGATAACCTATTAAAAATGAAAACTCACAAATATAATATTAGGCTATTTATTGATATAAATAGTTGTTTGTTGTTTGTGTCAATAAACAAACATAAGTTCTGTTACCCCATATTAAAAAATATACAGACATGGAATTCGCCTTTCACTTTTGGAATGTAACGTTGTAAAAAAAAATAAAAAAATAAATGAGTACTGAGCCTTAGCGCACTCCATTGTACCTCAGTGGTACGAGCACTACGTCTAAAAGATCTGGACGGGGAAACAGAGTTCGACACAACACTTGCAGCAACTCCAAAGCTGACTATTGGCCCGTGATTCATGGAAAGGTTTGGCCAGGGCAGAACCAACAAGATACAGAATTAGGATTAGTATTACGAACTGTATGAACAAATGCGGCTCTGCATTTCTGTCAAAGGATATGCACTATCCTTGTAAGGCCACAAGGGGGTACTTTGCAGACACAGCGAACAAGAATGCATTATGCTGCCCCCTCCCATGATGTTAACACTGAGCTTTACATTTGGTTTCTCTGAAATTCAAAAAGGTATCTACCTCCCAAATCCTTAATCTTAAAAATCAATAAAAAAAAAAAACAGTTTTAATGTGTTCCTTCATGATTTGATTGTGTGCAGACACATATCCTCTGCTGTCCTGTCCTGTCCTCTCCAGGGACATGGCACAGTGCCAGGAGAGCCAGACTAATCATGACATGGTATCAGCATGGGAAACAGATCCTCTCTGGTCTTCTGACCCCAAGCGACAGGGGGTCCCTAAAGCCCAGCTCCTTAACTACAGCTTTGAAACTGGGTTTGCATGTGGCAGTTATTATTGGTGCTACTTTGCATGGTAATAAACTGGTCTGGTGTATGTCAGTTTGAGTGCACTGTGTGAGATTCCTTAGCTGCCCTTGAAGCTAGCAAAGTCTCTGTGTCCTGTGTGACTATTAGCTCTGGAGGTAGCCACGGTTATTGGCTTTACGTCCTGCTGTGCTCCACAGTGGTCCACTAATACACAGGTCAGCACCACCCCTTCTCTCGCTGCTTAGCGGTCCGTGCCGGCTACGGTCTGTGTGCTTCAGGACATCGTAAGGTTTGTAAGTCTGTGCGCCAAGTCTCTCTCTGTGTGTGTGTGTGTGTGTGTGTGTGTGTGTGTGTGTGTGTTTGTGTGTGTGTGTGTGTGTGTTTTTGCATGCTTTGTGTTGTGTGTTATGTAACACTGTTTAATTGCAGCAGGGTGTGTGTAAGTTTGTGTTTTTGTGTGGCATGTGTTCATGTTGGCATTCCGTACTGTTTAATTTCATAATTTTTTTTGCCATGGTCAAACCTTTATGAATGCTGTGTGTCTGTGTGGTTTCTTCTAACTTGAAAGGTGTCAGAGCAGTATGTTAAACCAGGTCTGAGATTGCTTCCTGGTCAGGATGGCCATGGAAGAGAATGAATAATAGATGCAAAGGATCTAAAATAAGAACAACTTTTTGAGTGGGTCACGGCGAGAGATACAGTAAAGATCCACTGGGCTCTCACTGAAGTTCTCTCTCTCTCTCTCTCTCTCTCTCTCTCTCTCTCTCTCTTTCTCTCGCTCTCTCTCTCTCTTTCTCCCTATCCCTCTGCCTCCACACCTCTCTCTCTCTCTCTCTCTCTCTCTGTTTCTCTCTCTCTCTCTCTCCTCCAGCTCTTAAAGGGCAGAGCCGTAAACAGGGACATGCGAGTTCCTTTCCCTTCACCTTCATTATTTATAGCCCTGCCATTTATTTGTCCTGGACAAAGCCCAGGTTGAGAGCGGTGTGGAAGTTGTTTTGTTTTTTTAAAATAAAAACCTACTCTGGCACATACCCACTCACACTCCCAGTAGGACAACATGTGATAGTATGGGCTTCAATTGGATGAAAGAAGAGAAAGAGCAATGGGAAAAAGAATAACAGAGACAGAAGGGAAAAGTGAGAGAGAACAGGGGAAAACCGGTGACCAGGAATATGAGGATTTAAGACTGCATGAGTTACAGCTCTGCGATCGCGTTACGTTACGCAAGAGCTGCCTCAGCCCAGCTGGGGATCAGAGGAAAAGGGAGAGATAGAGAGAGAGAGAGAGAGAGGGGGGGGGGGGGTGTCTGAGAGAGAGAGAGAGAGAGAGAGAGTAGGGGGGGGGGGTGTCTGAGAGAGAGAGAGAGAGAGAGAGTAGGGGGGGGGGGTGTCTGAGAGAGAGAGAGAGAGAGAGAGAGAGAGAGAGAAGGGGGGAAGTGTCTGAGAGGGAGAGCCTAAAGAGCAAGTGCATGGAGAGTAAGCCCGAGTGAGCGAGCGAGCGTGGCACGGAGAGCACTCACTGAGAGGGAGGAGAGAGCAGCGAGCGAGTGGGGACGGGAGCAGAGAGCACGGGGAGCAGCCAGACGACAGAGGGACCACTGTGCCGTCCACTCACAACGCAACATGGACAACCGCTGTCTCGCTGGTCGCTTTCTGTTCAGCGTGTGAAGTGGACAGGGGAGAGGAGAGGGGAGGAGATCCAGAAGTTGGGGGAGACTTGAAGAGTAGTTGACCAGATAAGAAGAGGGGGAGGACAAGGCTAGACTGTGCACAGACTCACCGCTCTTCTTTGGGTCCCTAGGAGCGAGGACTCGCGAGGAGCTAGAGGGGAACCAAAAGCCGACCATGGCGAAGTGAAGGAGGGCACCCGTACCTGTTTCTGCTGAGAAACCCTCTCTCCGAGATAACCCACCTCTCCCCTCCTGCTCTCCATGTCTGATAGAGGGAGGACCCTGGGACGAGGGTCAGGGGCCCGGCTGTGGCCCCTGATGTGCATACTGGCTCTGGCTGGAGGCTCCTCGGACAGCCCCGTCCCCTTCCAGAACACCCTGGCCCCCACAGTGGAGAATGGGTCTGAGCTGCCGACAGACACCCTCACGGATACCCTCACAGAGACCATTACAGAGAGCCTGACAGAGACCATCACAAAGACCCTCAGTGAGAGGGTGACTGAGTCACAGACCCAGGCTGAGAATGGGATCCCGCTACAGACAGACTCACAGACAAGTGGCCCCACCAACAACTACACAGGTGAGTCTCTCCACTGTCCTTACTTTGAGGACGTTGCTATTGCCTTTCAAACTTACCTATTGGTCATGCTTCAATGCACACACATTTTTATGCCTTTTGCCGGGCTCGCTGTAAAGAGAAATATCCTGTAGCACCGTGGTTTGTTAGCGGTGTGCGCGCCAGCTATTCTGACGTGCTTAAAGTCCCTCCACGGTGCGTGCAGCCTCTTTGTGTTTTGTAGCTGTGATCATGTGTGGCAGCAGATGAGGCCACTTCGATAACTGGATATGAGCTAGCACTCAGTGGCACAGCCTAAAGAGAAGTAAGGAAGAGAGCATAGTGGTGATGGTGTGCACGAGTTAGCAGTCGGTGGAGCATGCACTCGTGCACTGTCTCGCTCTCTGTCCCAAAATACACACACACACACACACACACACACACACACACACACACGCTCGCACGTGCATGCATAAACAGTGCAGATGACCGAGTATGAGTCTCACGTGCTAACAAACACACACTCGCACACATTCGCACACACTCAGAAATGGACAAACTGCCCAAACGGCACAAATCTTCTTAAAGGTTTAGTAAACACAGCTGGTTTCATAATGGCAAGCAGTGCTGTCTCACAGAGGAATAAATATTTTATAATCACATAGAGCTGATCAGCAGGCTTTCCTACTTGAAGCCGCTGTGGATTAGAATGTAGAAAAGCGACCGATTCCCATGTTCTGGACTGGTCCTGGCCTTCAGCAGCACTTGAACACACGTATAGTTATGGTGCTGTTAGCAAGTCAATAGAGGCATCAAATGCAGAACTCTATCCCATCAGCCTATACAAAGGCAAACTGGGAGCTCTGTTAAAGTGGAATGATTATGGGACTTTTAATGGCATAAACATTTCAAACAAGCTGTGAGGTGTGAACCTAAATGGAAGTCAATACTATACTAGTATAAGATAGATAGATCATAACATGGATTTTCATCACCCGACAAATCTTTTCCTATGTACTGTTATAATAACATCTTGAACATACTTTGAGCCCCTGTGACAGCGGACTGCGTTTCCTCTTGTTGGTTTTGCCTTTCCTGGAACTGCAAAAATCGGATTATTGATTGACTGTTTAGTTGACATGACGGTCGAGTACAGTGCTGTATCTCACTGATTCGATGGCCAGGAACAGCATTCTGAAGAAGACTAGGCCACTTGCTCCAAGGGAACATTTTCAACTAAAATGATTTCAGCATGAAAACAAACAGAATTTGTCTTTTACAATTTTGCAGTCAGCTGACGTTTAAAACAGCCCCTTTAACAGCACAATTGACCTCCAAAATACTTTGTTTTGGTCCAAAACCCAAAATGTTCCACAAAACATCCTTGTGCTTGCCTTTGCCCTTCACTATTGCCCTTTCTGTGTGTTTTTGTAAACAACAGGTTCTTTCGTCACAACTGGTGACTGCTCAGCAGTCGGAACAAAGAGGCCTTTCTCGTTCAGCAGCTCAGCTGTCAATCTAACAGTCCCTGGCAGAGCCCTGGGCCCATTATTACCTCCCAGGTCCTAGCTGTGCTCTTTAAATCGACGTGTCATCTTTAGTAAATCCCTGGTCAAAGCCCATCATCTGTCCTGTCCTTAATACAATTCCCTTGGCACCAAGTCGAGACAAACAAAAGCATATGGAACAGTGAGCGAGCTCAAGGCGGTCTCTCGCGCTCGCTCTCTCTCTCTCTCTCTCTCTCTCTCTCTCTCTCTCTCTCTTACTCTCTCTCTCTTACTCTCTTTCTTACTCTCTCTCTTCCTCTTTCTCTCTCTCTCTCTCTCTCTCTCTCTCTCTCTCTCTCTCTCTCTCTCTCACACACACACACACACACACACACACATACAGATGCAGATTAGATTGATTTTTTTTGCGTTATTTAACCAAGTAACATACATATACACATACAGATGCAGATAAGATTTACTTACTTACTAGATACATATACGTAAGCACACATTCTCTTTGTGTGCGTACGCGTGTATCTCTCTCTCTCTCACACACATACACACACACACACACACACACACACACACACACACACACACACACACACACACACACACACAGTAAAGCGACAAGAGTGGGATAAGGGGATTAGGTAATTGGCTGTGTCAGAGAGCAGCAGCAAGGGACCACACGAATAGACGCTGCTGCCACGCTTTGATGAAGGAAAGAGAGAGAATTACTGTAGATAGAGAGAGAGAGAGAGAGAGAGAGAGAGAGAGAGAGAGAGAGAGAGAGAGAGAGACAGAGACAGAGACAGAGAGAAAGTCCGGCTAGATTATGGGGTGCTGTCAAGGCAGGAGAATACTTCATGAACAACCCATGAGGGGTTCTAAGAGGTGGAAAAAGAGATAGGAGGAGGTCGGATTGGGGGGTAAGTAAACAAATAAGTTGACCGTCAATCAATGTTTTTCTTTTGGCCAAGATGGAGGGCATAATCACATGTCTTCAGTAAAGAAAGGTTTTGGCTGAACTCTTTTTTTTAATGATTTTTTTATGTAACAACGCTGGTGCGCATGTGCATCCCTCACAAGTCATACAGGCTATTGGCAGCAGGAGAGGAGCTGAGAACATGGGGTGAAAATGTCAGAGCAATTCAACATTGACGTTCATGGCCCTAGGCATTCTGACTATTTAGTGGCAGGGGTGGTTTCAGAGCTATATGTGGTGGTAGGGTTGATTAAAAACGCTGGCCCCAAGTGGATAGAGGGATCAATACATGATGGAGGTGATAGGTGGAGAGAGTGTGTGGCGGGATGACTGAGGGATAGAACTTATGAGGTGGTCACTAATGTAAGCCTCGGTACTCAAACCAGTTAGTGATATGTGTGTGTGTGTGTGTGTGTGTGTGTGTGTGTGTGTGTGTGTGTGTGTGTGTGTGTGTGTGTGTGTGTGTGTGTGTGTGTGTGTGTGTGTGTGTGTGTGTGTGAATGATTAATGAAGAGCCTAATCTTTATTTAATCAGAAAACTATTCTGAGCGCTTCACTGACAAAACCCACAGGGAGCGAAAGAGAGAGGGGGAGTGAAATAAAGTGTAAAGAAGAATGGTTGTTTTGTTGAAGAGCAGGGTTGCCAGGTTGTTAGCGCTTAGTTGAATTGGCAGCCCATTGGTTCACCATGTCAGCTAAACTCTCTCGATGACAGTCCTCAGGCTTGCCATGCCAGCTAAGCCGTTCAGAATGAGGCAGGGCCAACACTGACCAAACAGACAAAGACAACCATACCAAAAAATCAACATATCTGTCCAGGCAATTTCAGCTCCAACAATGGAACTCCTCGCTTTCTCTCACAAGTCTCAGCCTTAGTAAGCATTGCTCAATCCATACCATCAATTCAGACTCCCATATTTCACTTCCCTTTTAAGACCTACAGTTTTTCCTGATATGTTTCTCTCTGTCAGTGTGTGTGTGTGTGTGTGTGTGTGTGTGGGTGGGTGTTAATATGTGTGTGTGTGTGTGTGTGTGTGTGTGTGTGTGTGTCTGTGTGTCTTTGGCTGTTTATGCATGCACAGTGGGAAGGGGGGCGTGGGTCAATGCATGCTGTAAGCAGTAAGGGCTAGATTTCTGATTAAATTCCTATGATGACTCAGCTTAATGTGCTTGGCTGACTCACCCATGCATTTTCCCCCCACAAACACGCAAACACACACCCACATACAAGCTCGTCACAATAGGAGGACAAACTGTAATGGCATGTTTGTGTACTGTTTTGTCTCCACAGGGTTGTCATGTAGGAGAGCTGAGGCTAAGGGAGAGAGAGTCTCTTCAGTGCAAACGGAGTGACTTCTAATTACGTCCTTTGGAATCACAATGTGATTGTCCCCTTGGGTACTGTGGGAACACGCACGTGTTTGGTGTGTGTGCCATGGCTTCTGTGCAGGATGAAAGAGGCAGAGACAGAAAGAGGGGCAAGGATGAGCAGCGTCCCGTTCACTGAACGGGACTTTCTCTCTCCATCTCTCTCTCTCTCCATCTCTCTCTCTCTCTCTCTCTCTCTCTCTCTCTATCTCCCTCTCTCTCTCTCTCCCTTTCTCTCTCTCTCCATCTCTCTCTCTCTCTCTCTCTCTCTCCCTCTCTCTCTCTCTCCCTTCTCTCTCTCTCTCTCTCTCTCTCGCTCTCTCTCTCTCTCTCTCTCTCTCTCTCTCTCTCTCTCTCTCTCTCTCTCCCTGTACCGCTGCAGAAATCCTCCATCTGTCGTTTCTAATCAGGAGGAGAGCAGCTTGCATGCTCCCAGGGTCTTACACGGGGATGACATCATCATCATCGTCCATGCAGCGATGCTTAGTTTAGAGTATACAGCAAGAGACAACACGTCCACACAGACCACAGCATATTCCTTCTGCCATCTTACTGTGTTTACATGCAACGAACAAGAAACATGTGCCCGAAAAAAAAAAAAAACACGACAGCAATTTGAATAATTCTCCATCTGATCGGATCTGTGTATTTACTTTTAGTTTCAGTCGGATGGAAGTACCTCTTCAACAAGCAAACTCTCTGTTTTGACACGGGGCAGCATTAAAACACAGCGCACACAGCACCAGCACTCATGTCTCTCCGATGTTATAACCGCGTCCTCTCCCCTCTCCTCTCCTCTGCGCCCCCAGGCCTGTCGTGTGTGTCCGTGCTGCCCCCACGCCGAGGCTCCTTCTACGTGGAGCACGGCAACGGCGTGTCGGTGGGCACCGTGCTGGCCTTCTGGTGCCGCGAGGGCTACCAGCTGGTGGGCAGTGAGCAAATCTCCTGCATGGTGCAGGCGGGCAAGCCACAGTGGACCAACTACCTGCCTGTCTGTGAGGGTGCGTTGAATCATACCAACTGACTCATGAGTAGATGTGATGTGGTCGATTCACATTTGAAATGTACAGATTTGAACTGAACGCCCTTCAACGTTGTAACGTTATATTACCAAGAAAGGATGAAGATGTGTTCCATGGACTTGAGATTTGTAAAACAATTCAAGTGTGCAGACCGGTTTAGAGCTCTCTTACTCTGATTCTAACTGACCTTTCTATTTCTGCTGCGGTCTGTTTTGGTCCCCCGCCTCTCCCATGAGACAGCCATCCCCAGGCCAGAGGACAGGGGGCTTCGTGTAGCCGTCTTGGCATCGGTGGTCAGCGGCATCGTCATCCTGGCCATGTCCGTGTCCTTCCTCATCTGCTGCCTGCAGGAACGCTCCGGACGGGACAAGAGCCGCAGGGACAGCAGGGGCAGGTACAGGACACGGTCAGAGACACAAAGAGCACACACACACACACACACACACACACACACACACACACACACACACACACACATACACACTACATGAAAACCAACACTCTGAAGACCCATAACATGGAGGGGTCAAAAGTCAGTTCAATTATGATGATGAGGATGATCAGTATAACACGGCGATGATGGTGACGACAATGAAGGTGAAGACCTTTGCGCTGTCTACCCCTGTGCAGGCACAGAGATAAGCGCTCAGCGCGACGCTCCGAGTGCTGGCTGGAGAGAGAGGAGGGAGACTGGGATGCCTTTCCCCCTCCAAAGATCTTCCACCTGTCCCAGAGGATGGACCCTCGGCTGGCTCCCGACAGCCCACTTTACCTGACCGGGGGCATGACCAGCTACGAGAACAGGGGATACCAGAGGTGAGGGACACATTTTAGTTTAGCAGTTTTAAGCTAAAGGGTACCCGTTTGAGACATCTTCCTAGACTAACAGACTCTAAACTTGTCTATCCTACAGCATGTAGAACTGCAGTGTCTCCAGTGATGTGCCCGTAAAGGAGTAATTCACTATTTTGGAGGTTTCATCTTATTTTCATGTCCATGTCAGGCCATTCTCGCGACTCATCCAGATTAACTATGTGCTTGACCGTGTGCTATTTATATATGTTTTCCCATAAAGGCAAATGGTTAGCAATGAAGATAAACGGGAATACGTGGACGAACCGGAACAACTCCAGGGAACACTTAATAAGCTGAAACATTCAAAAACAGTCAACGATTCCTTTAAACATTGGCTAAAAGGATTTTAGGCTTAGATCTTAAGGCAAATCTGTTTGAGCGCGTTATACGGTCGCTTCAAATTCAAAAGACAAAGGCTTGTGCTTTTCTTTACTCTGCACTACAAAACAATTGATAACCTGCGTCTCTTTTGCCTTTTCCCATCAGGAGTCAGGAGAGCCTGCTAAAGGCCCCACTCCCCGGCCTGTACCGGGCCGAGACCCAGATCTACCCCCACGTGGTGCTCCAGAGGGTACCCACCCCCACGGCCCCCTCGGCCCCCGCGGCCCCCGTCTACCTCCACCTGTCCACCCCCCCGTCCAGCCAAGTCCACCAGCCGCCTCACATGGCCTCCTACCCCACCCAGGGCTACGCCAACACCACCCCCACCTACCACAACCCGAACGCCGCTCCGGCCTATCCCACTCCTAATGCTGCTCCAGTCTACACTAACCCTAACCCCTCTCCACAGAGACCATGGCAGTAGTGACATGGTTCAGGGTTACACAAAACTCTTTGTTCTCTCTTTGGCTCCCTCTGGTGGCTGTTGGGAGTCAGGGCACGAGGCTGTTGCCTTCTAAGCCCTAGTTAGTGTGCTATTTTTGACATCAGCCCCACGTAAGGAACGGGGGAAGCGTAATTGGGATTTGCGGTCAATGGACTGCACTCTGATTGATCTGCCACGGCTAAAGACATGAAAGGTGATGGGACATCATGGGTAGGCTGAGGAGAGGGATCTTTTCCTGGACTCTCCTGTCCAACTTTTCTCTCTCTTCCTCACTGTAGACTATTTCTTCTCTTTCTCCAGTTCATTTCTTTATCACAGATTTTTGTTTTCCTCATCTCTGTCTTTTCTCCCTATGTCTTTCTCTCTCTCTCTTGTAACTCATTTTATTGTATACTCTTTTCAGCAACGGCCTGTGTTTGTTGGCACTTGCTTGCTCTTGACAACGAGAAAGTTTACATGGGACACCAATAAACGCATTCAAGTTCTATTTGCATTTCAAAAATGTGACTGGCTAAGGGAGCACTCTGGAAGAAGTGCGTTCCTAGACGCTAAACAGGAGAGACACCCTAGTATGCAGTAGATGTCTCCACTGGGTGTACTGTGTTTGTAGAGCAAGATATGGCATCACTAATTATTTGTAGTCCTATTATTCAGCAGTTATTCAATCAGCCATTTTGGGACGTCCTCTTGGTCATTCATTAGACTCTGTGATAACTATATCTTTAGGTTTATTTCTACTATTGTAGGAGATTTACACTAATAAGCCAGCACTTTATGATAAAAACGATATGGATGCTAGGTCTGACCCTTCTGTCAATGCATTTTTTGTACAAAAAAAAAAGGATTACCTTGACTAACTAAATAAAGTGATTTTAGCGTAGCTATATCATATAAGAGATTCTTATTTCCACAGAGATTCAATAAAACCACATGCCTAATATTGAGTAGGTCCCCCTCGTGCCACCAAAACAGCTCTGACCCGTCGAGGCATGAACTCCACAAGACCTCTGTAGGTGTCCTGTGGTATCTGGCACCAAGACGTTAGCAGCGGATCCTGTCCTGTAAGTTGCTAGGGGGGCCTCCGTGGATCAGACTTGTTTTTCCAGCACATCCCACAGATGCTTGATTGGATTGTAATGTTCCTCTAACCATTAAGTAACCATTTTTGCAGTGTGTCAGGGACAGGGTGCATTATCCTGCTGAATGAGGCCATTGTCATCTGGGAATACCGTTGAAGAGGTGTACTTGGTCTGAAACAATGTTTAGCAGGTCGTACGTATAACATCCAGGTAGGGGGTACGTCAAATGAACATCCACATGACAGCAAGATGCCAAGGTTTCCCAGGGGAACATTACCCAGAGCATCACACTGCTTCTTCCCATAGTGCATCCTAGTGCCATCAATTTCCCAGGTAAACCACGCACACGCCCCCGGCCATCCACATGATCTAAAAGAAAACGGGATTCATCAGACCAGGCCACCTTCTTTCATTGCTCCATGGTCCAGTTCTGACACTCACGTGCCCATTGTGGACGCTTTCGGCAGTGGACGCGGGTCAGCATGGGCTTTCTGACCGGTCTGTGGCTACACAGCCCCATACACAGCAAGCTGCGAAGCACTGTGTTCTGACACCTTTCTACCATAGCAAACAATAACGTTTTCAGCAACCTCTGCTGCTGTGGGCTCAGACCAGATCGTCTAACCTTCATTCCCCACGAGCGTCAATCAGTGCATATGAACCTGACGCCAGTTCACCGGTTGTCCTTCATTGGACCACTTTTGGTAGGTACTAGCCACTGCACACCAGGAACACCCCACAAGAACTGCTGTTTTAGAGATGCTCTGACCCGTCGTGTAGCCATCACAATTTGGCCCTTGGGAAAGTTGCTCTGATGCTTACGCTTGCCCATTTTTCCAGCTTCCAGCACATCAACTTCATGGAGTGACTTTTCACTTACTGCCCAACATAACGAGATGATAATGTTGTTCACTGTCTAAAAAGAGCATTAGACTGCAAGTGTACTGTTGGGAGATATGCACAGATGAGTCTCTGACTGCTTTTATTCCCTTTAGCCTGAAGGGGGCAGTCATTACAATGCTCATAGAGGCAACTGCAAGAAATTGAATATGACATTTCAATGTATGTATATTTCTAATTCAGTTTAATCAACTCAGATTCTTTATATACCACAATGAATGGGGTGTCACAAAAGTGTTATCTAACATATTTAATATGACTTTGAGTGTGAAAAGGGGGAGAGGGGATCATAGATTATTTACATAAATGTGTCCACTTCACTACACTTCACACACATTTTTTGTAAGTATAATTTATTTAAATATAGACCAACACCCTCTCATATGAGTATGTGTACATGAATACCACACTTACTGTAGGCTACACACCAAGTTGCAGGAGCAGAATTTAAAACCCACATCGCCGGAAAGCAACACCTGACATACAGGCCAGACAGTCGTGTACCTTGTCTCCATGCATCTATCTGATCGTTAGGCAGGAAATGACGGTAATCAGGGCTTTATTATTCCTTCACTATTTAGGCTTACAGGCTGTGTTGCTTGACCCAAAGGAGAAATTAATCATTCAGGAAGAAATAATTGTAGCTCAATTTAATCAGCAGTTCCTGAACCATTTATGGTAAACCATTTCGTTCTGGAAGCCACGCAGCCCACCATATGGGTAGGGTGTTCTATCTTGACTCAGTTGACTGGTGATATTTTGAGCTCCAGGTGGCGACAATGACCATTGGTTGAACTAATGTCTTTTGTGTCTTCCCTTTAGCCAATCAGCACCGTTTTTGTCATGCGTCTGATCTTGCGGAGTGTCTAGATGGAGACGTTGGTATGAGACTGTCTATATATGTGCCAGCGCGCAGGACGCACGAACCGTCTTCTTCCAATGCATTCTGTTTAGTCAATATTTGTGGACTTGAAGTTTTAAATCACACTATCAAGGACAGCGAAACACAAAGCCAGTTTGGAAAAAACTGCTTCTCGTTTATGTCCTTGTTTCTAATGAGAGTAGCAGGTGTTCCGCACCGGTCAAATCCGTGCCCATGGCCCGGACTGGCGCGGGAAGTCTGCAGTGCCGGCGAAACAGTAAACTGGACTCCTTCCTCAAGAGAAACACGGAAAGAGGAGTATACGAGCGCATTCGAGCCTATGAGCCCTGCGTGGTCATTTCTGGGACGGTGAACAAGGTGTACATGCACGTGGTTCTCAGTGATGACTGTGTGTACCTGACTGAGTACCGGCCACGCACACTCACCTCAGCCGTCACATTCTACCAAATCAGAGACATAGAACTTGTGAGTATGTAGGTGGCTGCACACACGCATCCAGACACACACAATCACACATCCCTTACACACCCAAACACATGTGCTATTTCAACGTTATCCATAGAATTTACCTTTCTTCACAGTCTGAATACAGTTAGTCTGCATTTACCCAATATCTGTGCAGTATATAGATAATAGGGCCAGAAGGATGCTCTACTGAACCTGTCTGGGAATCCTTATTACACGCACACACACACACACACACACACACACACACACACACACACACACACACACACACACACACACACACACACACAAGGACAGACAAACATACACTGCACTACATGACAACGCTACACACTGAAACACATACACCACACCACATTTTGCTGTAAGATGTTATCAGCTTTACAATCAGGCACAAGATTGGAATCAACACCATCCAATAAAAAAAAGTTCTTAATCAATAAGGAGGAGACTTGTAGGTGGATCCACTCCATTATACTTGACTAATTAGAACAAGGGCCTAGACGTCCCCTGTGTGGACTGGCCATTAGGCACGGACAACCACTAGCGACTGACCGTCACTGGTCTCCTGCTTTTGGCCCCTGCTGAAGATTTGTCTGCTGCATAATCCAAACAGGTTGTAATCTCATTGTTGGCTAACGGTTAAATTTAGGCTACAGGATGTTCATTGCCCAGTATACAGTACATAACAAGAATATACTTTGCAACATAGATGTTTTTGTAATGAGTCCTACCTAGCATTGTACCGTATGAAAGAGTAACCCCATGGCCCATTGGGATCAAGGATCACAAGTCAAGGATCTTCTTCACGTGCAGCACATAAATCCTGTCTGCACGTAAAGCTGTTACAGTACAACGAACACGGATATTGTGACCTAATGGGTAGGATTGTTACCTGGTGGCCTAAGGTCATGAGCTTAAATCCCTCCTGGGAACATCGCCTCCATTGGCACCTAACCCTAAATTTTGGAGGAGTGACTGTCCCTGTAGTCTCATTGTAAATGAAGAAAAGCATCTGCTAAATGACAACAAAAGTGATGTAAAATTAACCCTGTCAGCTTTGCTTTCTGTACAGCTGTACCTTCATCAATACCCAGGGAAACAGAATGCAGGAAAGTCTAGGGTTAAGATTATTTCCTGATTACACTTTATTTTCAGACGCCGTTAACAATATTATATGTTATTATTATTGTATATGATGTGTTTCATAATAGCTAGTATATTAATTTTAATTCATGCAACAACACTTGATCACACTGTGTATTAGCCTGTCAGTGGTCTATAGTTGCAGTGTGGCTGGAGGAGTTGAATGTGATCATCTCTTGGTTCTGCAGGTCAATGACCTACCAGACTTCTTGAGTGGCAAGGATCGAGAGCGCTCGCAGCACATCCGTGTTGTCTACGGCTCGTCAAAGCCCTCTGGGAATGAGTGGCTCACACGAGAGGGGAGAATAGAGTCTCTGCCCGCCCTTGGCCCCCCCTCTCACAGACCCTCTCTGGCAGGTAAAGCAGGTGGTGAAATGGTGTCATTCTCTCTTTTCTTTCCTGTGGTGACACTATTTTTGACGTTGCTAGAATTCAAACCCCTCCATGCAATAAAGATAATCATAAAAAGTGTTGTTTGTTTACATATATATGTATGTACTGTATATGTGTGTGTGTGTGTGTGCGTGCGTGCGTGCGTGCCGGCGTGTGTGTGCATGCATGTCTGTGTGGTTGTGTGTGTGCGTTTGCGTGGGTGTGACATATCCACTGTGTCAAGGTTTAACTCAATCTCCGTCAGCATGCCATAACTCCCGGTGATGCAATACCTCCATCCGCTTCCTCTCGCAAACTCTCCGATCTCTTGGGTCAGTCAGTAATCCTTCTGCGATTGCTCTGCCAAGTTCTGGTTTTCCATCCAGGGTTAGCCTGTCATGTGCCAACTCAGGAGCTTACTTGTGTTATTTGGCATTAGGGTAATGGAGCTTAGGCCATACCCTGATGATTCACCTGCTCCACAATGCCATGGCCCAAAGCTCTATCTTTGTCGTTGAGGAACGTACCGGAAAGAAGTGTTAAAAAAGTAAAGTGCAGCATACACAAGCATAGTAAAGACACTCATAGACATGCGTGTACAAGTAGATCTAAGGGCACACTTACATACGCACAAATATCGATTGTACAGTGTGCACGGAGACGCACATAAATTCACTTTTCAAACAAACTAACAGACACGTGTGTGTTCACATTACATGGGTAAGACTACTTTGTGCTTCCTTTGCGTACTGACGTCACAATAGTGTAGAGCGTCTCCCGAGAGGATATTTTTGTTGGAATGACACCATTTGCAGAGGCTGGCCCGCTCCACGGGAATGTTCCCGATTCACGCGCTCCTTTTCTCTTTCTCGTTAACTCTTTTTATTTACCTCTCTTATTTCTTTCCCTTGCTGCCTGCTACCATAGCTGTCATTTACCTCTTCCCATGACAGCCTGAGGAGCCTAAATGGCTCGTGTGGGTTTCTGTTCTAATAATGTGTCTCTTCCCTCTGTCATCCTTCCCTCCTTTCTCTTGTTCCCATCCCTTTACATTGCCACTCTACAAACATGCTGCGGTTAAATATGAAACACTTTGTCAAAGTGCTGGTGGAGCGTCATGCTACACTGAGTGTTTTTCTCTTCGGTCTGTCGTCGTTTCTCTTTTATTTTTGTGTGTTTAACTCTCTCTCTCTCCTTTTCTCTCCAGGAGTCAGTGAGGCTTTGTTGTCAGCCCCAGAACAGAGCAGAGGGTGGCGGATCTCTCCTGAGCCCATGATGTGAGTCCCCTCTGCGTGATGCACACAGACAGGCAGTCCCACACACCTCTCAGAATCCCCAGGACCGCTAAGAGACTTCAGTCACTCTCTCTCTCTCTCTCTCTCTCTCTCTCTCTCTCTCTCTCTCTCTCTCTCTCTCTCTCGATTGCTAGGCTGTGTAAGCGCTGGTCCTGCTAGCATCCCTTTCTCCAGTTGTCTGCAGCTCCTTTGAGCCCCGGCCCATTGTGACCTTATCTTTGTGTCCCAGACCCTGGGCAGAGGGCACTGGTCTTGGGACCTGTCACCGTCCACAGGCGATACCAAAATACTACCGATAGCATGCACAATGTTGTCTTTGCCATCTCAGATATACGTCCAGGCGTACAAAGTAATATGCTATCATTTCTTAAACCTGTTCAAATCAATGTAGGACATGGATACATTGTGAAATAGCCCTTACATTTGCTTTGAGTTTACGGCAAAGCAGTGATATATTTTTTTTTCCCATTGTTTTCCACATAAGAAGCAAAGCTACAAATGGCCACAGAGAGGCTGTCGGAAACATTAGGCAGGTGGAGCTGGATTAAGCGATGTACATGTAGAGGCTGTCCTTCTTGGCACCAGACCTTTCTGACTTTCTTATCATTGATCTTTTCACCTCTTACGTTGCTCTGCGTCCCAAGTCAGTTGGCTTGATGTCAAAGGCCTTACGGAATGCTGCTCGATGGCTGCCAGGGAACTGCATTGATTGCTCCAGGTTTGAATTCTGAGCAAACAGGATCTTAAACAGAAGGGTGTTGTAATGGGGCCAGTGGGCCCAGCCTTATTGACAGCCGTTAAGGCTGCCACAGTGATGGTGATAAAATGGCTGGGAACAAAAAGACAAACACTGCATCATTCCTTTACTAGGTCATAACACCCACACCATGGATTCTGTCATGGACTTTAAAAGGCCTCCGGGCCAAAAAAAGGAATGACCTCTCTCTGCTTTCTGTCTTTTCTCTTTCTCCGTCTCGCTTTTTACTGCCGTGACAGTACTTGTATGAGAGTGTCTGTTATGTCGACCTCCCTGACTCCCATACGAGCTGTACACTTGCCGAGGGCTGCTTCCTAAATTGATAGCCATGGTGCTGGGTTCTCAATAGGGAGTGATGGACCCACAGGTCCACGAGGTAAGAATTGCATTAGGGTAGCAGACTGGTGGCTAACACAAAGATGAACCGTCCAGATAGCCTGGCTATACCCAAAGTTAGGGTAGAGTCAAAGTGGAGGGCATGCATTTGGAGATATCATGAGACTTTGCGTAAGGCTGAGAACCGTATGCTGGTATACTGGTTCAGTAGGCTGGCTCCCGTGGACAGACATAAAAGCCCCTGATAGGCGTCCCTGCTGCTCGAGTGTCTCATGCCTTTTTAATGTGCCCCGGAGGAGAGAGTTGAGTCTCGTATTCCCAGCCTCTCGTTATGCAGATCACATAGACAGCCCATTCAGGTTGCCCATTGATTATCTGAATAGAAAGAAAAGTAGTTAATGTTCATTGAATGGGGAGGGATAATCTTTCGGGGGGGGGGAAAGCAAGGCAATTACTGGCGAGGTCGGAAATGATGGCTGAGACGGGTGAGACAGAATTCACTTAACGGTCTCCTCAGGGGTAGCGTTGCACCTTCGCTTCCGCTGCATAGTGTAACAGCCTCCTGTGCATCTGTGCATAGATGGAACTCTGTGTGTACTCTGTGTGTACGTGTGTGTGTGTGTGTGTGTGTGTGTGTGTGTGTGTGTGTGTGTGTGTGTGCGTGCGTGCCATAGTTACACATTTCCCAAGATGAATAAGGATGTGGGCGGGGCCCATTGGCGTCATTTGCCAGTTGCTAGGGTATAAAAAACCTTACTGCAATACAACACCTTTAGAAAGGTGCTTTTAAGCGTGCATGGGCTGAACTATGATGGCACATTCTTTTTCCTCTGTTCTCCCACACTGTCTCTCTCCAACATGAAAGATCTACCCTTCCTCCCTCTCCTGTGTCTAACTGGACCAGTGACAAACTAATAGTGAGAGAAGGCCAACTTTAAGGTTTATACCGAGATTTCAGACCTTCATCTTTTTTTCTCATTATCTCCTTGCTTCTGGGCAGAGGCAATTGTGTGTGTGTGTGTGTGTGTGTGTGTGTGTGTGTGTGTGTGTGTGTGTGTGTGTGTGTAGGCATGTTGTCACACCGCCCCCTCTCTTTCACTGCAGGCCAAGCAGGGAGGAGGAGGAGGAGGAGGCCCATATGCTGAGGACTACTCGCTCTGCCTCGTGCCCCACCGCTGAGGTCCTGGGCCTGAGACGCACCCTCAACAGACCCTCACTAAACCCCCCTTCCCCAGCGCTCTCCCTCTCCCCCACCGCGCCGCTCTCCCCCACCTCGCCCCTCTCCCCTGTGTCCGACAGGCCCCCGGACGCTGGGCTGGGACCCAGGAGAAGAAGCTCCGCGCTGGCGCGACTGCTGAGGAGAGAGAGGGGGACCAGGGAGAAAGCCGGAGCGGAGGGGGAGAAAGAGCTGGATCTGCACCTCTACTCCGTGTCGCCAACCTCCCACATCTACCTGCATCTCCAGAGCTCCTGGAACAGCTATATTATAGTGAGACGTGTCTGCTTTTTGAGTTCCATTTTTTTCCAAGCTCAATTATTCTTAAGACTTGGATCCTGTTAAGAGATTCTGTTTGATACTTTGTATGTGTTTTGCGTCTTTGCATTTTCAGAGGTCCACTCTACTGTTCGACCCCCTGTACAGAAGACGATGTGGTGTATCCTCCACTGCCTCCCCACAGAAACCTCAAGCCATAAGGTACACACCACTCCTCTGAGTCAAATTCCTACAAAACATTTCATGAGGTTTTACCATGACAATGGGTTGCGGCTTTGCACATCTATTATACTGGATTCACTTGCTTTATTTATGATGTTTTTGTGGGTGTGTTTGTGCGTGTGTGTGTGTGTGTGTGTGTGTGTGTGTGTGTGTGTGTGTGTGTGTGTGTGTGTGTGTGTGTGTGTGTGTGTGTGTGTGTGTGTGTGTGTGTGTGTGTGTGTGTGTCCATATGGGGGTGTGTGTGTGTGTGTGTGTGTGTGTGCATGTCCATTTGGGGGTGTGTGTGTGTGTGTGTGTGTGTGTGTGTGTGTGTGTGTGTGTGTCTGCGCGTGCGTGTAGCTGGGAGCGCACGGCCCACCTGTTTTGCCAGCTGAGTGGGGAGATGCTCCAGGAGGACATCAGTCTGGAGAGTTTGTACCTGCTCCTGCAGGAGCTGTGCACCGCAGCCCACCGCAACATCACCCTGAGGAAGCTCTTCTGGAGGGTCAGTGAGGCCGCACTGCCACACTACACACACCCTACAGTGGAGGCCTTTAGTTCATGACAAAGAATTAACAACAAACATAGTCTATTTTTCCAATCTACGTTTGTGTGTATACCCAACATATTAGGGGCTAGACTAATTGAATATTCCTCTGTGTGTGTGTGTGTGTGTGTGTGTGTGTGTGTGTGTGTGTGTGTGTGTGTGTGTGTGTGTGTGTGTGTGTGTGTGTGTGTGTGTGTGTGTGTGGGTGGGTGGGTGTGGTTGGGTGGGTGGGTGTGTGTGTGTGTGTGTGTGTTTGTGTGTGTGGGATTGTAGTCTAGTGACATATGTCCATTTCTAGTGCAAACTCTTGAAGACTCCATTCAGAGCTGCCACAAACCTGAGGTCAACCGCCATGGATTACCTACTGCTGACCAACTATTGTAAGGGTGTTTGCTAGTGTCAGCAGAGTCTGTGCTTGCGTGTGCAATGGGTCTTTTCCCTGCCGTGCCTGCCAAGAACCCTCTAAATACAGACCAGACCTGAGGTGCTCTCTGTGGGTCGTAATCTGCTTGATATTTACACAACCAGATTATGGGTGATAGTAAAGAGGATATATTTGTCCCTACACTCACACAGAGCAGGTTCTATTTAAGGTAGAGTCAGGGATAACGTCTTAGATCACTCTAGAGGCTATTACAATTAACTGTCTTATTTTTTCTAAATTCATTTAAATCCTTCTGATCTTGTTCAAGTTACTTTGATACTATTGGTCACAAATGAACCCTTCTTAATCCTTTTTAGATATATTTATAGCAATATCTAAATGGGATTATTTTTTTAGAGAAGTTTGCGTTGTGTGTGTGTGTGTGTATGTGTGTGTGTTCTGGACAGCTGAAACTTGAGAATGATCTAAACCCCTGTCTGTCTCTGTCTTCAGGTTGTGTACCCAGCTTGCCCAGACCCTGGCTCTCATGTTTAGAGAGACTGAGATAGAGCCTGCTCGCTTCAGTTTGCTGACCGCCAAACAGTAATAGCCCTCCACTGTTTTCTCTTCTATTCATATGTTTGAATGCATAAAAAAGAACTGCGCCTGCTTCAATTAAGTATTTTACTATGTTAAGTAAGCCCTTAAACAGGTAAGTGTGTGTGTGTGTGTGTGTGTGTGTGTGTGTGTGTGTTCGTGCGTGCGCGCGCGCCTGCCTGCCTGCCTGCCTGCCTGCCTGCCTGTCTGTCTGTCTGTCTGTGTATGTGTGTGTGTGTGTGTGTGTGTGTGTGTGTGTGTGTGTGTGTGTGTGTGTGTGTGTGTGTGTGTGTGTGTGTGTGTGTGTGTTTTGCAGGGGTGCTCTGACAGCCAGGCTGCTGTTAGCACTCGTTTGTGATCCAGAGCTCAAGAGCTCCAACCGCTCACCTAAGGAGCTGGTCTCTCCTCCACACACAGAGGTAAGGTATGGCCTTACTGTTCACCTTATCAATGTCAAAAGGCACGCCGAGAAATAGGTTATTTATATACACCGTGATATTGTCTTTGGTGGTGTCTCCGTGTTGGCCTCAGTTGGAGGACTTGTTTGCTGAGTATCTGGATGCAGCATGCTCGCTGATGTTTGAGCTGGTGGTGTTATGCCAAGAGGTGAGTACTTATAAGCACCGTGGAATATTGACTGGTAGTGATGCAGGATAAGGCCAAAGATCATTCATCCACTAATTATATACATGCGCATATGTGGCCTGCTGTATAGTTATGTGCTTTTGCAGTTGTATCATTGTAATCATTGTGTTTATGCAGGCTTGTAGATGTCCTTCACTTGAGAATTTTCTGACTGTTGGTTGGATCCTAAAAGTGCTGCAGTCTCATTCATCTTGGGTATGCAAAGCTAACAACACAAACGCTATTGGATTGTTAATAGCACAATTTAATTTGCTTTTCCTTTGGCTTTCAACCAGAATTTTGAACAAAAGTTGTATTTCTGGGTCTTTGGTGACATTTTTTTGCATGTGTAAGGATGACGTAATGATGTATGGTACTAATACAACGTACAACCCGATTACCTGTCATTCTGTCTGTCTGTCCACCTCCAGCTGTCTTTTCTGGGGTACCAGGCCCAGCAGGTAGTTTTGGTCTTGTCAGGTCCAGAGCCTCTGAGCCCAGCTCAGGGTGTCATGCTGTTCCAGCGCTGCAGGGTGCTGTTGGCTTGCCTGCAGTGCAGCTCACACCCAGCACAGCACCTCCGCACGGAGTTCAGAGAGGAGTTCAAGTAAGAGAGAAACCCATCTAATAGCCTCAGAAATGCTAATTTAAGCACCGTCGTTCAAAATTGAATTTATAATTCACTCTATATGCATGACTGTTTATGATGTTAAATATAAAATGTTTTTAGTTGGTTTGAAAAATACAATTTATTTATTTGGCCACTAGGGTGCACTGGTGACTAATAGTTTGCGCTGTTTGTTGCGCTCAAAGAAAAGGTATTCTACTACTTGTCAGTATAGTTAACACTTCTGGATATTAATCCTTAGGTACTATGTGAGGCTGTCCAGTTTGGAGGAGAAACTGCCCTCCCAATATCCCATCAGCAAGCCGGTTCAACGACTTGTTTCTCAATTGCTTGGGCTCATCCTACAGACAGCCTGACAACAACATAAAACAAACTTACTTAGCACTCTTTCACATGAACAAATTGAGAATATACATACATGCATACCGAATGCTGTGCTAACTAAACAGGAATAGCT
This sequence comes from Galaxias olidus, assembly GCA_026901105.3. Lineage (NCBI taxonomy): Eukaryota > Metazoa > Chordata > Actinopteri > Galaxiiformes > Galaxiidae > Galaxias > Galaxias olidus. The sequence continues at coordinate 50,382 of JAPMUY010008927.1, forward strand.
GAATAGTGAGCTTATTATTTTTAAGAATGCTTCTGCTGTTGTATTCGCTGTAGTGAATTATGCACAAAGTAGGCCTATAATAACACTACTCATGCACTTATGCAATCAGAAAACCTGATAAGCAAGAAGACAAAAAGGTCTGATCTCTGGACCGTAAAAGTGTTCTTGTGTGTGTGTCACTGAGGTAGTATTTTAAATGGAGGAAATAGTCCTATCAAATTTCTTCCCTAACCCCCCCAGCAAGGCCTTGTCTAAAAAATATATATATTGTATAAAAATCATGTAATGTAATGACATCATTGCCACTGGTAACTTGTCAGGTTTTGTTGATATCTACATGAACTTTGACATTCAAATAAATCTCTGCACTTCTCACTTTATCAAATCTACCAATTGAATGCATTGGCTTTTCTTTTCTTCAGCAAATTGAGTCTATTATCTCAGAAGTTATTACTTAGTACTTAGACACGTTGTTAGTTTTAAATACTTTTGAAATAAAGGTACAATTTAGTACATATGAGTGCAACTGAATAACTATGTAGAACTTTGTTATTTTAGGGACATATTATATATTTAATTGTAGACTTCTATGTAATACCATGATCCTCATTCTCTTGGAACTCAAGTGTTAAGTAAAATGGGCCAAAATAAAGACATGTTTTTTTTAAATGTCTTCATACAATTTCCAAATGATGATATAGTGGAGGCGTAATTTTCTTGCGGAACGTTTCCTATACGTTTTTGAACGGCGGACCAATACCAAAGACGAACCGGAAACAGCGTGGGGTTATTGGAGTGGTCTGCAGTGTTTGTATCTCGTAAGTAGCTTATAAACTTTAGATTTCCACACATACTACTGATAAGCATTGAAATGTAATCAAGCGTGCTGAAATACTGTTAAATTTCCTTGCAAAATATGTAAATCCTGTCGTTGATGTGTTTAGCGTTTTCAATCGCGGGAGAATCCATCATCTCATTGATACAATCCGGCGGGCATAGTTGTAGACCGATGAGAATATCGTTTTGTCATTGATTTGTAAAGTTTAACTGTAGCTAGCTATGCATTTTTACGGTAGGCACTGATGATTGTGAGCAGAAAACATTTTTGTACGACCTTCTTATTAGTTCTAAGCCCATGTGTTAATTTTACAATCTAGCCTAAGGCTAGCTCAAAGTCTTGCCAAGGACAATTATATACTTTGACAGTCAGCTATTTAAACATTATAATGATGTTGGAATTCTCTTCTGACTGGATTTGCTGATTTTTATCGCTTTATTGGAATCCACAACACAGGCCGTAGCTATTTCCTCTTAAAACCTTTTTTATTGATTTGTCCAATCAGTCTTTGAGTCTGGACAGCACACAGAGAGGATGTTGAGAACGGCTACAGGACAAGTGAGTGAATATTAATCCTGAAACTCGTGTACCCAAATATATACATTTCGGAAAAGCTCTGACAGGTACCCCATCTGCCTGTCTTTCTCATACTCCAAAATTGCTCAAATTTTGTGTTGTTAACAGATATTGCGACAGGTGGTAAGACACATGAGCACAGACCCAAACCTGATCCTAGAGAGATGTAAGTCAAGACTGACAAGTGACAAGATGACTGCAGTCCTTTTGTTTGTTATCCTGTGGCTCTGATGCCCTTGTTGTTCCCCCCTCTTCACTCTTCAGCCATTAACCGTGTCCAGCTGTTGGGCCGTGTGGGTCAGGACCCTGTCATGAGACAGGTAGAGGGGCGCAACCCAGTTACCATATTCTCCATGGCAACTAACGAAATGTGGCGTTCTGGTGAAGGAGAGGTGACCACGACAGGTAGATGCCACTAATGGAGAGGATCTTAATTCAAATGTCGGATTGACTACATAGTTATATAGTAATGTGTTTAACAACCTTGATGAGTTAAGTTCATTATTTATAGGAAACATAATCTTTAGGAATTAAGAAAATTGCATAATACAACAGAAATTCTATCGCATTAAAACCAAGCAACAATTTAGCTAAAGTATAAAACAGTTCTTGAACTGATTGGATGCGTATGGATACATTTGGGTACTAAATATGCCCGTCCTAAGTCTAGTGTTTAGAATTCACTATTAATAGGGTGTGCATTTGTAGTAACTGGAGACAGGTGCAAAAGGTTTCCATCACTGACTTTACAGAATAACTTTCCAGCTTGTTAAACTCAATAAGAGGAACAGAATAGGCACAGCAGTGCAAACTCTATTAAACAACAAATTACCACGCTCTTGATGTTGGACACAGTAATAGAACAGCCTGGTTGTATCCCTAAACAAACCTATCTGCCACAGCAGCATGGCCTAATTAATTACTACAGAGAAGACTTACAAACCCTGCATGGTCAGCAAACCTGACTGACGCCTCTTAAATCATGATCCCCCTGGTTCTCATTAGAGCTCCTTCCAAACAACAGGAGAATAAGACTCATATCTGCAGCGTCCTATTGGAGATTGAGCGCCTGTTGGATTTTGTTGTGCGTGAGTGCGTGTGTGTGCGCATGTGCAGGCTTGTTTGGAAGGGTCCTAAGTTGTTCCGGTTTATCTGGCCAGCAGGAGATGTCAGCCAGAAGACAACATGGCACCGTGTGTCTGTGTTTAAGCCTGGTCTCAGAGATGTGGCCTACACATATGTGAAGAAAGGGTATGTATTCAGAATCAGGTTATTGCCAAGTAGGTTAACACATATAAGGAATTTGACTTGAAGTTATGGAGCACAATAAAAACACAATAAGAAACAAATTGAGGAAAGAAGACCTGCATATGGTATTTTGAATAAAGGCCTGCATTAGCTTATGCCTGTTATAATTTCCCAATTTGATTATTTTGATATCTGTTTATTAGGTCCAGAGTTTTAGTGGAGGGAAAGCTGGATTATGGAGAGTATGTGGACAAGAATAATGTCAGACGCCAGGCTACCACCATCATTGCAGGTAAGAAAAACTAATTGCTATTGTTATAAACGGGGGTATTTGACGAATCTCTTTGAGTGACCTAATTGTGCATCTTAATATTTAATTGATAGAAATATCTCCTCCTCCCTTCAGACAACATTATCTTCTTGAGTGACAATGTTCGAGAACGCTCCTGAGCAACAGTCCTCTTGTCGAGTGTTTTGGGAACAACTGAAGGCCCTTCTTATGTATTACAAGCTGTTTATATGCTAATAGACTGAAGAGCTGCGTCCACCAGCCGGCCGGCCACAGGAGCCATGTGACACCAGGGTATCCACAACCCTTCTCACCGATGGCAGAAGGAGACTGAGAGTGTGCAGAACACAGGATGTCAACATTTTGTTCCTCAATATGCCATTTCATATAAATTCTGTCTTTAAGATACGATTGGGTGTAGTGAAAGTAGAGCTTGGAAGCAGAGATGATCCAACAATATGGACGGGGAGTTAAGGTATTATCTTTGTTTGAAACTTTAAAATTCAATTATCCGTGTGCCCGTGGCGGAAGACTTATGTTTTGAAAGCTTTGTTCCCAGCCAGAGCTTAAATTGTGACATTTACTATCAAATAATTAATCATGCTGACTGATTTGTTGCCCCTGGTCTTATTTCTTATGTTCTTTCCACACCTGTTCATCTACACTCGTATTTGGCACTTTCAGTCTCTCTTTCTGTTCTATTTCTAAGTCAGCGCTTTAGTAGTTATTTCTTAACAGGATCTATGTTTCATTTCCTCCAGACGGTATTGTACCTGTGATCCACAGACCCATAATGTGTGTGTTCTTATGCTATGTTATGAGACTGCGTTGTCTTACTTGCACTTATCATGTTAAAAAATACATATTTTCCAGAATGCTCATCTCTCTGTGTTATGATATCCACTGTAAGCATTTTCTCAAAAAAAATTTAGATGTTCAAGGAACAACAATTTTAGTTGACGTTCTGTGCAATTATTTAAAAAAAAAAAGAAAGTTATACTGCAGCTAGATTTACTTGTGGTGCTTGTTTTCAGGGGCGGGCTTTATTGCTCCAGTAGGTATTCTTGGCTTTATGTGATTTGTTACGAAAAAATAGCGAATGACCTTTCATTGGCTGTGAGACCTGTCTGTCTTAGCTGACACAGATGAATTTGGGAGGGACTTGATATCCTCAAAGTTAAAACTTTCATATTAAAGTGTTATTTATACCTATTTGATGTACACTATTGAATGTTATATAGGGCATACATCATACAAACTATATAATTGAGTATCTGAATTGTGCTGTTAATTCTGCACTATTATCGCCTCCCCTGCCTTTTTCCCCGCCCCAAATTCCTATCTGTCTGTTTAGCTGTGAGGAAACTGCCTCAGAAAAAAGTGGGGCAACAAGTCTATAGCCAAGGACACAAACATCGCTACAAGGAACAATCTACACATCGTTTGACTTTTTCCATCATTTGGAGCTAAACTCTTCTGTGGCAACATTACGCATCCGATCAAGACGGCATACAGTAGCAGAAACTCAACTGTGTCACTACCACCGAAGTTGTGCACTTTGCATGGATACTGATATAACGTTTGGCAATTGTTTACACTTTAAAGGGATTGTTTGCAACTCTGCTACAACAAAGTATCATTCACGGAATCGATAGTTTGAGTCACATCGTGAGTCAGACAACGAAAATAAGATGGAAATATTGGACAGTAGTGAGACCTTTTTACGTTGGGATCGGAATCTCAGCGAGCTGTCGGAGACTGGGGAAAACGACAATATACTATATAGCACCGTAAGTTCTGGATGTTTGTATCACAGACTACCAATGTTATCAATAAGCTACAGGTTGCAGAGTATTGTGGAGATAATCGCCCTGGAAGCTGGGGGTGAGTTCGAGGGCTAATCATGATTCAGTTTACTGTTCACCAAACAAACTGAGGGACAGATATTAATATAGCCTATAGTACACAATGAGATATGATCATCTTACAGATCTGAGGTAAAAATCTAATACGCAGCTGTTTTCACAATAGCATTTAAACGACAGCATAACAAATTGTACATTACCACAGTGTACCATTTCTAAAGACCGTTGAAGATTTATTGCAATTCCATTCTTCAGACAAGGTTACGCTGGATTATATAACTAGGTATGAGTTCCATCAGCCTGTCTAGATAATGTATAAGGATTTGTGTGTGTCTGCGCGCGTGTATGTGTGCGCGTAGGTACTAGAAGTGAGGGATGGCAAGACCAGCGGGTTTAAATGGCAAGTCCTGCTGCTATCAGGACCAGAATCTGAAACTATTTCCCTACTCAGTCTTTCCACAGACATTGTCACACATCATAAACATCAAAATTCACAGAATAAATATTTCTAATAGAATTCAACTCAATTTACCTGTGCACAGCCAAACTATTCATATGGCATGTGTGGGGGGCACATCGGAACTGTACAGTTTGTGTGTGGACGAGAAGTGGAGGGAGGGAGGGAGAAGGAAAGGTTGATATTCTCGGATGGCTTGAGAACAGAGTGGTGTCTTTGTTTGCTGCCCACCCCCATACCCCCTTCTCCCCATTCCTTCAGGGTTGAATACCTATCCCCCACCAACTCCCCAATGTATCTCACTGTGCCCCATATGCATACACACACTCACTTTCTCTCCCAGGGATTTGTTGACATGGCATTCCTCACAACAATGTCAACTGTTTTCAGATGCACGTCTCTCCTGGTACTGAGCTGAACGTTTGGATGTGTGTCTATGTGTGTGTGTGTTTGTTCATTCCCTTACACATGTGCTTCTCTCATTGGTAACGGAAACATAACACACATCTGAATGTCTTTCTTCTTCCTCTCTCTTTCAGAGCACATTAACTAGTCCATTATGGGGACATCATTTAAGATGCTCAGTGCAGAGAAAGGGCTTCAGTCAGCGAACTCTGAGCTGAGTGAAGTAATTGGGGATTAGCTAATAAAGTACATTAGCTACTCTACTATATTTCGGCTCAACTCTGGCTGACTAGTCTTGTAGTAGGCTCTGAGCTATAGACGGATTCGTCTTCTAAATACATTGGGACATTTTTCCCAGGAAAACTAGGATATGCATATTCCATAATGAGGTTACCACATTGGATGGCATCTCCCCCACCCATTCCTACAGGGCCCTTGGGAACAGTTCCCAGTTAGCACTGGGATGACAACAGGAAGTGACAGCATTATAAATCACCCTCTGCCTCCAACAGCAGCCCTCTGTGTGCCCAAAACCAACATGGCCTCCAGACGTGGCCCAGCCGGAGCATATTTTGCTAGCGGAGATGCCAGATTGAGCACAGGAAGCCATACATGAAGTAAGGCCTGAACCCATGCGTCTCCATTGTACCTCTACATCTGGAGAGCAGCTAAGAAATAGTTAATAAATCCTAAGAGTTGCCGCTTAGACAATAGGAAATATAGGGCCATATCATATCTTTACACAATGGTTCATGTATGAACTATATCTCTATACACAGTCATGACTGAGACGTATTTAAATAGATGTGTGTGCGGGTAGGAGCAGGATCACCTTGACATGCTGGTTTGGGAATCACACCCTTTGGGTTGCTTGAAACTACTCTGTGCTAATGTCAATATTGTCTCTCAGAGAGTTGAACAACCGGGGTTTATGGGACATAGCATGCGGTAAAGACTTTACTTTACTCAACGTTCACATAAGTATAAACAAGGTCCTGCCTCACGCAAACGCACACAGACATCCTCTTCACACCCTTCTAGGTGGACAGACCCGGCTCTCTCCTGTCGTATGTTTTTACAGAGCGGTGCCTGTTCTCCACTAGGGCAGGGTATCCTGCTCCAGAGTGTGCTCCCCCCTCCCCCTCCATCGCTCTTTCTGTCTGTTACTCCCTCTTTTACTTATGCTTCATTCTTTCCCTGTCTCTGAATGGTCTGTTTGTGGGCTGTCACTTGAATGTCATTCTGTTGGGAGGGACACACCACCACACCACTACCCACTGCTTTGTTAAAGTAGTTCAAGATGTCTGCCTCTGCATTGTATATTGTAGGATCCTTTGGGATTTTATTCCGCAGTCATTGATGCTGCTCTTACCTACTGCCTTTCCCTGGGTGTGCACAGGTGAATGTACCTGTCCGTCTGTCATTCCTCCTTGGAATGTGTTTCATAATCTTGATCAATTAACGTCACACACACCCCAAAATAAACCACACAATAACTTTCAAAGGCTGCAGGTGTGGCACGAGATCTACTGGTCCCACTAGATGTTGTATGGCGTCTTGAACTTGGCTTGAAGGGTTGAACTTTGAAAAGTGGTATAGCAGCATCTTCTTGCTGATGAAATTGTACTGAGGACTTTATAATATGCCTGGGTGTGTAGTTGCTGCCCTAAAAGCAGCAACTAGTAGCTGGAGGGTAGTAATCTGTGTGTTTGACAGGGGTCATTACGACAAAGCCACAGAAGCTACGCTCTGAAACCCAGCTAAATATACCCCGGTTGCTTTAACTCCCTGCCTCCTTATTTCTCTTCGGTCTTGGTGGTACACACACACGCACACACACACACACACACACACACACAGGTTTACCTCCCACTTCATGCTACATTTGCTACATCTCTCGTTTGCCTTTTGCCTTAGTTATTTGTTAACATGCAGTTTAATCTGTTTTTGTGTGTGTGTTAAGTATTAAACAGGGTGTTGACTTATTCCCTCTTAGGCCATTGGAGTTTCTCACCAAAAAACGTCCTTCTTTGCTGTAAAACCTAAAAGTATTACCAGCCCCTCTCTGCTCAAGTTTTCCTCTGTTCTTTGTCATGTCAACTTACATACACTCCAAGGAGTCTAGATTTTGCCTCAAGTGTTCTTTTGAAGGTTTCCTACTGTGAAGGCTTTTTTGAATGCCCTTTTCGTTTGACTTTAATAGCAGCAGTACATTTTTACCTCATTTCCTGGATATTTATAGAAGTGTAAAGTTTTAACGTTTAACTATAACATCTAGTGACCTCAACATCCGTTCTCTAGTTAACCCGTCCCTCCTCTCCACCTCCTTTTCTTCCGGGGCTCCTTCTCCCCCAGGGCAGAGTTGGGGAAAGAACATTATGTTAACTTTCTGCTCCTGTCCCAGAATGCCGGAAAATCAGCTTATCCGTTTGAGAATCCTTCTTTAAGGTTTTAGTCCTGTTTTTGATTGTCATGCAACAAGTTTTCCTAATGCTATATCACATTGGTTGAAAAGTTGAACATGGCCAAATATTCAGCATGCCACGCACTCTTGGAAAAGTAAAGTTCATCGCGTTCAAACAAGTTCCCACGTGCCATTTTGTAGCAGGCAGAAGCCCTCTACTGAAAGTGTTGAGTGAAAAAGGCCCAGAACCACTTCTGACTAAAAATATACAGTTAGATCAAGAAAAATGGAGAGAGACTGAAAGAACGAGGCGGAAAACCTGAGAGAAGTGAAGCGACTATCGGTCAGTATGAAACTGGAAATTGTGGTCATTTGGGGGTGACTTGTACTTAAGTTCCTCTTTGTCAGCACAGAGGGAATACAGGAAAGGAGAGGGTTAGGGGGAGGTAAGATAGCGAGTCAAATATTTCCAGACACCAGTCATCCGAGTCTGTTTTTCTCCCCCATGGCCAGACCTTACAATCTCTTTCCACTCTTCTATCTGTTCCCCTCTTTGCATGTACTTATACGTGTGTGTTTGTGTGTCCATGCCTATTTTGTCTGACATCACCACCGAGATTATGACTTGATTCATGTCTTGAACTTTGACCCTGAACGTTTTCCGCTCGTGAGCTCAAAGGGCTTGACCATAACACTTCCAACGGCATGATGACAACATTACCCTTTACCATGGACAAGTTACTCTTAGATTATGGAAAATGTCTCCTTTAAATCTTTGGATTTAAAAACAATATCCTATCGTGGCGCAACTGTGGCAGCTTCACGCCCGGTGTGTGTGTTAATTATCATCTGAAAGGCTCAATGTGGACAGAGTGAATAACACAGAGGGATGAATACACTCCCACATCCTGTTTTCTGCCACCTCAGCTATAACACCCTCCCTTCCTCATCTCTGATCTACGGAAAAGGTCCGAGTGGTCCCTTTGACCTTTGAACAAGCTCAGCGGGGAATCTCGAGTCGAACGTAGGGGCAGGTCCAGACAGATCAAACAAAACGTGATTCTATTAAACAGAAGCATTGGCACCTAAAAGGCTTTCTTTCTTAGACTGGTCCATTAAGTTAATTTAACCTTCTCTGTTACAGCAGCTTAAGCTCCTGCATCAGTCACACACAGGCCTTATAGTAAGACCAACACTGATGTCTGCAGCGGCCAGGAGATAGTTCAGGCATGCCAGGGATGACCGTGCCGGCCTGGGCCAGGTCAGCTCACCACAGTGTTGCCATTATGGGTTAGGAGTCAGTGACACTGTCCAGCTGACAGACACATCAATGGCAAGTAATGGTGTTATCTTGACATGACAGGATAAATCCATGATTGTAGATGTTTGCTTAGTGGTCTTTGGGTTCTGGGCAATTTTCAAAGTAAAGAAAAGCAAACCTGTGTGTGTGTGTGTGTGTGTGTGTGTGTGTGTGTGTGTGTGTGTGTGTTGTTGCATGTTTCATGTTTGTGTGTGTAGGATGCTCTGGTGCCCTATCAGTGAGTACAAAGTGAAGAGTCCAGGTCAAGGTACACACACACACACACACACACACAAACATGCAGGCGAGATAGATACCAGTGTGAGTGTGTGTCATACAGTATTTCCTGCATGTGCTCCTCAACATCTGGACACTGCTTTTCAGAAGGTATTGCGTCATTAAACTCACTCACTTACCCTTCCCCCCACTCAGCTTCTTTGCTCAGTTTGTTATGGTTTTAGGTGCAAGCACACACACAGGAACGCACACAGCTCTAGGGGAATTCAAAATTACAGACCAAGCTTCTGAGAATCCCCTAGACCTTCCCTTTTTCTGTAAGCCACACTTTGTCCACTGACTAACTGGTGGTCTCCAATCCCAATACCCTTGCTCTAAGTGTCCCTAGAGGGGGAGTGTCTCTCTCTCTCTCGCTCTCGCTCTCGCTCTCGCTCTCTTTCTCTCACTCGCTCTCTTTCTCTCTCTTTCTCTCTCTCTCTCTCTCTCGCTCTCTCGCTCTCTCTCTCTCTCTCTCTCTCCAGTGCCAGACCGAGCAGAGACAAAGAGGCCTTCTCCTCCTCTGCGTCCCTGGCTTTCAGCACCTCTGGAGCTGACTGCCAACCCCTGTTACCGGCCCTGCCCTGTTCCCCTCTGCCATGAGGCAGTGGGCTCCACCCACTGCACTACGTCTCAATACTATGACCAAGTCTACCATGCCCTCGTTCACCCCGTCTCTCTGTCTCTCTCTTGCTGTTTTCTCTCTATTTCAATAGCCAATTTAAGAAGATAATAAGATACCTTAGACTAGTCTAAGTGCGGCTCTTTTCCTCAACTGTTGTACTCCTCGACTGCTTAGTTTCCTGCTCTGCTACAGTCCAGGATCCACTGTCTTGTCTCCATTACTGAACTGTGAGCACAGATGCAAGGAGAGACCGTTGGCCTGGGTATTTGCTGGCACATCCACATATACCTTTGTGCAAAGCCAAGCTGCACTGCATCAACAAGACTTAGGCTGCATACACTGCATACCAGGACTGTGAATGCATGCCCTCACAAGCTTTGCTGATAGAAACACACACTAACCAGACCCTGACAAAGATTATTTTTAAATGTGTCTGAATTCCTAGCTACAAAATCCTGGAGTTTTATAAATTGGTGTAATTTTGGTTTTCTTGCATCAGAAATTCTGTGAAGTCCACCACTTGTTAAGCTCCAATGAATTTTAAGGCATGTAAGGTAGAGCAGTGTACTTCCTTCACAGGGTATATAGTGTATTTGTTAGTCTAGATGGCATTTCATATCGGCTTTCCAGGACAACCCAGGGATTGCCTGAGTAAGCCATGACCAAGAATAAGGAAAAGAACATTCCAGAAGTGATGGGTCAGTTTCACGTCTCTCTTGCTGCTTCTCTCTCTCTCTCTCTCTCTCTCTCTCTCTCTCTCTCTCTCTCTCTCTCTCTCTCTCTCTCTCTCTCTTGCTCTCCCTTACCCCACCCCCGCCTCTCTCTGCCTGAGTCTATGCATGGCCTCCAGACCTGTTTGTAATTGAACCCACATGCCTGGCGCCCCGCCATTGCTCCCCTTGTGTCCCTGTGCTCCTTCCTTCCGTCTATGTCCTACTTTTGATCTGTATTTTTCCCCCCTGCCTTTTCTCCTCAACAATTTAGCGTGTTCATCCGTTTCTCCACCGGTCTTTCAATTTGTGCCGATGTCTTATACCACCATCTTGTCCGAATGTTTTTCATTGTTTTGCTTCTGAAAGGAGATTCATACCTTCTCCGTCCTCTCCCAAACTTCCTCCTACAGAGACCTGTTTTCCAGACCGGTATTTTTCACCTGTATTAGCAGTTTAGAACAGTTTTGTTTGGTTCATTTTCCTATTGTGTCAGTGCTGCCTGTTCTGCCTGGAGACAGCGCTCTGACCTGGGGTGGGTTATTATTGTTGTGGTTATGAACGGACTTCCCCTTTTCCTAGATCAAGTCGATGCAGTAGTTAGCCTAATCCTAGTGTCTGAAGATGGATATGGTTAAGTAAAGATTAGACGAGAAGATAAGGTTTGGGAATAAACTTAGGCATGAGTTTTTAAAAACTAAAAACATGAAAGATAGCTTTTTGACTTGTATGATTAACTAGACCACTACTTAAGTTGTGCTCTATTGACTGAATGAATTAATGTATTGAATACAATGTCCTGTGAAGTAATATAATAGCAGGCATGCAATAATTTAAGATAAGTAACAGAATGGCAGTCCCAGCTATAGTACCAGCTGGTAAAGAATACCAGTAGGTTTTGTCTTGAAAGTCTGTATGTAATAGGGCCTTTGTCTTGGTGGGACTTGACTTATCGGAGTCTTTTCTCTCTCTGTGGGTCTTTGTTGATGAGCAGCACGTTGAGAAGACAGTGGCACACTCCTATCTCCTACGCTCTACACAATAAAACACAGTGCCAAATCACCCCACTATGTGGCACTATGTGATACACACACACACACACACACACACACAAACATATATGCTGCGTGCTGATAATTCAAACCAAAGAATCTAGTTAATGCTATGCTGGTTGGGTGACACATCGCAGGCTATCACACCAGACTTCACAGCCGCTGTGGTAAAGTGTAACTTATGGACCACTTGGATACGTTTCTCCTGGTCGTTTTTTTGGGGCCATTCACTGTCTCGTCAGCCTTCCCACCCCCTGCTTGTTTATAATGAGGAACAGCAGGGGAACGGATGGAGCCGGTCAATTTGTCCTTGAGACAGTCAGCCGGTCTGACACATGATAATGCCCATCTGGGACGGAGAAGGTGTTTGTGTGTTTTTAAGAAAACTGTCTTCAAGGTCCTTTAGTTATCTCTTCTATGCACACACACACACACACACACACACACACCCACACACACACACACACACACTGTAGTGGCTGTAAAGTCAGGGAGTCAAACGCATATAGCCTTCATTCAGTGACATGTCATGGAAAGAAAGAATTTTAGTATGCGCCCTTTGTATAAACTGACTCGATAATGTTCCCTCAGTGCTGTTTACGGGAGGTGTATGCTGTGCTGCAGTTTTTCTGCAGTGTGAGTGTGTGTGTGCGTGCGTGCGTGCATGTGTGTGCTCTGTTTGAATAACGCAGAGAGTACTCCACCTGATGAGCGTGTGTTTGACCTTTACCAGATGTCTAGATCTTTTATTGGCACACGGTATCTCCTGCAGCTGCACTTGCTTTGACTAGCTGTGCAGCCATTCCATTAGAGGGCCTGGGGGCTTGAAAAGCGGATGGAGAGTGTGGAGAATGGGGCCTGCCCAGACATGCGCAAACACACGCACACACTCACAGACGATACTGAGGGATATACCTCTGCAGGTCACCTCAAGAAAGAGGGGAATGTAATTTAGAAGTAAGGAATATGGGTGTTGTGAGGCTAAAGGGCTGAGAAGAAAAAGAAGAAGGTGTACGTTGTGACTCGCGGCTTTTCTTCAAAGCGTCTCGTCACTATGCAAATAATCAAGGGATGCCATCTTGGCATCTGATTGTTGGAATAGATCAAAACTTGTTGAAATAGCTGACGACTTGTTTGACTATTTGGATGTTGGCAGTTGCACAGCTTGCTGGCTGTCTGGCTGCCCCCAGACTCTGAAATAGTAAACCTCAAAGGAGCGTCTGTTAATTATAAAGAGGTTTGATTGATGTTGATGACAGACTCCATGTTGGGGGGTGATGGTAAAGTAATAATCTGTCTGTGGCAGTACTCCAACCCTACGTTCTGCTCTGTCTTTTATCTCGTTCTGCTCTGTCTTTTATCTCAGTATAATTACCATCCGTAAATCCCACTCATGGAGAGGGTGTCCGGCTTTTTGGTGTTTGTGTAGAGTTCAGTAAATATTTTTTGTCTTTATCATGCTAGTCACTAATCCTATCTCCTCTCTCTTCCCTGTATCCATACCTGCCATTCCTCTTGTCCTCCCGTCTTCCACCTCCCCCCTTGCCTCATCCCTCTCCTCCACCTTTAGCACTTCACTGAGCTCCTGGATGACCTATCCCAGGATGCCTTGCTGGGCCAGCTGCTGAGCGACCCCTTCCTGTCAGGGAGAGACAGTGAGGCCATGGAGGGGGAGGATGGAGAGCTAACCCCCTCCTCCCCTGTGCCACCCCACATCCAGGCCGAGCACAGCTACTCCCTGTGTGGGGACAGCCGTCCCCAGTCCCCCCTGTCCCACCTGCCTGGGGAGCAGGGCAGTGAAGCAGGTGAGACCCGCTGGACGAGGGAGATAAAGGAGGCTGAGCTACCACTCACACTATGATTCAGTTTGACACAAAAGCAGACAAAAAAGCCTTTAGGAAGATTCAAAATGCTTCCCAACCATCTCAGTGGGACATACTGGATGTTCCTGTTGTATCTCATTATGACAAGTAGGCCCTTCCAATCCAAACCAAGCCGGGGCTAAGGGGAAGTACAGATAGGGCAATTGCAGAGGAGGGGCATCTTTCAGATAAAATACCAAATCTGATGAAATTACAGAGGCATCGATTATTTATTGAAAGTCTGTAGCTTTTCTAATGATTGATCATCTTTGTTTATTATGGTTATGTGTATCTTTTAATAAACTCACACCCATACCTGTGGCGGCTCCTCTCCAGGTGAGTCTGATCTGGACTCTGAGTGGCCCATGGAGCAGGAGGACACCATGGAGGGGCTGTTGTGTGACCCCCCAGCCCTGCTGCCCACCCTGGACCTGGCCCCCGAGGACCCAAACATCAAAATGGAGTCCTCTAGTGCTGTCCCTAAGAGCCCTGCCCCAGTCCCAACCACTACCAGGGCCAAGAGCAGCAAGGTGAGGGGAAGCACACACACACGCACAAAGTGCAAATAGAGAAGAAAAGAATGCACAACATTCAAAAGAATGATGCAAAGATATTTTAGAGAACAAAAGGATTAGTCTTAGTGCACGTGTGTGGGTTTATACCATTTATGTACATTGTCTCATGATGTAGGTGAAGGCTGCCAGCCAGGCCAGTGTAATTCCTCAGATCAAACTGGAGCCCCACGAGGTGGATCAGTTCCTCAACCTGTCTGCTAAAGGTCAGCCCTTTTCTTTCTCTCTGTCTCTATCTCACTGTCTCTCTTTCCTTCCTTCTCTCTCTCTCTGTCTCTCTCTCTCTCTCTCTCTCTCTCTCTCTCTCTCTCTCTCTCTCTCTCTCTCTCTCTGTCTTTCTCTCATCTCTTCCCCGTATAAAAGGTGCACTTTGTTCAATTGGGACAACGTCCTTATTTCGATGCTCTGAGGACCCCTACTGTCTACATATGCAACTGCATGCCCAGGCCGGTCTGCTTATTTTGGCTTCCACAGGTCTATTTGTACCAAGTGTGTGTTTGCTTATTCATTATCTCCACCCAGGTCTGGAGATTTTGCAGATGCCCCCCACCCCTCCTAGTTCCCACGGCAGCGACTCCGAGGGCAGCCAAAGCCCTGGACATGCCCCCCCAAGCCTCTCCTGCCCCCCATCCCCTCAGAGTCCTGCAACAGCACAGCCCGTCCACAAGGTGTCTTCACGTGCGCCCTCCTCACTGTCTAATTCCCCTCTACTCACTGCCCCTCATGTGAGTATACCAATAGAGTTGGGCCAAAGCCTGCATTGTAGATCGATATAGTTCTAGGGGCCCCAGGCTAAATTGTTATTGGTTGGGTTTCTCTTTAAGGCGTGTTGAATGGGAATGGCTTTGGGCACTAAGAAATGCAGGTTGCTCATAATGTCTCTTATTGTCAATACATATTAACCATGCTACAAACGCTATCTCCATTTAGTCTTTTTCAAAACTTTTATGCAGAAAATTTTTCAGGTTCAAAGCAAAATATAGAACTAATATTGTTGTAGTGGCTTTACGTTATATCTATATTTTAAAGTACAGTGCCCCTATTTGTTTTATTGTATCATTGATAGTATCATATGTAATCTCTGACTGCTATAAATTCAGGTATAATAATCATACAGATCCAGCTAACTGTTGACCTTTAACCCTCGTAGAAACTGCAGGGATCAGGTCCTCTCCTCCTGACTGAGGAGGAGCGTCGCACCCTGGTTGCCGAGGGTTACCCCGTGCCCACCAAGCTGCCACTCACCAAAGCTGAGGAGAAGGCTCTGAAGAAGATCCGCAGGAAGATCAAAAACAAGGTGAGTGGTGCAAGCACACACACACACTCACACACACACACACACACACACACACACACACACACTCACACACACACACACACACACACACATCAGTCATGAGCTTTTATTGTAACACATGTGTTGTTTGGCAGTTGTATGTTCACTTCTTCACCTTGTGTGCAGCATTGAAACTCAACCTCAATTTCTCTATTCCTGTCAGATCTCCGCTCAAGAGAGCCGCAGAAAGAAGAAAGAGTACATGGATGCCCTAGAGAAAAAGTATGCTTAAGATATTTTATAATAGAGAAATTCATCTGAATCACTGATAGTTATTGCTTTCTAAATCTCCAAAATTGCAAGTAATATAATGGCCATGGAAAATATAAAGTTTTTTATTTGAGATCGCTCCACTATGGAAGGCGCTATGGTAGGTCCCCAGTTTCTCTTCATTCTTCTGAAGGTACAGTCACATCTCTGTCTGTCCACAGGGTGGAGACATGCTCCAATGAAAACAGCGAGCTGCGAAGGAAAGTGGAGAATCTGGAATGTACTAACAAGTAAGAGAGACCACATGAGTCAGAACACCGTTTGCTTCCTACAGCGTTGCCGTCCAGCTCAGTGGGTTATATGCTTAGTGCTTTGTTTAGTTCGCCCTGTGCTTCGATGAGCAGTGAACGCAGCTAACCCAAAGCTTAGTCAACTGTGTCATGTTTAAATGGCACACAGCTGTTTGGGTTTTGCTTAGCTGACTGGAAACTGGTGACTTCTCTGGCAACCGTTTATTAGTTCAGCAACAAAATGGAGGGAATCATTGTTAAAAATAATTTGGCTAACCTTTTAAAAGGACCGTGAGTTATTTGATTTCCTCTGTTAATCTATGAAGTTATGTTGTCTGTTTATGTCTTTGTGCACAAGATTAGCCGAGGCCTCTACTAGTCTTTAGCTATCTAAAATGAATCTACAACCTCGTAAGGCCAGTCTGAGCTGACTATACCTGTTCACTTTATACATTATAAGCCCCGCTGCTGTAGTTCTGTGTGTTTGTCTGTTGCTTGTGGCTGACAGAGGCTCTCTCCTCCCGTCCTCTCCGCAGGTCTCTGCTGCAGCAGCTGCACTCTCTGCAGGCTGTTGTAACCGGGAAGGTCCCTCGCTCCTGCAGAGTCACTGGCACACAGACCTCCTCGTGCCTCATGGTGTGTGTGTGTGTGTGTGTGTGTGTGTGTGTGTGTGTGTGTGTACGCACTAATGGGAGGCACTGATTAGGAAACATTGATTATGATATTGAATTTAAAACATCTGCTTCCATCATCACAGGCTTGACTTTTGGCTTGATTCATAATTAATGTCCTCTATGTGTGCGTTTGTGCGCACGCTGCAGGTGGTTGTGCTGTGTTTCGC
The DNA here is from genome assembly GCA_026901105.3 of Galaxias olidus. Taxonomy (NCBI): domain Eukaryota; kingdom Metazoa; phylum Chordata; class Actinopteri; order Galaxiiformes; family Galaxiidae; genus Galaxias; species Galaxias olidus. Next base: position 67,535 of record JAPMUY010008927.1, read on the forward strand.
TGTGTTTCTGGGAAGCTTCTACCCCAGCCTGGGTCCCTGCTCCTCCATCACAGAGACCGGCCTCTCAAGAGAACTGCCTATGCAGGACTCCTACACCTCCACAGGTATTGGAAAACACGCTAACACACATGTCTCCACTGACATACACTCAAAACAAGAGCCCGACCGATACTGGAGGTTTGGGGCCGATACCGATAATAGGGAGTAAAGAATTTTCGATATTGATATATTGGCCGATAGTCTTCACACAAATATGTTTATGTTGCTTGATTTATTGTTTAACGTCTGTTCTAATGTTTTATGCTCATGTTTTCCTCTTAGCCAGTGCTCCATTGTAAAAGGAATATCTATCTCAATAGCACTCGCCTGGTTAAATAATTCAATTTGGAAACATTTTCCCTGATATATCTGTCGGGCTCTACACAAAACCACGCAGAAACTCACTCAGGCACATATGTGAGCGGGAGTAGATTTAAAGCGGTGTTTTTTATGTTTTTCTGTCAAAGGGAGGGAGACATAAAAGGGATTGTATTATTCCTGTGGAGTGCTTTGACCCATCCTTGGTGTTTACACTGGACTTGAATCTACTCATATCTCCATGAGAGGACCCATCATTAGCAGCCTTATTAAAAAGCCATCCAGACCTATTATCATGCTTGACCTTTGCGCTTCCTCTCTCCTGTCCCTCCCACATGCTGTGCTGATCATATTTTTAAACTGGTAGCGGCACGACTCACTGTCTGCTTCCTGACAAAAACACATTTACCATGTGCCTGTTCGGGTGCCGTGTGTGGGCGTTTGTAAGCACAATATTGGAATATTTGGTGCTGTTCTTTTGGAGTGTACCATCAAGATATTTGTGGTAGGAACAGTAAAGTATTTCACTAGCCCCACATGAGAACTTGAATCAGAGGCTGATTGAGTTGTTAAATAATGACTAAGTTGTTATATAATAATATAATTGCAGCAATTACAGCAAAAGTCGTAGAGTGACGAAATAACACCATAACCTACTTGCACTTGTGTGTAATTGAATCAGTGGCAATGTTTATCTTCATTACCCCTCACATTGTTTTGTAATGATTGCATCTTCCCTCTGTCCTCCAGTGAAGTCCAGGAGTCTGTTGTCCTATGAGGATGAGCCACACCCCCTGGGGCTTGGCGGGGACTATCCTGAACAATGGGACAGGCCCGCGGTCGTCATGGCAGCGTGGCATTCCAAGGAGCAGCAGAAAGTGATTGAGCCTCACCAGGAGGAGCCCCGCCCACCTTTCAGTAACAACGATACTCAGACACAGAATCCACTGCAACTGGACCGGCACAGGTACCCATAACAGCATGCCCACAAAGGGCCCTCACGTGTCTATTACTGAAGGGTTGAGCTTCTCGTGGAAATACAAAGGATAGTCGTGGAAGTTAAAGGATAATGGATGGTAGTGAGCAGAACATGAAAGCCTGTTCATGTTCGTTTTCTTTCTCCTTCCCCCTCAACATCTAGGTCCCTGGAGCAGAGAGTCAATGAGAGCACGAAAGTCATAGAGCTGGAGAGGACAGTCAACGAGACCTCCTGAGTCTTACCCCACCTGCAGACCCTGACCCCTGAACCCCTCCGCTTCCCCTGCAACCGCATGAGATGGAGGCTCTCTGTATTTATGGAAAACTTGTTTGGAATATTGTTCTATCCAGAATTGTGTTGTTATTCCATTCCAGTAGATCAAAGCGTTTTTATACTTTGTGTTCATGTTTTGTGTTTTGTTGTCCTCTTTTATATTCTTATAATATTTACTATTTTAATTTACTTTTATTTCGTACTGTATGTGCTTTGCTTTGACCAGATTGCTCTGTTATATTTGAGTGAGTGGTTGTGCCTTTTTGTCTGATAGCTTGCATTCAGTCAGTTGGGTTGGTTTAGCATCTGAATCCTGATTTTATTTAGAAGGATGGAGTTGTCCCTTGTAATACTTTTCTACTGCATTCCCAGAATTATATTTTCAAAGAATTATATTTTCAAAGCATGGTGTCGAAATGATACCGTTATGCCATGGAACGGTCTTGTATGTAAGCATCCAAAAATTTTCTCAAAAAAGAAATCTATTTTTGTAAATATTAATTATTGCCGTGAGGCACTCTAAATGTGTGGGACATGTATTAAACTATGTGAAGTGTCTCTTCAACGCTCAGATTAATGTTGACACGCCAGCTTTAATGATAAATAGATTTGCTTTTGCCAACTAGCCCCATATTTGCTCTGTCTGCATTACATTACCTTTCACTATTATGCTCTGAACTAAATAATATTTATATTTGTAGCCAGTGTAGCTTCCACCTATGTGGCCTTCCGTTAAATCTCTGTAGAGTGTGGGATTGTGAGTCTGATACCTAATCTGGGTGAGGAGGTCAATGGCTGAACTAGGGTATTTTTGTTCTGTGACGATTATGGGATCAAACTAGCTTGATCGCGGATCCAGCTAGCCCACTGAGAGAGTAAGCCCATGACTTCAGCCTTGTTAGTAGCGGTTTGAATGTGCCAATTTGGCGCCACACTTTTATAAAGCATCCTTAATAGGACAGAGGGATCATTTGAAAGGCCTGTACACTTCTGCACACTCGCACTGTTCCCAAAGAAACCATTTCTTATTTATTGTAAGTGTAGTTTTGTGCTCGTTTGGCTCTGTAGATCAGTAGCTCCATGAATTGTTTGACACTGACCGCACCCCCAGTGCTGTGGTTTTACCTTGATTTTTCTACAGTGTTGGAGTGTGTGGTTCTTTTCAAATTTACCACTGGATCTAAGTGAACATAGGGCCACATGTTTGGTGTGTTTTCTACTGTCCTGCCTGCTCCAAGAGGCAGCACTGGCTCCTGACAATGTCTGCCACTCACGCAGACACCATTGAGTTTGGGCTGAAAGAGAAACTGTGAGAGAAACTAAAAGTGTCAAGTCGGGTACAAATAAATGTCTAATAGGAGTTCTCTGTACTTCTGCATTATAACAAATAAATATTTTCCGTAGTAAAACACTTTCCCCCAACGCGTCTTTTCTATGTTTGACATGCTGTTGAAACTACGAGAACATGGCACTCCCTGGGAACAAGAGATGTAAGAATCACATGCAATAAAATGTCCCCACTAAATGAGCACACATCCATCCCACTGCTAGAATGTGTTTTTCTGGAAGGATTACAGATTTTATTGGAGCCCTCCCAGAGTTTTGGCCGTGCACTCTGTCACTCCCCTCTATATATTCAAAATGTTTGTCATATTTGACTCACACGTGACTCGTGCTGGTGTGTGTTTGAAAGAGAGAACTGCTGAGAATTTTCTTTCTGCTGAAAGAGTTGTGTGTGAAGATAATTATTTTAATCTTCCCCTAAATTGCATTATCTTAATTGTATTAAGGCAAACATGTTGAGATGTGATTTTCTAAGAAACTCTAGAATCTGAGTCTCATGCTTGGTTAGATATTAACTGGATTGTAGACATAGGGCAAGCTACACAAGGAATGAGACAGGCCTGTTTTGCTTTTTTTCATAGTCTACCTAATTTGAATAACAACTGAACCATGATGTTGGAATTCTATTTAATACCATGGTGTGTCCAGAAAGCTGTTCTCCTTCTTATCGTTCATGAGCCATGATCGTATGTGTGACATGCGTGAACGTGTGTAGGCTGTGTTCACCCTATGCCCTACTTTCACGACCGATGATGCTGCAACCAGTAGAGGAGGAACAGGAATATCCCACAATGCCCCTGTCGTGGGCCAGAGATGGATGCTGCCGCTGAGCTCGCGATCTAAGCGCTTGTTGTTGCCGCCGCAGCTCGTGCTGCCATTTCCAGTCGGTCAACTCGCAAAAGCAGGCAGAGGTGGTCTGCGAGTACCAGGTTGCGTCAAGAATATCCACACTGCCTCAAGAACATTTAATACTGGAGAATTACGACGGACAGTCATTCGCTATCCAGCTTTCCCGATTCTTGACCGGTCTGTCTCCCTGACTAGACAGGGAGAGGGGGTCCAGTGCCGACAATGAGCATGGACCCCCAAGCAAAGCACTTCGCTTCCCGGGCAGAGCGGAGCTCTTCAGAGACATTCAGCAGCAGACTGCCTACACTTGGTGCCACCGGGGGGGACAGTGAGTCCGGCGGTGGGTCTGACGAGGCCATGGGGGGCAGCGACACATTTAGCAGTCTTCCAGACATGGAGGAGACGTTGGAGGAAAAATTAAAAGGACTTGCTTTCCGAAAACAGACTTCATATAGGTGAGTCGATTCCGATAATGTTCAAAATATACTTCGCGCTCAATGTGTTACTGACTCTGTTCATACGCTGTCCAAGTAGGCTGTTTGGTCAGAGATAGGGAGACATCATGGAAAACGAGTAGGCTACATTTCTGACAGTAGCCTAGGCTATTGCTGCTGAAATCACGGCTACAGTATATAGGCGCCTCAAATTTCAAGCCTGAGGTAGTTCGTTTTGTTGGTCTGTTTGTGAAGATTGATTTGTAGTTGAGTATGCTTTGCAAAAGTTAAATGTAATCGAATCAATTTAGCCTTCCTTCACTGTTATTTTAAGCTGCATACCCCATATGTGTGAATGCGCATCGTTTCCCCCTTTATCTTGGTCTGTGATGTAGCCATTAGTGTGTTGTAGGGGGAGGGGATAACGATATTGATCTTCAAGCTGTAGTGACTTTTTTGTTTGTCAGTGCGACTATCTGTTCTATCGCCCTGTGTGACTGTCTGTGTATTATCCCGAATGCCAGCGCGACACCCTGGCGAGGATGGCAGCTGCTGTTGATAGTGTAACTGGATGATGTCCAAACAGACACACACAACAAACTTACACACAAAGGGATAGACAAGCAAACGGGTACACACAAACACAAACAACTATGCACCGTGAGAAGCATATTTCCCCTATGTTTAGGTTAAGGACCAAATAGATTTTTTTATCAACTCGGGCTATCATTGTGTTTTCCAGTCTGGTGGGAGAACAGTCATTCCAGAAGTCAAATATGTAGTGCTGAACAACGCTGTATCGCTGTTGTTGCTCTGTGGTTTATGCAGGTGAACCATGTTATTACAACATGTACTAGAAACTGTTTAACAATGGACAACTGACACCACTTCATTAGAGAGGTGGATTTCTATGACTTTAGAGACACCATGGCAAAGCTGGCAATTACCATATGGATTTCGGGTTGGGCTGGAGATTAGACTGTTGAACATCAAAAGCAAATGTGAGGTACACGTTTGCATGTGTGTGAGAAGGCGTGTATTTAATTTGGGTAGTCAGTCTGTCTGTCTGTCTGTGTGTGTGTGTGTGTGTGTGTGTGTGTGTGGGTGTGTGGGTGTGTGGGTGTGTGGGTGTGGGTAATTTACTTTGGATTTAGTGCTTGACCTTCCACTAAACAAATGCATTAAACACTAGCTGTTCAACGGCTCCTAGAGATCCCCGCACCATCCTCCAGTGCAGCGTTTCCCAACCGGTGTGACGTGGCACTCTGGTGTGCCGTCAGACATCATCAGATGTGCCGTGGAATTTTACGGAAAGTCACATTTGGGAAAGATAAGCAAATCTTTTACATTCAGTGTGATTCAGTTTTACATCTGGGGTGTGCCGTAAAATAAATACGTTTACGCAAGTGTGCCGTGGGTTGGAAAAGGTTGGGAAAGGCTGCTCCAGTGGACAATGTATAGGGCACGTTGTCTTTGATAAGTGTGGCTGTGTGGCTGTGGCTGCCGTTAGTGCGGAGGGGGATCATTGAGAAGTGGCTCTGTTCCCAGAGAGCACTCTCTCTCTCCTTTCATCTATTCTTAGACGTCATCGGGATGTGTGACCAAACGGTGTCTGCCTCTCCGCCTTACGGGCCCCCGTGAGTCCTCCAGCCGGCCAGCCGGCCATGCAGAGCGCCAGCCGGGGAGCTTCTCCTACGTTGACTGACCCTGACGGCTGTAAAAAACCGTGTCTGCAGCGTTAGCAGCGCGGCGTGCGCGCGTGTGTGTGTGCTCGAGTGGAAACATGGAGACGCTGAGCCAGGAAGAGAGGGGTGACCCTGTGCTAGTGAAAAGACTGGGGAGTGATCCACTTCTCCTGTGAGGTGTTTCCCACAGGGTAGCGTTCAAAGGCTTCTCCTGGGATGCTGGAGGAGAAAGCCGTTTGATTTCCCCAACCAATTAGACGCTCCCATTAGGCAGGGGGACAACAGATCACCGCAGGGAAAAGAAAGACAGAAAGAAGAGACAGGGAACCATAACACAGGGAGACGTCCAGCAGAAAGACGAGACACAGAGAGACGTCCAGCAGAGAGACGAGACACAGGGAGACGTCCAGCAGAGAGACGAGACACAGGGAGACGTCCAGCAGAGAGACGAGACACAGGGAGACGTCCAGCAGAGAGACGAGACACAGGGAGACGTCCAGCAGAGAGACGAGACACAGGGAGACGTCCAGCAGAAAGACGAGACACAGGGAGACATCCAGCAGAGAGACGAGACACAGGGAGACGTCCAGCAGAGAGACGAGACACAGGGAGACGTCCAGCAGAGAGACGAGACACAGGGAGACATCCAGCAGAGAGACGAGACACAGGGAGACGTCCAGCAGAGAGACGAGACACAGGGAGACGTCCAGCAGAGAGACGAGACACAGGGAGACGTCCAGCAGAGAGACGAGACACAGGGAGATGACACAGACACAGAGAGACGTCCAGCAGAAAGACGAGACACAGAGAGACGTCCAGCAGAGAGACGAGACACAGGGAGACGTCCAGCAGAGAGACGAGACACAGGGAGACGTCCAGCAGAAAGACGAGACACAGAGAGACGTCCAGCAGAAAGACGAGACACAGGGAGACGTCCAGCAGAGAGACGAGACACAGGGAGACGTCCAGCAGAGAAAGACGAGACCAGGGAGAGCAGAGAGACGAGACACAGGGAGACGTCCAGCAGAGAGACGAGACACAGGGAGACGTCCAGCAGAGAGACGAGACACAGGGAGACGTCCAGCAGAGAGACGAGACACAGGGAGACATCCAACACATTACCCAATGTAACAACTTAAAAGGGTCATCACTTCATGACTCTAATTTAAAGAAGCGTTATGCCACGCCCTGTTACCGTAGCGACGTGACGTGTCTCAATAACCTACACCTACAGCGCTGTGATGTTCGCTATGGCCGCACCGTTCAAAGCCCAGCTAATGGAGCTGAGCAGTTCATTCAGTCACAGTGCCAGCAGCAACAATACATATTCTCCATGAAGATTCAGCAATGGAATGGCCAAGCTAGAGTCTGCGGAGCACCTCTGGACTCTGAACGAGACTCATGCATCTTTGAAGAGGCGATCAGGAGTCCCAAATGTGGATTAGGACGGCGCTGACACATTTCTCTCCCCCCGCACCCCTTAAGACGGATGAGCGGTTAGCCATGCATATTTATGACGCTCTGTTCCCTGCCAGAGACAGAGAGAGAGAGAGAGAGAGAGAGAGAGAGAGAGAGAGAGAGAGAGAGAGAGAGAGAAGGAAAGAGATGGTAAAAGGAAAGAGAGAAATAGAAAAGAGGGATAGTCGGAGAGAGATGCATATGAGGCCAGAGCGAGAGATGAGAGATAGAGAGAGAGAGAGAGAGAGAGAGAGAGAGAGAGAGAGAGAGAGAGAGAGCGAGAGAGCGCGAGAGAGAGAGAGCTACGGAAAGTCATGGATAGTTTGCATGGAAACCGAACTGATGTTAGAGTCCGGTTGTCTTCGTTAAGTAGACAGATAGGATGAGACACTGATACCCCCCCCCCCTCTCTCTCTCTCTCTCACTATCTCTGGTAAGTGCAGGGCTCATCTGTGTCTCTTGGCCTTGGCCTGCCTGTACACTTGACATGCTGCGTACTGCCAAGGGCCGTGCCGAGGAAGTGCACTTGTCCTTCATCCTCCATTTCATTAATTCATGATGGGGGACAGCCCCTCACTGATGACCTCAGAGTCAGGCCTAGGCACACACACACACGCACACACACACACACACACACACACACACACACACACACACACACACACACACACACACACACACACACACACACACACACACACACACACACACACACACACGCACACACACGTACACACACACATACTAGTGTACAGTATAATACCAGCAGCACAGAGGATACAGAAACACACAGAGCGAGCAAAGGGAGAAAGCCTTGTTTGTCCTAACGCCTCTTCTGCCTGGCCATCTGCATCACTAAGTAATAATCATAATAACAATGACATGATGTTTACAGGCTCTCACACTGCCTTTGTGTAGAGCAATAGATGTCAATAGTAGATGGCTGTTGAAATGAGAAGACTTGAGTGATAAACCTCTTAAGTGTTTGGATGGTCGGTGTGTGTGTGTGTGTGTGGGGGGGGATTATGTGTGTGTAGGGAGGTTGTTGATCGTGGTGGTGTGTTTCTATGACTCATACGTCCATGTTACCACAGGCAAGCCAAGCACACACTCAACTCACACACAACTCACTCCTCCCATATCCTTCCCTCTCATTTCCTCTCCTTCCCTCTCCTTTCCTCCCCTCTCCTTTCCATCTCTCTCCTTCCCTTTCCCCCCCTCTCCTCCCCTCTCTTTCCCTCTCCTCTCCTCCCCTCTCTTTCCCTCTCATTTCCTTTCCTTCCCTCTCCTTTCCTTTCCTTCCCTCTCCTTTCCTTACCTTGCCTTCCCTCTCCTTCCCTGTGTGGGCTATAATGTTGCAGTTATGCGAGATGATAAATATGATGTAGGATTCAAGATAACATATATAGACCTTTCGTGTCTGTCTGTCTGTCTGTCTGTCTGTCTGTCTGTCTGTCTGTCTGTCTGTCTGTCTGTCTGTCTGTGAGAACAGCCTTCCCTGCTTGTGGGTACGTGGATCCTATGTTGTGAAAGTTAAACGGTAAGTGGAGAGGGCGGATGGAGAGAAAGAGAGACGGAGAGAGAGGAATGAGGATGTCTGTTTTAGGAGTAGTGTGAGGCAGATTAGAGCTGCTGTAAAAAAGACCAGCCAGTCTTTCCTGGCCTTTTCAGGAGCGGTGTCTGGAGTTTTTCTCCCATAATGCAGTGTGACCAGGCATTAAAGGGATTGGATGTTTTGATTCTGTGCGGAGTCACTCCTTATTAGGCGTCCGCTTGTAAGAGGCTTTCCCTGCTGTCCAACCAGGCCCCCTCCTCCACTGACTTCAGCTCCAAAGCAGACCCAGACCGAGCATATCAGCAGGCCTAGAGACAGGTTCTCCTGCTGGGCTCTGAGGCCGACTCCAGCCTCAGGCTTCTGGAGGCCTCACCAGGCCCTAGCTGGATGACAGGTTCATGTGTCCAAAGCAGACTGAAGGCATGTAAAATGTACACAGAAGGTGACTTTCATTCTGACATGGCACAGGGGCTATGCAAACTCCCACCCATCCTCTCTTACACAGAGCCCTCTCTCTCTCTCTCTCTCTCTCTCTCTCTCTCTCTCTCTCTCTCTCTCTCTCTCTCTCTCTCTCTCTCTCTCTCGCCTCTTCTCCTCCCCCTTTTTTTAGTGGCCCATCTGGCACTATCGAGGTACAGCGAGACCTGCACAACATGCGGGCGGGGGTGACATTGACTCTATTCATGTGACGTATCACTATATTTAGGCTGCCACCCTCTGTCTCTCTTTGTTTTTGCCTTCTCTCTAAACGAACATTATATTTTTTACAGATAAAACACCACCCCTACCTATTCCTTTCTCTCTCTCTCTCTCTCTCTCTCTCTCTCTCTCTCTCTCTCTCTCTCTCTCGCTCTCTCTCTCTCTCTCTCTCTCTCTCTCTCTCTCTCTCTCTCTCTCTCTCTCTCTCTTTCAGTCTATCACGTGCTCTACTTCTCACACACTCACACACATGAGCACTTCTTAACTGCTCTGTTGCACATTCCCAAATGTTCTGTTTATTAATGGACGACTGATACCTTTTCCAGGTGTCCCTACTGGATAAACACAATGTTCTCTCTTCCTCACACACACACAGGCATACATACACAAACACACGCACACACACACACAGACACACACACACACACACACACACACACACAATCAGGCACATACACACACACACACACACACACACACACTCATACAAGTCATATTTTGTGGGGATTAGTCAAGCTCTTTTTTTAGTGTATGACGTGTTGGGGTCATGTTGTGTGTGTGTGTGATTGTAGTGTTTGGCTATGTGTGTGTGTGTGAGATCAGAATGGGACATTAGGTTTGAGTGGAGACTCATCTCTCTAAGTGCTGAGAGACTAGCAGCCCCCTCTAATTCTACCTGCAACCGCACGCGCTTACACACACACACACACACACACACACACACACACACACACACACACACACACACACACAGTCATTAAAACATTGTAACGGGAACACTCAAGCCAAATGAAACAGAAAAGACTCCTGCCACCCAGCACATGGACTGTTTGCCCTCCTGCCCTCTCAGAAACAAAGTCAGTTTGTGACAACTTCCATGTTGAAAAATAGAACATAGATATAGGTTGCCAATAGCACTTTGTAAATTATGTTATTTAAACACTGCTAAAAGCTACCCACTGTGACATGCGCAATGACATCTGAACACACATTACCCACACAGCTTTCACACACACACACACACACACACACACACACACACACACACACACACACACACACACACACACACAAACACACACACACTTGCATGTATTTTCTTCGCACAAACCCACCACATATCCACCCACACGTAGTGTAGCCTACAGCCAGACTTCAAAGCGAGGCTACACTGCCTCACTAATTATAGCATGTCCCCCGTTCTCCAGCTGTGGTCTGGGAGATGCTGTGTGTCTGTGTGTGTGTGTGAGTGTGTGTGTGTGTGTGTGTGTGTGTGTGTGTTTGATCTGTTCTTTGTCCGTGCTCTGATTGCTCAGGCTAGCAGAGGCTCATTTGGTAAATGATTAATTCTATTAGGAAGCTGGGGCCACAGGTCTCTATCTCACTGTCACCATTTTAGCTTTCTCTTCCGTTCTGTCCCTCGTTCGTTCTTTCTTTCTTTCTTTCTTTCTTTCTTTCTTTCTTTCTTTCTTTCTTTCTTTCTTTCTTTCACACACACACGTGCACACAAACACACACACGTTGGCTGGTGCAGGGTGTAATTATGGGAGTCACAGGGAAGGAGATGAAGAGAGCGAGTGTGAGGAACAAGTGGGCACGCTTCCTCCCACTCTGGCACTGGAGCCCTGGCAGAGACTCACACACACACGCACCACACTCCCCTCCGCTCCTAATGCACCGTAGCACGGACTGCAGCAGGTGTGTGTGGGGGTGCACACAACAAGTCTGTATGTGTGTGTGCATGTGTGTGTGTGTGTGAGGTGTAGAGTGGGCTGTGTCCGTGCTGCCTGCACAGACCAGTGCACTGGGACTGCGGCGGCAGTGGGAGCGAGAGACGGCCACTTCCTGTCATTGTTATGGTGGAGAGGGGTGTGTGTGTGCGTGGGGGGGGGGGTGTCTGTGTGCCTCTGTCTGCCACGTCTTCCTTTCAGCCAAACGCTGCGTCAGGAGCGGAGCGCACCCTGTCAGTCCCCGATAGAGACACAACAGGGCTGGGAGGATGGGAGGAGGCACCGTCCCTTTGGAGGCTCGCTGATGGACAGGCGGAGGAGCAGGAGCAGGAGGAGGAGGAGGAGGAGGTGATCCGGCTGTCATGCTCCCTCACATGTTGGGGTGTTTGTCTAGAAGGAGGCGAGAGCCCTGCTCGCCTCTCCTCCTTTGAATTTCCTCCCTTTTCGCCTCCTCCTCCTCTCTTTCCTTTCTTCCTTTTCTCGTGCTGTCTCTCTCTCTCTGAGGAGGTTGTCGGGTGGGAGTCTGGCAGGCGAGCAGAGCGGAGAGGGGAGGAGACGAGGAACAGAGGAGTGCAGAGGAGGAGAGAGAGAGAGAGAGACCCGGGCCCCTGGAGCGCCTCCCTCCCCCGTGGAGGCGTCAGCCCACAGTGTCCCTCTCTCCTCCTCACCCCAGCGCCTGTCTCCCTCTTTCTCTCTCTCTCCTCCCTTTCCATCACCCCCCCCCCCCTCCCCCCTCTCTTTGCTCCCCTGTTTTTTCTACTTCCCAAGGGGAAGAAATGTAGGCCATTGGAGGAATGGAGCGAAGGGCATAGAGGCCCAACGGCAACACACACACAAACACACACACACACACACACACATTAGGGCCTCATGGTAAAGGTCTAAAACGGTTAGCATCTGTTTGATCGGAGGTCTTGAGGGAGGGAGAGAGAGAGAGAGAGAGAGAGAGAGAGAGAGAGAGAGAGGTCACACACGCAGACAGGAGGTAAAATGTGTGATGGATTTACTGGAGAGAATATGTGTGTGTGTGTGTGTGTGTGTGTGTGTGTGTGTGTGTGTGTGTGTGTGTGTGTGTGTGTGTGTGTGTGTGTGTGTGTGTGTGT
>JAPMUY010008927.1:85000-90000 GCA_026901105.3 Galaxias olidus
GGAAGAGAATGCCATACGGTATTCGGAGAAAACAGATGAAGGAAAGGGGAGGAGGCGAATGGACAAATTGTAGGGTAGCGAGAACAATACGGTGCGAGAAAAAGGAGAGAAGGGAGGTTCAAGGAGATGAAGACGATCCGAGACGTGGGGACGGAGGGAAGAGAGGAGGAGCAGGGTGTGCAGAGAAGGAGGGAAAGAGGAAGGAGGCAGGGGGAGGAGCAAAGAGAGAGAGAGAGAGAGAAAGGGAGAGGAGAGAGGGAGCATGGGGGGGAGAGAGAGAGAGGGGGGGGGGGGGGGGCCGGGGGGGGGGGGGGGGGGCGCTCGTACCCCAGCCCAGCAGCGTGCTGCCTGGGATCACCTTTCCCTGGGACCCCCCCCTCCCGCCCCCTGGCCTTCGTGTGCCTCTGAGGTGTTTGTCTGAGTCACGCCACCCCCTGCCCCCCTCGTACCCGCAGGTGGGGAACACGTCCCTGACCCCCCCGGTACTCTGTCGGGGCTGCGTCGTTTCAGACGGCTGCTGTTGCTATAGTAGCGGTGGTTTTTCTGAAGAGGAGTTGTCAGTAATTATGATGATTATGTGCAGTTTGGGGGCTATCTTTTTTTCTTGCTCGACTTTGCAAATATCAACCTCTGAAATGTGACTGTAAAAAGCGTGTGTCTTGTGTGTGTGAGTCACTTTGCTGGTGTGTCGGTGCGACGTCTGGACTGTCTGTCTCCGGCTTCTCAAATGTAGCACACCACACCGTCAGAAAGCAGCAGCATTTAGCCTAATGCCTTGATCCTGTCTGCACTTAGTAGATTACTATTCACTCCAAAATAATGTAATGGTGCTCCACCCCTCTCTCTGTGTGTGTGTGTGTGTGTGTGTGTGTGTGTGTCTGTGTGTGTGTGTGTGTGTGTGTGTGTGTGTGTGTGTGTGTCTGTCTGTGTGTGTGTGCATATGCGTGCGCATGTGTGTATGTCTATGTGTGTGTGCGTATGCGTGTGTGCGTGTGCCTGTTGTCCCAATGTGACCCTGTCTTTCTTTGTGAATGGTTTGCACATTGCATGTGTCTTATTTTTGGCAAATTTGTACATGTGTGTGATTGTACTTGTGAGAGGCACCGTCAATCCTTCAGGCACTCTCTCTGGTCCAGTCCGGTCCAGACCAGTCCAGTCAAAATTATTTCCCTTTATGGAACAGCCAGCATTGAGACGTCAACTGCCGGTTAACAGGAGAAGCGTCTCACTATCCATCTCTCTCTGTGTCTGTGTATGTGTCTATGTAGTCTTATCAGATCAGCCATAATCAGGTTACTATAATCTACACCAGTCAACACCCTGGCACAGAGATAGACATGGAGTGTGTGTTGGCCATTTGCCTGTGGGCCTGTTGGAGTGTGTGTGTGTGTGTGTGTGTGTTTGTGTGTGTGTGTGTGTGTGTGTGTGTGAGTGATGGTCTCTGTGGCTGGTGTTAGCCACGTCATTTTGCTCTTCGTTGCCTGTCAGCACTGGTTTGTCTGTGTGTGTGTGTGTGTGTGTGTGTGTGTGTGTGTGTGTGCACGCGCATACTCACCTGTGTGGTATTAAGGCCCCAGTGGCATGCTCCCAGCCGTGCTCCTGTGACCCACGCGCTGCTATTTTTATCCTAAAGGAACGTGTGTGTGTGTGTGTGTGTGTGTGTGTGTGTGTCACTGTGGCCAGCTCACATTACACAGTGTCTGTAAGTGGACTCTGTCCGTCTTTGTCCAGGCGGATAATTATAGATGGAGGCCTGAAACTTTCAGCAGCGTGCTGTAAGGTGAACCGCAGTGCCTTTCCACTGTGACACACACCCCTTATCACCCACAGGCCTCTCACCAGCCCCCCGTGCCCCCTCACTCCTCTCACCAGCCCCCCGTGCCCCCCACTCCTCTCACCAGCCCCCCGTGCACCTCCACTACTCTCACCAGCCCCCCGTCCCCCCCACTCCTCTCACCAGCCCCTGTCACCCCTAACCCTCTCTCCAGCCCCCCGTCACCCCCACGCCTCTCACCAGCCCCCTGTCACACTCTCACCAGCCCCCGTCCACTACTCCTCTCACCAGCCCCCCGTCCCCCCCACTCCTCTCACCAGCCCCCGTGCCCCCCCACTACTCTCAGCCCCCCTGCCCCCCACTCCTCTCACCAGCCCCCCGTCACCTCCAGCCCCCTGTCACCCCTAACCCTCTCACCAGCCCCCCCCCCTCACCAGCCCCCCCGTAACCCCCGTGCCCCCCCACTCCCTCTCACCAGCCCCCGTGCCTCTCACCAGCCCCCCCCCCCAGTCCTCTCACCACCCCCTCAGGCCTCTCACCAGCCCCCCCCCGTAACCCCCTCTCAGGTCCCCCCCACTCTCTCACCAGCCCCCTGTCACCCCTAACCCTCTCACCAGCCCCCGTGCCCCCCACTCCTCTCCCAGCCCCCCGTCCCCCCCTCCTCTCACCAGCCCCCCGTCACCAGCCCCCACTGCTCTCACCAGCCCCCCCGTAACTCCCCTCACCAGGTCCCCCCCACTCCTCTCACCAGCCCCCCCGTCCCCCCCACTGCTCTCACCAGCCCCCCGTAACCCCCTCAGGCCTCTCACCAGCCTCCTGTCACCCCCACGTCAGCTCCCTGTCACCCCAGTATCAGGACACAGTTTGGGGCGGGGTGCTCCACAGGTGGGGCTGGAGCGACCGGCGTCTACAACATGGTGCCCGTGTTCACACGGGGCCGAGACCTTACCCAAATATATGTAGTCAGATAATACAAGAAATAATGCAAACGAATGTGACTTCCAGGAGAACAGACTGTGCTGATCTCTAGTAATATGCTGCCTGTCTATCTGTGGGCTGAACAGAGAGAGAGAGAGAGAGAGAGAGAGAGAGAGAGAGAGAGAGAGAGAGAGAGAGAGAGAGAGAGAGAGAGAGACGGGGGTGGGGAGGAGAGACAGAAGGATTTGAGCTGCTGACTCATACCACCGCCAACTGAGGGACCCAACCCGCCTCCTCCCTCTGTCTTCCTGCTACTCTCTCTCTCCATCTCTCTTTCTACTCTCTCTCTCTCTCTCTCTCTCTCTCTCTCTCTCTCTCTCTCTCGCTCGCTCTCTCTCTCCTATTTATCTTTCTCTCTGTTCCTCTCTCTCCTTTCTCTCTCTCTCTCTCTCTCTCTCTCTCTCTCTCTCTCTCTCTCTCTCTCTCTCTCTCTCTCTCTCTCTCTCTCTCTTTTCTTTCTCTCTCTGTCTCCTCTCCCCGTTTCTCCCTCTTTCTCTCTCTTCCTCCCTCTCTCTCTGTCTCCTCTCCCCCCTCTCACTTTCTCCTTCTCTCTCTCTCTTTCTCTCTTACCTCCCGCATTCTCCTTTCCTCCTCGTCTTTCCCTAGTCTCTCTCTCTCTCTGTCTTTCTCTTGTAAAAACAAAGGGAGCTGTGTTCCCATTTGTTGGTCTAGTAGTTCCCCCCGAACGCTGCTGGCGTTCTATACGGCAAGCTGTCACTGTTTCAGGTCAATAACGCACTCCTTGTGTGTGTGTGTGTGTGTGTGTGTGTGTGTGTGTGTGTTTGTGTGTGTGTGTTGCAGGAAAGCCATCTCCCGGTCAGGCCTCCAGCACTTAGCTCCGGTCCATTCCTCTCTGCTCCCCAGCACCAATGGGCCGGCCAAAGAGCTGTGCACCTCTGTGGACTGGACGGTGAGTCACACACCTGGCTAGACAGCACCTCACACTCACACTCACACACACACACACACACACACACACACACACACACACACACACACACACACACACACACACACACACACACACACACACACACACACACACACACACACACGAGTCCCTCTGCAACGTGCTCACACCATCACACAACATGTACACACACTAACACACACGAGTCCCCCCAGCAACGTCCCCCCCCCCATGCTGAGCTCTCTTCAGTGCTGGGAGAGGCCTCGTGAGAGATGACAGGGTGGAGAGGAGCTCCCTCTGCCCCCCCCCCTCCCCCCCCCCCTCCCACAGGGACACTTCCTCTACGTCAGCAATGGCCTTTCCCTCACTGCGGGCCCCACACACACATAGAGACGCACACAAACACACACACACACGCACACATATTAAAATGTGTGTGCTTGTGCACACACACACCATTTTGATGCACAAGAAATAATGGACACATAATTAATACATACCGTACACACAAAGTCTGTGCATGCTTACATATGGCTGCTGTGTTGTATTGACACACGCTATGCTTCAATCAAATATTTAGCCTTTCCTCGCCCACTCATTCACTGCTAGCAGCAATTATGCACTTACACACTCCAACCCTCGCTGTCTTTCTGGTGGTACATGTGTATGTGTGTGTGTGTGTGTGTGTGTGTGTGTGTGTGTGTGTGTGTGTGTGTGCGCCCGCTCTGCAGGAGAACGCCGTGAACGGGGATCACCTGTGGCTGGAGACCAGCTGCTCTGGGGAGCTGTGCTACCTGGGAGAGGATGCCTGTCTGCTGAAGGCTGCAGTGAGTACACAGGGCTAAGGGAGGAAGAGGAGGAGGAGGAGGAGGAGGAGGAGGAAGGAGTAGGAAGAAGGTGGAAATAGAAGGGGTGGGGGGGGGGGGGGGGGGGTGCGGGAAGGAAGGACCGAGCCGGAAGGAGGGAGGGAGGAGGAGTACGAGGGATGTAAAGCTATGGAGGGAGGCGAAGACAGAGAGAGAGAGAGCGAGGGAGGGAACTGAAAGGCCACGGTAGAGCGGGGGCAGTGAAGAGAAAGAGAGAGAGGGAGAGAGAGAAAGAGAGTGAGAGCTAGAGGAACAGAGAGACGTCCCCCGTCTAATGGAGGGGTTGGTGCGGAGGCATGCATCCATTGTGCTCCCTGAGCTGTGGGGGGGGTGGGGGGTTGGGGTCGGGGTGGGGAGCAGTGTGGGAGGGCGGGGGAGCTATTACAGGCCTGTCTGTCTCTCTGTGCCACTTGGTGGCATAATATCACCTCTAATATCCCCTCTTTAGAGGAGCTGGAGTCCCACACTGCCA
>JAPMUY010008927.1:95000-380000 GCA_026901105.3 Galaxias olidus
TCTCCCAGGGGGAAAGCCGGAGAACGAGTGCCAGGGCTTATTAGACGGTGATTACCGTCTTGAAAGAAAACAACGTCAGATCTGCACGGAGATCTTCTGTCTTACCTGGCAAATGGAAGACTCTCCGCGGGTGTGAAGGGGGGGGGGGGGACTAGAGGGACAGGGGATGAAGGTGAGATGAGAGGCACTGATTGACTGTGACATGGAAACACTGTAGGCTCATTAAAAGGCGGTCTGTGTGTGATTATGTGTCACTGCTCCCTGTCAAGCACGCGACACACACTTAGCTTCCCCCATGTCAGGTGACTATTATGTAGAGAGAGGGACGGCGTCAAGGGGTCCTTGCTGAAAAGCCCTTCACTCTGTGTGTGTGTGTGTGTGTGTGTGTGTGTGTGTGTTTAGCATGCGCTAATGAGCAGCTAAGGCTCTGACCTTGGTACCCTAAATCTCTCTTTCTCTCTCTCTCTCTGTCTGTCTGTTTGTCTGTCTGTCTGTCTGTCTGTCTGTCTATCTATCTCGTTCTCTCTCTCTTTCTCACTTTCTTTCTCCTCCTCAAATGTTTTAGCCAATAACAATCATTTGCCTCCAGCATTGTGTCTAGAGTCAATGTTAAAGTGAAATGGAAATGGATTGAATTGAATGATGTAATTATGTTAAATAGGCTAAATGGCTCCTTTGCTTTCCATCCCTTGTGTGACGGAAGTCATTCAGCTTACATAATTCAATTAATTTCTATTCCAGTTGTGTGTTTTCGTATGTGTGTGTGTGTGTGTGTGTGTGTGTGTGTGTGTGTGTGTGTGTGCATGAAAGAGCGTGAGAGAGAGAGAGAAATGGTTAAAAATCCACTGGGGCCCCGGGGGTCTAAGTGTGTTCTGTGCTCCCGCCGCAGGGCTACACAGACGAGCCCGTGTCCAAGGTGCTCTGCCATGTGGAGGACGGAGCGGTGGTGCAGCTGGACCGCTGGAACCTGCTGGTGGAGACGAGCCCCGCCCAGCCCGAAGAGGGCACGCAGAAGGTCATCTAGGGGCTGGGGGTGGTGTCGGGGGGTGGACTGAGGAGGCTGGGGAGGGGCTCAGAGAGGATGAGGAGGAGGTGAAGGGTGGGGGCGGGGGGTGGGTGTTGTGTTAGGTTGGCGCTCATACTACTAAGGGGTGAATCCCAGTTTAGAGAATCCCAGTGGCACACTGTCTGTATGTGTGTGTGTGTGTGTGTGTGTGTGTGTGTGTGTGTGTGTGTGTGTTTGTGGAAGTACATGAGTGCCTGTGTGTGTGTGTGTGTGTGTGTGTGTGTGTGTGTGTGTGTGTGTGTGTGTGTGTGTGTGTTTGTGGAAGTACATGCATGCGAGAAGAGAAGAGAATGTAAGAGCAGATGGTCTGACAGCACCATGTTAGCTTGGGTCAACTGATTTCTTCCTGTCGTCTCTCAGTTAACGTTTACTTCTGGTCTCTCATCAGCTCCCTCTCAACGTGTTCAACAACTACTTCAGCCTGGGCTTTGACGCACACGTC
Source organism: Galaxias olidus (assembly GCA_026901105.3). NCBI lineage: Eukaryota > Metazoa > Chordata > Actinopteri > Galaxiiformes > Galaxiidae > Galaxias > Galaxias olidus. The sequence goes on from JAPMUY010008927.1 coordinate 96,509, forward strand.
ACCCTGGAGTTCCACGAGTCCAGAGGTCAGCTGTCCTACTCTACTCTACTCTACTCTGCTCTGCTCTGCTCTACTCTACTCTGCTCTGCTCTGCTCTGCTCTACTCTACTCTGCTCTGCTCTGCTCTGCTCTACCCAACTCACTCTACCCTACCCAACTCTCCTTTCCTTTCCTCTCCTCTCCTCTCCTCTCCTCTCCTCTCGGCTCCACTCTACTCTTCTACTTAACTTTTCTTAACTTGGATACTCTGTCGATATTCTCGTCCATTCCTCTGGCCTCCTCTTTCTTCTACAGGGTCTAACTGTTCTGTTCTGTCTTCCCAGAGGCCAACCCCGAGAAATTCAACAGCCGCTTCCGCAACAAGATGTTCTACGCAGGGGTGAGTGTCCCCACACCAGCCTGGCCCCCTGACTGACAACACACGTTACACAGAGTGACTGGAGGAAGAGACGGGGCATGGAGGGAAATTATCCTGCAGTTAGTGCCTATAATGTCATTAGCTGTAATTCTGTGACTGGTTTGACTCTCCCTGTCTCTCTCTGTGTGTGTGTGTGTGTGTGTGTGTGTGTGTGTGTGTGTGTGTGTGTGCGTGTGCGTGTTCTTGGCAGGCTGCTTTCTCTGATTTCCTCCAGAGGAGCTCCAGGGACCTGTCCAAACATGTCAGAGTGGTGGTGAGTGTCACAGCTGTCCCCCCACACAGTCCCTCACACACCAGCAGCCGTAGCCAGGCCTCGGAGTGTGTGTGTGTGTGTGTGTGTGTGTGTGTGTGTGTGTGTGTGTTTGAGCGACACAGCCCTGAGGTCTGGCTGGCAGAGCAGAGCAGAGCAGTGACAGGCCTGTCAGCTGACTGCATGGTTCTAATGAAGCTGCTTCACTGTGCACCCCCGCATCTACAATATACCCCACTAACCCTCAGTCACCCCTCTCTCTGTCTGTCTCTGTCTCTCTCTCTGTCTCTCTCTCTGTCTCTCTGGCTCTCTCTCTCTCTCTCCCTGTCTCTCGCCCTCTCTCTCTCCCTCTCTCTCTCTCTCTCTCTCTCCCTCTTTCTCTCGCTGTCTCTCTCTGGGCCTCTGTCTTTCACTATCAGTGTGACGGCGCGGATCTAACTCCTAAAATCCAGGAGTTGAAGTTCCAGTGCATCGTGTTCCTAAACATTCCCAGGTGGGTTCCACAGAACGTGAGGTGTCTGTTGCGTTTGTCTGTGTTTTATACGTCTAGCTTTAAGCTGTGGAACTGTGTGTGCAGGTACTGTGCTGGCACCATGCCATGGGGAAACACAGGGGATCATCGGGACTTTGAACCTCAGCGCCATGACGACGGCTGTATTGAGGTCATCGGATTCACCATGGCTTCACTGGTGAGAGTGGCATGTGTGTGTGTGTGTGTGTGTGTGTGTGTGTGTGTGTGTGTGTGTATGTGTGTGTGTGTGTGTGTGTCAAGAGTCAGAGGGTCAGAAGTAGAGAGCGTGACGATTTGGGTGTGTGTTTAAGCGATCCTCCATTCAGACCAGGTGCAATTCCTCCTCCTGTCCTATAGGCTGCACTGCAGGTGGGGGGTCATGGTGAGCGTCTGCACCAGTGTAGAGAGGTAGTCCTCACCACCTTTAAGACTGTACCTGTACAGGTGAGATAAACACTGCTCAATACCGCAAACAATACATGCAATGCTTTAACATACATTATAAGATCAGCTTACCTATTACCACTTATACTAAAATATCCTAATGTGAGGGTGAATAATGATGTGTGTGTGTGTGTGTGTGTGTGTGTGTGTGTGTCTGTGTGTGTGTGTGTGTCTGTGTGAATGCAGGTGGACGGAGAGCCCTGCCGTCTGGCCCCCTCAACCCTCCGTATCTCCCTTCGAAACCAGGCCAACATGGTACAGAAGAGCAAGAGGCGCACATCTGTACCCCTGCTCAACGAGTGAGTCACCAACACACACATACACACACACACACACACACACATCATTATTCACCCTCACATTAGGATATTTTAGTGTACCACTTATCTAGACCAGTTCAACACAAGGGATTGGGACCCTGTGCCTTAAGAGAATAAGGTCATGAGTCACATACACACACACACACACACACACACTTTGGAAGTAGGCCAGTGTGTTGAGAAACCTGGGTGAGTCATCTCACACTGCAGGGTGCCCACCGTCCCAGTTCCTAGCAGCGCCCCACTGAACTGCACCTCACCCCGCTCCGGGGACCTCCACATGCACCGGGCTGGGCTCGTGGCACTGGGCTTGGCTGCTGGACCTCGTTTCACTAGGTGTACTTTGCCCGGCAATAGCTCAACCAATCACATCCTATCTGGCTGCTTCCTTAGTGCTAATTCTTGGCTGCTTGCCGTCTCCTGATCCCTGGCAGGACTAACACTAGCGTGTGTTTAAATCGATCTGCTCTAACTCTCTGTGTCTGTGTGCGTGTGTGTGTGTGTGTGTGTGTGTGTGTGTGTGTGTGTGTGTGTGTGTGTGTGTGTGTGGGTGTGTGGGTGTGTGGGTGTGGGTGTGGGTGTGTGTGCGTGTGTGTGTTTGTGAGACAACAACCAGTTACAGTAGTTTCAGTCTGTGTGTGCAGCTGCACTGTCTGTTTGTCTACTTACTTCTGGGCTTTCTCCATTTGTCTCTCCTCTTTCCCTCTTTTCTGTCTCTCCCCCTTTCTTCCTCATCCCCTCCGTGTCCTAATCCTCCCTTCCTCTCCTACCCCCCCGTATTGACTCTCTGTGCCTCCAAACCTGTTCCTCTTGACACCTCTGCACCCCTCCGTGATGTGCCCACTCGCTGTGTGTGTGTGCGGATGTAGTATTCAGAAGGTGTGTGCAGCCGACATGCGCCGCCTTTCTGCTCCCCCTGACTCCTTCTCTGTGTAAGTACCTCAGCCCTGTCTGCCTTTTGCGTGTGTGTGTGTGTGTGTGTGTGTGTGCACGCGCACGCGTGTGTGTGCGCGCGTGTGTTTGTGTGTATGTACGTACAGTGTAGTATCTGTTCTTGTGAGACATACACGGTGTGTTTGCTCGTGGTTGATGTGGTGTGGTTCTGTGGGTGCCAGTCTCGATAGCATCTGCAAGAAAAAGCGCGAGAGACACACTGAGAGAGACTGAGAGTCAGAGAGAGAGAGAAAGAGACAGGCAGGCTGAAAGAGAGGCTGAGTGACTGAGCTAGAAAAAGCGAGAGTGAAAATGGAGTGGCTTGCTTTAGCCTTCTAACCTGTCACTGTAGTCCACTGCCTCTTAGCCTCTGCTGGTGTCCCTCTCGCTGGTCGGTGTCTCCCCCTACATCTACCCCCGACACAAAGCAACCAGGCTGGCTGTTCGGTTAGGCCCAGTCCCCCTTTCAGAGCATAGCTAGGTACCTAGACACACATTGCTGGCAGGATGCAGATCTGTAGGTCTACTGTGCCAGGAGTCATGAGGAGGTTGTCGTGTTGTGTGTGTTTGTGTGTGTGTGTGTGTGTGTGTGATCTCCCCCAGCCCCCATGCTGTCCCTGACCGCCTGCGCCTGAGAGTCAACCGCATCCTCCTGCAGGAGTACGACAGGCTACAGTACGACAAGGAACGACTACGCGATATCTGTGAGTCTGAGTGAGGAAGGAGATGTGTGCCTATGTGTGTGTCTATGTGGACGCGTGTTTTCTAAGAAATAACCAATCTGGGAGTATTTACTCATTCAGATAAATATGAACGGAAACGTGTGTGTGTGTGTGTGTGTGTGTGTGTGTGTGTGTGTGTGTGTGTGTGTGTGTACCCACAGCCATCCCTGTGGGGATAGTGGTGGTGAGGGGCGACTGTGACTTGGAGACCTGTAGACTCTACATCGACAGACTGCAAGAGGTAAAGCTGGCGCTTCCCACTGCACCTTCCTCCTCCTAATGCAGCATTGTCTAGTGCCACCTTACCTTAACCTGTGGTTTGTGTCGTTCCCCCGAAACCCCGCTTCCTCTACAGGATTTACACCAGGCGCCATCTACTGGACACAGGGTGCACTATCAGGTATGGCAGGTCTCAATGTTCACTTTTTGTTTAGTCTTATGACAAGGTCCGTGAACTAAATATGAAAATATGCCTTTGCCTTTTCGTCCCCCTCTCCTTCGTCCTCTCTTACCTTGTCCAGGATGAGATAAGAAGTGTTCCTAGGACCAGCTCGGCCAACAGGCTGTCTCCTAACTGGAGCTTCCTGGACTGTGAGTGGCTATAACTGCAGACGGTTGGCTGTAATCATAATTCACAGATCCATAAAAAGACGATTCATTGTTATTACTTCTTGCCTTGCTCCTTTAGCCACGTCGGCAGACCGCTTTTACCGCATCGACAAAGCCCAGGTAGGCGGGGCCCTTTCCTGTGACCTGACCACAGGAATAGTTAGTCTTATATTTTGGAGTGCATAGTGTCAAATGCTAATCTTGTTATTGTGTTGTTCTCTGGGCGGGCAGGAGCATCTTCACTTTGTGACGGAGATCTGTCAGGACGAGGTGTTCATCCTGGACCACCAGGGCCCCACCATGACCCAGGGAACAGCAGCAGGCATGCCCGACCTCGTGGTCGAGCCCTGCACCGGGTTAGTGGTAGCACCTACAAACACACACACACACACACACACAAATAAATAAAGACACGCAAACACTAATGTCTGTGATTTGATCTTCATTTCTCTTCAGATACCCCTTGAATTCCGAGGAACAAGGTAGGATAATTGACTGAATCTTTAGCTTTGACTGGCAGTAGTTTTGCTACCTTCCAGCCATCTGTGAGCTTTACCGATAAATCTGTCTTTCTTGTGACTCATAACCAAACTCCTGAAGATTTCCCTGAGTCTCTGACTGGAAATTAACGTGACAGGAGCACGAGGTGGACATATGAGTAGACGGTTTTAAACGTCAGACATTCAGAACTGGTTTGTTATATATTTGTTTTCAACTGTCTAACTTGGAATTATGTGGCTACAGCCTTGTTGACAGCTGCCAGAGCTGGGGATCTCCCTACGGTAATATGGTGGTTCTTTCCTTATTTACACAAACACGGACACCTTTTGTTGAACATTTGAAATGTAAAGTGACTCCAGCTTTATCTGATTGAGACAGGGGATAGAACTAGCTTCCCCTGAATTGGGATAAAATGTTATTTTGGTTTACAAGAGAGGACTGAAATACTACCAACAATAGAATACATTGAATTGTAGATGGCTTTGTGATGATAACAATCATTTATGTGGAATATTTAAGATACACTGTTGCAATGTGTCCTACTAAACTTTACTTTAAATCGGCCCCCGCCCCACCCCACCCCACCCCACCCCACCCCACACTCATCCTTACCAAACACATACATCATACACACTCAGCTGTCGAGCTGTTGGAGTCGTGGGGTCAGCTTACTGGTGAGGGATGGAGGAGGGTGTTCAGCCTTACACCTAGCGGCCCAGCATGGCCACACCGAGGTGGTCAGCTTCATCCTGGAGCATGGTCAGTTAGAGTGTCTGTGCGTGTATGTGTGTGGGGCGGGGGGGGGGTTGATTAAACTTGTGTTAATGTATCTACATGTGTTGGTGTTCTTTTGATGTGGAAAATGATAATCACTTTACGTATTCTTTTTTCAGGCTCCAAATTGATTCTGGATTTAACAGACAGAGAAACGTAGGTTTCACAACCTCCCAAATTCTTCACAGTCTATTGTATCTGAGAGTGCATTGTCATACAGGAGACCAGCATTGTCTGCCAACACTTTTCATCGACTCCGAACGGTCTCTGTTTACTGAGGGAGTGTGTGTATGGGTGTGTGTTTTCAGAGGGGACACTGCCTTGCACAAAGCGGCGCTACAGAAGCAGCACCCCGTGTGCCGACTGCTTGGCAACGCCGGAGCGTCCCTTAACAAGACCAACTGCCAGGTACGTGCACACGCAGATACACGTATCTGCTTCTTTGATTTCAAATCCTCATTTCCTGCAAGCACCATACAGATGACTCATGACTCAGCAGGCATGGTCAACATTGAGTCAGACTAGTTGGTTTCTGGCCATACAATACACTATACCCAGACCCATTCGACAAACTTGATTCCCATCCATTACATTACATTGCCACCATCCCATGCCACCTATATTACTGGAAAGGCTTTAGCACATTTATGCAAGCCAAGAAATATTTGATTACTCTTGTTCGAATGGCTTCACTTTTAGAATTTTGCTGAACACTCAACAATCCAATCCAGCCCCAACGTAAACAACAGTGATATGCTGTAATATACTGCAATAAACCAATATTGCTGAGAGGTTTCGTTTTTCCTTTGGTGGCTTACTCTGCAAGAATCTAAAGATAATATATGAAATGTATATATTCATATTAATATATTTATAATTCTAGGTACACTTTATCTTTCCTTTGTGTTTAGTAAACTAATATAAGATTACATGTTTTCCTAGATTCCAGGCTAGCTTTATCTTTGTTTTCTTTTCATATATGTTGTGTTTGTGTGTGTGTGTGTGTGCCTGTGTGTGCCTGTGTGTGTGTGTGCGTGCGTGCGTGCGTGCGTGCGTGCGTGCGTGCGTGCGTGCGTGCGTGCGTGCGTGTGTGCTTTTTCACAGGGGAAAACACCGGCAGACCTTGCCCAGGCTGAGGGGGACTCAGAACTGGCATCATACCTGCAGAATGGACCAGAAGCTCCTTCTGCCGCCCATGAAGACCTGGAGACTGCCGTCTGAGAGAGCTGACTACACACACACACACACCCTGAGAGGGGTAGTCGAAGACGAAGAGTCCAGGCTATAATGCAGATAGACAAATGGATGGACAGATAGACAGACAGACTGAAAAAGAGTCTACTGCTTCAGACTCCAGCAGCATCTGTTGTGACACACGGCAGAGGAGAATGTTTCCATTGTTCTCTAATTTATTCATATTAATTTATTCATTGTATTTATGGGTTGATAAATGATTGTAAATGAGGGTACAAGGTAAGGGCCCGTCTGTGCTCAGAGGCCACAGGAGAGCGATGGGGATTGAAAAGGAAAGGTCTTTACCACGTTTACCCCCTTAAAGCCTTTGAGAGTCATGACACCGTGTGCCAAAGACACTGCACTGTGAGGCAGGGTCATCCCAGTTTACTACTTTTTGGATGATCATTTTAACACCTAATCTAAGTAGTCATTTCACCTCCGACAACATTCTAGCCATCTTAACTGCTAATTTAACAACCGCAGCAAATTGCAAATACTCATTCCCCCTCCAAGCCACTAATGTCTCGTATACCCACATTGCCAACCAATCAGACTGTACGTAGACCCCAAGTGGTAATCCTCATCCTTCCATCACCATTTTCCCTACGACCGAAACATCCCCACGACATTTTCCTGGGCCTCGGGAGCATAGGTTGCACCTTCCACAATGACGTGTGGGTTTGTGTGGGCCCCGACTATTCCATATCAGCTGTGAAGTGAAATCAGTCAAAGAAACCGAGGAGTGAGTCGCAAACACTGGGGAGAAGCATTTAGAGAGAAGGCACTCTCTTATCTGACCACAGAGCAGCATGTATATACTTTAGACGGTGTGTTCTGTGTCCTTTTAGATGTGTGTGTGTGTGTGTGTGTGTGTGCGCATGTGTGTGTGTTAGCGGTTCCGTGTGTGTGTGTGTGTGTATGTAAGGATTTGTGTGAGGGTGGTGCATTATGAAATATTTATCCAAGAGAGAAGAGAAAATAATCTGAGCCATATTCAATGCAATATGAATGGATGACATTTTTTGCATTTCTCTATTTATGTTTACATTACATTAATGTTTTGAACATACTAGTTGTTATGGCAGCAAGGAGTGTTGAATGTGCAATTTACTGTAATAGTGCTGGTGGGTTTTAGATTTGTGTGTATGTATGTCTCGGAAGGGCGGATGGTATACTGACTGAAAATGTAAAACACTTTCAAAAGCCCTCATGGTAACTAACTTAATATTGTTGCCACAATACAACATTGCTTTGACACATTTAAGAGACACAGGTATTTAGCGACTCAGGCTAATATCACCTACAATAAATACAAAAATGTGGTCCTTATTTTCAATCGATTCCCTTGTGTAAAAGGCTGTACTTTTGGCACCAGATTGACATTTTCTTGTATCCAAACTTTAATTGTTGTTTTGCAGTTACATATTAATAGAATCTGATTGTTTTGGTTGTAACACAAGTATATCCTGTATTGAATTAATCCTCTTACTACAGGGAGCCTTACCCCATCACCAATACACTGTAGTAATGGTACTATCAGCCTCTTGGCTCTAGCCAGGTCTTGGACATACAAACACATATGTATCACTTTGGTTGTGGATACAAAAGTATTAATCATCAGCAATGTTATGCATGGCATTTCGTACCTCCTTGAAAGTTGCTACTTCATACCTTATAAAAATCACATCCTAAAATGGCATTATTATTATTGTTTTAATAATTGGTGTTATTATATTTAAATATATTGGTTTTATTGTTTGGTTTGTTTTATACTGAAGTTACAGCTTAGATTAAAGATGGTAGTGTGGTTCAGCTTTTTTGATTTTGTATTTTATTTTTTTGATGATGGGATTACTTGAATGTTGTAGTTTATTTTCTATTCTCTAAAAGTTGTAATACTGTTGTGCTGCCTCTGACACAATTTTATGTGGTTAACTGGGTTAAAGTGACAATTAAGTCAAAATGTAACATTATTCTGTGAAACCTGGCTTGTAGGTGCGAAGACAAACAGTAGTATTGGACCACATACGTTACTTACACTACCCAGTATGGCTCTGGTTACCGTAGGACCTCACGTGATATCATGGCTGCTTGCCGATCCTGAAAAACAAATTACCACGACTATCAAACGGAATGTGTTTCAACTTGTTGGTCAACATTCCCAAATTAAACCATTCTGAATGGGGGGAGGTATTGCATCAAGTGCAAGAGGAGGTGCATTTAGCTAGTTACTCAGCGGTGTGCCTGTTGGCATACTGCAACTTGAGTAACCTTTACCCAGAAATTAAACAATGAGTGGGGCTCTGTGGCTTCTCGGGAACCACCATTAACCTCCTCGATCAGATATAGGAATGAGTCTGACTTCCCTTCTTAAAAGGTGGTAAAGTTGTGGTTAAAGGTGTAAGCTAAATTTAAAATGTTCCAAGTTTACATTGATTGTTACTGTCCCATTTCTACAGGGATTGTTTGTGCCATAATTTAGACTATATTGTAAAGTAAACAAATGTAGGCGACTGAAACTAGACTTAAACCAAAACAGTTTCCTCCTGTTCTCCAATACACATTGTTTATTTGAACACATTCAAACTATCTTGTCTGGTGAACTTTAATAAAAAAACAGACAATTAAGAGGCATACATAAAGCATGCCAGACTGTACATTGGTAACATCTTAAGCAACCGTTTAATTTTATGATAATAATAAAAAGTTTGAAATCGACTTGTTTCAATGTTGTTTCAGCTATGACTATGCCAGACCGCGGGTACGGTCGAATTCTCTATTTTGCTAAGGAAGGTTCCTAACTGGGTGAAATGACCCGGAAGTATCTAAGTGGCAGCCATGGTAAGTACTGGTCGAATTCTCTTACGTGCTAAGGAAAGGTGCTTCAATGCTTCCTAACTTGTGTACTTTAGCACAGGATACACTGGACCATCCTTTATGAAAGGAAAGAAGCAAATGCCACCCCATAATACCTTGTGGCAGCAATATTTAAAGCGACACCATTCAGCCGTTGATCGACAGGACCGACAAGGGATTCAGATCAGATGTAGCCTAGTTTATTAAACATTTTCCATCTTATGTTATGCCCTATCTTGCTAATGTGCTTATATGTTTTCAAATGTCAACATGTTAACAAACATAATCATAATAATAATAATCATTTAGCAACGTCATTATCTTTTCATAAGTCCTTATGAAATCTCCTTCATATCTTTCCTTAACCCCATGACGTTTTCCCTCGGGGTTAAGGAAAAGTACGTAGTGAGTCACTAGGACACTTTACTGAGGAATTCGATCTTAGCCCGCGTTCACGCCTGTCAGGAGTAGCCTACCAGTCATTGGTCCAAAGAAAAGCCGCTGTATCTGACGTATGCGAAATTAAACTAAAGCTTGAGTAAAGAAAGTAATTAGAGTTCAGACAGAAAGTTCAACGGAGAACATCGGTAAACGTCACTTGTAAATACACTTCGTAAAGAGAAAAGAAGAGAGAAAGGACAGAAAGAACACGCTTGATTTAACGAGATTTAGTTGCTGAACAAAAAGTGAGTATTTTAAGCACATTAACGCCAGTTCACTACAGTTCCAGCAAGTTACTTTGGCAGTGTCATCGAAGAACAGTGTCTTAATTTTCAGCCTTAATTTTACAGGTATTCGTAATATTTAATGCAGAAACTATTTATTTGCTGTCTTTATCTAAGTCATATTTGACAAATATTCAAAGCAAGCAAATGTGAGTTGCCATGTTGCTTATTGGTTACAACGTATCCTGTTAGCGTATAGGGACATGCTGTGGCTTGATCTCATGAATCAGGCAGAAGCCTTCTGATTTACCTATATACCTTAAGTAGCAGAAGTCCAGTTTACTTGCTGACTAGGCATGACGTATTTATTTCATGAATTAATTCTTTAACAAAATCATTTAAATGCGGATTGCAAAATGCTATTGACTCAATAGGCTACTGTTTACGAGTACTAGGAGGTCTATCAATAAACATTTTAATAAATATTTTATTCCGTTTTATTTCAATTTACTTTTTGCACAGAGAAATGGCCAATGGGAACGGTTACAGCAATTCTATCAGTGGACCGGTAGGCCTTGATAACATGGAGGACACTGTGGAGTTCAGAATAATGATGGCCTATGCCCAGAGGAGGAGGCCAGGCGATGTTAGGTTTGTTCCTCGGGTCAGCTCAAAGAAACCAAAGGGAGAAACAGACACCCCACAGACTCCAGATGAGCCAGTCAAACGGAAAAATAATAACAAGATAGTGAAGAGGTTCGGAAAGTTATTTAGCTGTGTTACACCCCGGAAGGAAAGAGAACAAGAGGACCAAGGTGGAGAGTCAGAGATGCAGGCTCTCAGCTTCAGAATGGCTAAAGGTTGGTGAAGTTGACTGAATGGAAATTGTAGTTCTCTGGCATGAGTCCCTATGGTTTTGGCTTGGTCCTGAGCCAAGCCAAAGTTCATGTTTTGACTTGGTTATCGAAACTGTGATGGCAATAATGATGATGATGACTCATGGTGCCATGACGGGATTTCTGTCACAGAAGCGAGCTCAAATAAATACTATCTCCAACCTTTAACGTGTTCTATGTAGAGAAATTCTACTCTTATGTTAAACATTTATGATAAGATATCAGTTTTAATGTAAGATTGGTCTATGATGTTTTCTTATTGACTGACGTTGGGAGAATGTATCCGTGTTGTTGTTTTGTTTAGATGCTGAGAGAGTTGAAGAGGACCTGGGTGACGTAGCTGACAGGCTGACTAAGATCACTGACCATGTTGCAGTATGTCATGGGGATTTAGAGACCGATGGAGAGGAAGGTAGACATGGCCTTTTCTCTCTAAATGTGTCATCTTCCATTGGGCTTCCACGGTGATGTTGAAAAGCAGGATCATAAAAAACAAATCAAGGACATTAGATTTAAGCATAGATGAAAATCTTAGATTTAGAATAATTGTTCAGTTGTTGGTGTTGTTGTTAATGCATTCCTTCCATCATTCCTTCCTGTGTGTTCTCCACAGATGCTGTTGAAAAACTTGTGGGACTGCTCTTGCGAGAAAAAGGAGACCAGCTTAACGAGACGGTATGAAGTTTTTATTTAGGTCCTTCTGCAATTGTCCACTAGGTGTCGATGTTCTAACACTTAATCTGACACTAGTTCTTCACACTAAGAAATATGATTATGCAGTGTTTTAGCTCTGTTTCTTTCTGATGTCAATTGAAAGATTTCTCTGTGCACTGTTCCAATACCAGATTCTTAAGGATGCGTCTCTAGCCAGTGACCTGTTTGGATCCTATAGCTTCTACGAAAAGGTCATCTTTACCTTCCTGGGGAAGATGGGTGTGCTGTCCTCTAGCCCAGACAAAGAGAAACGCTCACCTGAGACTGAGATTGCCCTCACCTGCGAGGTAACAGTAACATGCTGCTTCCATCAGTTAAAACATTGAGTTGCAATTGTGTCTCAGATATAATTACTTTCTGTCAGTGACTTAAGACCCCTATGCAAATGGTAATCATTTGAGGCATGCTTGTTGCTTTTGCCTTACACCATATTTGATCTTCCAAAGGTGACCACTCGCCTGTCAGCAGTAGACAGTCACCCTATGAATCGACTGATGGGCTTTGGAGCCAGATACCTAAAGGATAACTTTTCTTCCTGGGCCATACAGAAAGGGGGATATGTACGTAATGACAATTGTTTGCATCCTTGAAAATATTATTTTACACACAAAACCTACAGTATATTTAAGCGGTCACTGGCCATTAGTGCCAATTGAACAATAACTCTTGCTTTCTCTGCAGGAGCGAGCCCTTGAAAGTGAGGATGAGGAGGAAGTTCATTGATGGGGGGTGAAGCTGCTTTTGAGCCCCATGATTTACTCGATTCAGGGACTACACTGACATATCAACAGAACATTTAAACAAAACTAAATGCTGAGAAAAATGTACGGGTTCAATTTGCACAATGCCATGTAGTTTACAGTGATTTGCAATGTAAATTATGTTGTACCTTAATAGTTATTTTGTTCAATGTTTAGGGTTTATAATTCAGGTTTGTGTAATATGCAGAAAATTTTATTATGTATTTATTTTCTTACAAATGTATTTACTTAATAGATTTAATGCTAAATGCAACATTGACAACAAGCCTTTTTAATATAGGCCTACTCTAGACTGAAAATGTATTTCACTGTATGTCTGTAAAGATACTACAATGGCAGTGGTATCAGACAGAAATTGCGGGAGCATATAAATGTGCACTGAGGACAGTAAAATTAACATGCAAGGGCTCTTTTCAATTGAACTTACATTGAGTGTCTTTGTTGATTGATCATATAACTTGAAAATATGTGTAATTTAAATATGTAAATGTATTTAAATAAAAAAACATGTCTAGCAATGCCAATATTGAACAGCACATCTTGCAGTATAAAGCCCTTGATTGAAGGTAGGAACACAACGATGCGATGAGTGATCGATTAATATACCTATCTATAAATGTTGTAAACTGAACGGATTGAAAGGGTTTGGAGTTTTGATATGTCTGATGAATTCGAGGAGGATAACAGACTTAGTCCTTACATAATGTTATAAAGCAACCTGCCCTAACAACATTTCTTTCCTATGACTTGTCTTAATTGAACTTGTAATCCTTGAGAGCCCTTGGTTAAAGTCAACGTAACCTGTTCACTACAGTTGCTAAACCTGCTTACAAACAAGCTAGCACAAGTCGGGAAGACTGTCACTCAGTCTCCCACAGTTCAACATGCGGGTGAAATAACGTCTCGGCTTACCTTTCTTAGAAAAAATCGTTTCTCTCTAGGGCGCACAGGTTGGTATTTTGGTGTGTACTGAAATGGATGGAAAAGGCGGCGTTTCTCCACGGACAGTGCTCTAGTTACCGAGTGAGTAATGTTTAACTCGATCCTCCAGAGTGGGAAATATTCGCCGCCGCGTTACAGCTCCGTAATTGTACCGCCAGCAGTGGTTATTATTGGTCGATCACCAATTTTGCAAAGAGCGACGAAAGGCGCGGAAGATATTCCTGGGGAACTGTCACCACCTCCGAGCGCCAAGATGCGCCATTCAAAATCAAAGGGGGTGAAGGCCGTCAAAAGGCACTCCTCCCCACCATCCCGCAGTCTGGATAACATTGAAGCGGTCTGGAAAGAGAAAAAGCCAGAATATTCATCTTGCCCTTCTTTTAAAAGATCAGAAACAACACCAAGCACAGAGCCAGGACCAAGCACTTCGGAGAACGGATGCCCGGGGCCACGGATCAAGAAGAAAGGATTCCGACCCCCAGATGTAAGAACCATTTTCACCCCCAGTCAGAGGGACCCAAGAGTTAAGGAGGAGAGGGGCGAGGGACACACCTTCTGCCCAGGTGCATCCAGCGCATGGTGTGATGTGTGCTGTGAATACATCATCCACAACAGTCTGATGTGCACAGGTGAGATATGCCCCTATTCTACAACTACCATATACATTATTTTCTATTTATTTTAATACATACTCACAAACTGCTTAAATGACAGTTAGAGGCATAGTTTTGCATGCTTCCATAAGGCAAGGCAACATTACGACAGCAGTGACGTGTGCATAAAGCTAACACACACTGATGGCATCCTGATGGACTGGTTCAAGGCGAAAAACATTCCATCGGTTTCCTCCTCCACTTGGTTTTCCTAGTAATATACATAGGCAAGACTGGCAAGTCTTCTCATAGTGCATGGACACCCCTAAGCCAAAGAATAATTTACACATGACACAGTTGTCACTGTCTCCATTAGTAGTAGCGTAGCATTGTTAGAACATTTGTTACATGGCCCAGGTAAATCAACTGTTGTTCTTTGTTGACTAGGGTTTTTGTATAAGTTAACAGAGCAAATGGGTTAAAAACAGTGTCTGTTCAGTCTAAAAGACCAGGAGTATGCGACTGCCGATAACCCCTGGGCTCTCTCACTCATTAAATGAACTCACTCATTAACTACCAAAGGGGTAGAGACTGTTCTTCTTTACCTAACAAACAACCTTTTCTCAACAGTAGTATTCGTAAGATGTTAGTGGGGAATGTCAGGCTCAGTGTAAAACCAGGTGTGGGGGTGCCGGCCTGGTGAAGTGAAAAAGTGACTTTCAGCAGGGTCCGACTGCACTACGGCACATCAGCGTCGTCCCTCAGGCAAAGAGCCTTATCATTACTCTTGGAGGATATACCTACTCCCAACTAGACCTAGCTCGCTTAAACCTTTAGTTTGGTTTAGTGCAATGTAGCCTCCTCCAATCCTCCAACTAGGTGTCTTAAGTGGGTCAGACAGGAGTCGGCCGGGGCTCAGGAGTATAGACGCAGGAGTAACTGAAGAGGGAGATTGGCTCTTTGTCTGCTGCGGTGTAGCGTTGCACCTAATGTAGAAGAGATGCTGTGTGTTCAGTCATGGCTGGGCACAGGTCACCGAGGCAGCTCCGGCCTGGCAGGCCAGGTGATCATTTACCCGAAAGAATCTGTTCTACGGCCAACTCGCTTTCGTATTAACTCACTAAACGTCATTGCTGATTTTGATATAGTTTATGGTTTTCTCTGTAAATGCAAAATTGTACCTTGTAAATTGTTCATGGAGCCAGTATGATGCAGAAGGAGGAAATTTGTTCTCTGAAGCAACAGTCTGTGTTTACTGAGGGTTTGTTTCATCCAGGCATCCTGCCTCCAGTTCCTACATTAACACAGGGAGGGATTCCCATGAGGAATGCTATTAGGGGACCAGTTCTCAGCGTGAAACTAATGTCTGTGTGTGTGTGTGTGTGTGTGTGTGTGTGTGTGTGTGTGTGTGTGTGTGTGTGTGTGTGTGTGTGTGTGTGTGTGTGTGTGTGAGCCTTCTATCACCCAGCTGCTGTTTGTGCAGGCTCAGAGTGACAGTGTGGCTCCAGAAGAAACGCTGACCTGTGACAGGTTAATGACTTTACACAATGACCATACAGAGACAAAGAGAGAGAGACAGGGAGAGGGAGAGAGAGACAGAGACAGAGACAGAGACAGAGAGAGGGAGAGGGAGAGGGAGAGAGAGAGAGTACAGCAGTCAGGGGAGGGACCAGTGTAAACCAGACATGACACCAGAGTTGAAAAAATAGATAGAATGAGAAAGGGGTGAGAGAGGGAGGAGTGCAGAATAGCCAAGAGCTGGGATATTGTTTGGGGGGGAGTGCTGGGAAGCATATTGAAGCAAAAGCTACGTACGTATGATCTGGACCTCAGGGGGTTTGCATGTGAGGGTGTATGTTTATGTGTGTGTGTGTGTGTGTGTGTGTGTGTGTGTGTGTGTGTGTGTGTGTGTGTGTGTGTGTGTGTGTGTGTGTGTGTGTGTGGAGGGCTATGGGCTTAGCTAAATGCTTTGGACGGACTCTGAGGAGGCTGACTGGGGCCCTCTTCCTCGTTCCCAAACTGGCGCGCCTCTCTGGGCGCCTGGAACTCAGTCTGCTCTGGAGGAAATCTGGTGAGTATGGATGAGAAACTGTGCTTGCCTGTTCCCAGGCCTGTGTTGGAAGATGGAATGTGGTGTGATGCATACCTGGCCATGGCCCGCATTGGTCCTGTGTCAAAGGTTCACCGTCCACTGAAACCCAAATCAAATTCAATAAATGGTGTGTTGTGTGTTAGACTAAGACATTTTGATGAAGGGAACATTATGATATGATATTAATGAGATAGAGAAAACAACAGCGTAAAACATACAGTGGAATTTGATTGTCAGAGTGGAGAGATATGGCATTTATGTCCATGTTTCATTTATTTCATTACATTTTTCAGTCAGCAGGCATTCATATAGTCACCCACCCATACATACTCTCACAGAGTGTAGAGTATCTTATCTGTGGAGAGATTGTTTTGATAGTAAAGTGTGGAGCATAACGTAACATCTGAGTGAATACTTTGAATTCTTTACACGACTCTCATGGCTTTGCACTGTGTGAACTAATTGCCTAGGACCTGCAGCACAGTATGTGGAGCCGATTGAGAATGACATACTGGAAACTTCAAACTTGTTCATGTAGAATTTTGATATTTGACCTTCTAAAACTATTTTAAATATTCTATGTTGTATGGCGCAAATTACAGTCAGTTGCTGTAAGTTGGAACTTCCAGTGTCATGACATCCATCAGCATTGTGCCTCCAGCTCCTTAGCATAATGAGCAGGGGGATCGCTAACCCACATAGCTTCAGTCCTTTATACCAACCAGAGAGGTTTCAGTCAGCTTTGATTACAGGATAACACACACTTAACCACACACACACACACACACACACACACACACACACACACACACACTCAACAGTGCCCAGGAAACGGACGACTAACAGAGCCCAAGCTCTTCTCTATGGGTGCTAGGGGGGCATGGGACAGTCTGAAGAAAGGAGTGTAGACAGGAGAAGAATAGCCAACGGGAGGAAGAGAGTGAGCAAATGGAGTCAGGGCAGAAAGGATGGAAGGGAACAGATGTCTCGGAGCTCGGCCTGCGACGGTTCTCTTGGACAGACACGCATGCGTAAACACAAACACACACACACACACACACACACACACACACACACACGCACACACATAAACCTGTCTGAAAGGTGGAGGAACTATGCCTGCTATAAATACTTTTATGTTGTCCCCCAAAAACTTGTTATTATTTAGGCCTATGCGTACCTTTTTTTGTAATGTAAGAAATTAGATGGGCTTTGAGTAATAAACTGGGAGATGTTTTAACTGTCTAGAACAGGAGAAGGGCGGTGATGGGTTCCAACACGATTTTGTGATTTTGTGTTTGTTAGAGTGTGCGCGCGTGTGTGTGTGTGTCTAAATTACTTAATGTGAGTCCCTTTGTCCATGTATGCATGAGAGTGGTGGTGTTAGACTTTTAGCAGCTCAGTGAGAAAGAGCTGATAGGTCACTGTCTCTCTGTCAGCACACATAGACGTGATTAGACCTCAATCTCGAAATACAACACACAGCGGTGTGTGTGTGTGTGTGTGTGTGTGTGTGTGTGTGTGTGTGTGTGTGTGTGTGTGTGTGTGTGTGTGTGTGCTGAATGTGTAGTTTTCCTGCTTCTTCCTTTTCTTCAGCCCCAATTAAGCCTTATCGATTGGCACTGTCTGGAAACTGCCCTTATAAGTAAGACAGCCCCGTTTATAGAAACAGAAAATGAGGGGTGAGCTCTTAGGCTGCCTGCCTGCCATACGCCATTAGCATCACTTTGTATGTCTGTATGCATCTGCCAATCATGTTATGTAACACAGGTAGGAATGCTCCTCAGCAGGCTGGTGAGGACGCTTCTTGATCCAAACCAAATATACAGTACATAGTTTCTGTGAAGATCTTAATGACATAGGCGCACGTGGCGTTTCCACTCTCTGGTCCCTGATCTACGGCGGTATCAGGGCCTAACTGGGACAAAAGGTCCTGGCCCCGGTTCATTGTCCGGAGGGTTAGTGGGGGGGGATAGGATGGGTTAGAGAGGGTTAGGACCGGAGGTCCCGCAGACAGGCACGATGGCCAGTCTAACTGAAGTTGGAGCTGCTACTGGCACCGCTCACCGACGCTCCTCACTGTTCGAAATCCACATCAACAAATACTGTGCACTCCTAACAATCAACTGTCATTGAAGCACACAACAGTCTACAAAGAGAGTGAGACACACACAGAGAGATAGACAGAGAGAGAGAAAATAGAAGAAAAAGAGAGTTGGATAAAGGGAGATGGATACGACTGAGTCAGCAGCCCCATGACACAACTCTCCCCTGCCTCTCCTCCTGTCTGCGTGTGCATCCCAGCGACCTCCATTTGACAGGCAAATCACCCACTCAGCACAACACACAACAGAGGCGAAGAGAACGAGAGGGTGATAGAGAAAAAAGAAAGAGAGATAGAGAGAGGGAGCTCGAGAGCAAGAGAACGAGTGAGAGAGAAAAAACCCAGCGGTGATGACCACGCAAATGAGCATCTACTGGTCAGAGGCTAGGTGCTGAGAGAGGCTTTGGTTCCTATGGTGCCGTGTCAAAGAAAGGACTATCAGTGCTGCACAGGCCTCTTGACATAGGCTCGAGGTGTTTGTCTTGGTCAAGGGCCAGGAGTGTCTTCCTCCTGTCTAAGTTTGAAAAGAAGAGTGTGTACGGAGGTTTGCGATGGCGCCTGAGTGAGTTTGGAAATAGTGGAGGAGATGGGAGATGGGAGCAGCTGCTTTCAAACTGTCTGATAAAATCAGCCAGCAGGTGAAGAGGAGGGCATCAGGTAAGACTGGACACCCCCCCACACACTGCCTATTCTCTTGTTCATTCATTGCATACGACATGGGTGTCAGGCAGTGTTGCATAAAGAGTGTATGCAATGGGCTAATGGATGTTTCTCAGTGGTTAATGGGAAAGCTCTCTTCCTCTCTCTGTTGCCGAGTCATTTATGAGTGTGCTACTGGATGCCATCCAGCAGATAGAAAGAGTGTGCGATAGATTCAGGATTTTAAGAGATGCTTCCTCCTTTTGATTTGTGTAAGAGCAGAGTTGCTGTGTTGTCCTCTGCAGGTTATCATATTCCTCTGTAGGATATCAGAGTGAGGGTTTGCATATTGTTGGTTCTCATTTGCAAGCTAACCACACAACCTGGTCCAGCCTTGGTCTGTGGTCAATACAATTTGCTTATATGTTGGAAGCAAACACACAACTGTGTACAATGTTTGTACACACACACACACACACACACACACACACACACACACACACACACACATACACACACACATATTGATACCTGTAGATAAACCTACTACAACTGCTGTGAACCTAATTCAGGCCGTCATGGGTTTATATGGCTGATGTTTTCTCTCCTTTCTTCCACAGGGTGTAAGTATACGTGCCACCCTGGCTGCCATGACAAAGTCTCCCTGGACTGTCAGCCTGCAGGCGCTGCCGGCCTCGATACTCCTCCGACCACCCTTAACCAAGACCACCTCAACAACAACCACTCCTCCCTAACTGTAAGGACACACCACCTGGGATTTATAAGGGCCTTTGTGGTCTGCTGACTGGAAGATATACTGTAAATAGGAGACTGATAAAAGCTAGTTTTATACTTAAACATAGAGTTGCGATTGTCAGGTATGTCTTCAGGTCCTCTATCATCATCACACTGTTCAGCTTTTGGGCTGTTTTCATTATCTTCAAGGGGGATTTATTTACTCTGGTAACCATACCACAAGTGCCAAGAATAAGACCCCAATCAGCTAAACCCCAAACTGTGTTTGTTTAGGTTAACATTGTGCATGTGTTTATGATAACGCTGATGTAGCCATCAAACAGTGGCAGTGTACTAACATCTCACCAGGTGGCGCCCAAACTCACCAAACAAAAACACCGGACTGAAATGTGGGGGTGGTTGAGGAATGATTCAAACAGATGATGATAACGTGTGTGTGTGTGTGTGTGTAGGTGTGTGTGTGTGTGTGTGTGTGTGTGTGTGTGTGTGTGTGTGTGTGTGTGCTGTGGCTGTGGCCACGCGGTCAGTGTGTTTATGGTTTTGAGGATTTGGGTAATAAAATTAAGTACAGGGTTAAGTACTTAATGGCATCTCAGTTGTATTGGCTTAAGTCATATACCATAAGTTGAGCTAGATTTTAACTAGTAGCACAGTTGAGAGGAACTTGTTGCATAGCTTTGTGTTTTGTATGTTAGCAGGGTGGGTTTCTGTGGGGACAAAGGGCTAGCGGCCAGCTGCCTGTGTCAGTCCTCACAAACAGTGTTCAAGTAGCCTAGGTCTATGTGATTTGTGTGTGTGTGTGTGTGTGTGTGTGTGTGTGTGTGTGTGTGTGTGTGTGTGTGTGTGTGTGTGTACTCTTGTGCGCATTAGTGTCTGCGTACTTTGGGTGTATCCCCCCAGCAGCAACGTGATCTAGTTACATCATGTAACAGAGATCATTGCTGTTGGAGGGCAGGAGAGACGGTTGTGAGTGTTTGTGTGTGTGTGTGTGTGTGTGTGTGTGTGTGTGTGTGTGTGTGTGTGTGTGTGTGTGTGGTGTGTGGTGTGTGTGTGTGTGTGTGTGTGTGTTAAAGAAACAGCACTACCAATGGAGGAAAGAAAAGGTCTTGCACAGGAAAGGTGGCCATGATGTGTTGCATAAAAAAAAAAAACATTACACAAAATGCTCACTCACAAAAAACACAGACAAACAAATGCAAACACAAACACACACTTGCATGATCAGACGTCTGGCAGTGTTATATTTTTAAAACAGCCATATATTTATGCTCACCATGTGAAGTCTCCGTACAAAAACAACCTTGGTTTTGGCCTCAGTTTTGAAGTGTGAGAGTGTTTGTCAAAGAGGTTGTCTGCCTCAGCAGTTCTCAGGCCCAGTGCTGTGTGGAGCTGCTGTGGAGAGAGCTGCTCTCTCTCTCTCTCTCTCTCTCTCTCTCTCTCTCTCCCTCTCTCTCCCTCTCTCTCTCTCTCTCTCTCTCTCTCTTTGTCTCATTCTGACATGTGACTGCCCAGAATCTGTATTTAACAGCTTTGGTTTTTATGAAACATAAACTGAATCGTGACATGCCCTGGACTCCACAGTGTCTCTCGATTCAATTCCACTGTCTGTCCTGCGGTCTGTGGTTGAAGCCTTGCCGGAAATTAAATGTGAAAGATAATGCTATGATTCGAAACCCTAAGTCAGTCATGATAAACCACATGTCCTAGTGAAGATGGCGTTTGACTGTAAAAGCAGATATTTTAGTTTTTCTTTCCAAATTTGCTGCAGGAAAGCAAACAGCAGATGTAGGGGTAGTGATAGAGTCTAACATGACATTATCTAAAGCCAGGACTACTACTTTCAATTGACCTTTCATTTTACATTGTTTCCCAAGGCCATTTTTGTATCCTAAATGAAAGAGAGGATATACAGTGAGTTATAGAGCCTGACATAAAATTCTTTTAACAATTGCAATTGAACAACCACTTTTTTTTGCAGGCTAGATACACGTTTCTAAATCTCCTGTACGTCATTCTTTTTTGCATGCTTTGTTATATCCTTTAAATGTCTACTACTTCACCCCCTCGACTATAACGAGCAGGCCCATTATCCTCAGATGCGGTTCTTAGTATATCCTTTAGAGGGAGCTGTATGTGAAGCTTAAGTAACATGATGAATGGGAGTGTCGTCCCCTCTGGTATGTGTGTCTGTTATTAACAGCAGATTTATCCCACACAGCCGGTGAGGTCGTCACACACGCAGACGGGGACACGGTGACAGTGATCTGATGTGGCCGGCAGCCAAAGTATAGTGGAATTTACAACTAGTAAACATGTCCATGGAATATAACATTGCAGAATATAAAGTGCATAGGTGTGTTTGTGTGGAAATCTGTGTCTTTTTGTCTTTGTCCGTGCCAAACCCAGTTGCCTACTAGGGTGAATACAGAAGATGTACATCCTTGATAGATTTGTTTATTGAGTTGGCCATTGATTTCATTAGGGACAGATCACTTTGAGTCTGGAGTTTCTCTCCAGAATGACCTTAACAAGGTTGCTCAGCAGCAGGGGCCAGGGCTGAAGAGGAGATCCTTTCTATCAAACTGTTAACAGTTCCACAAATAGAAGGATTCACAATGTGAGTTGAGGCGTATTTACAGACTTAATGTATGCACTGAGACCTTTGGGTGCCCACAGCATACTATCTCTCCTGCCCTCCCTTCTTCTCCCATTCCAATGTTATTGGGCCAGCTCCAGAGTCTACAGTATTACAGTACCCCATCTGTTAGTGGTGGTACACATAGAATTAGACTAAGTAGAATCAACATTGAGTCTGTTGAACCATTTAGGCTCAAGTGGACACTCACAATGGCTTACCCATTGTTAGCAATGCTACAACATCTAGTATAAGAATAAACAGGTCCCTTTTCTGTTGACTCTCCTAATAAGAAAAAATAACACCACATATCGCCACTTAGCACAGTGGAATATTATAGGCATGTCCATTCTACTCATTACAATTCTATGGTGTTATACTGATCAGAGCCTGTGAGAAGTGGCAGGTGGATAATATTCTACATTTACATTATCGAGTAATGCGCATTATAAATTCAACCAAACTACGCAATCCAACTTTATGTCATCCTAATGTGTAACGATTATCTCTCATGAACTTAGGTCTGTGTGTTGAAGTGCATTTTACCTATCATGAGCAGGGTATAACAAATAGCTAATATATTTTGCACAGTCTAACACTTTGTTGTTTAAAGTTTGTTTCCCAAGTTTTTAATTGGTTTTTAGGAGTCTTTCTAAAGGATGGGACTTCTGAGTGAATGGCCATTTGTGAGGTGGTGACCCTTTTGTGCCCATCTCCCTAGCCTGTTCTCTGATTGGCTGAGCAAGTGGGAGCAGCAGTTAATGGCACTCAGTCCATTTCCTGTCGACTGGGAAAGACAAACACGTGGAGTGGATAAATACACTAGATACAGTGGAGAGGAATTCTAAAACAGTATGTTAGGTTAGGGGATAGTATGTTAGGAGAACATCTTCAACCTTTCATTTAACATTATGAATATCTATCTTTGATTTGATGGTTTGAATAGCTGTGTTGATATTTCGTAGTGCGTTGTTATGCTCTTTGTGAAATGAACAGACCAAAATACTGTCAGTGGGTTTCAAACCAAAGAACCAAACCAAACAACCCAAACTGTTTAGGTATTTTAGAACATAGAAGAATTCAAGTGCCATAGTTTCATGAATAGTTGGAGATGCTGAAATAAATCCTGTTGAACGTCTATGATCTCTGCCAGGGATGAACAGGTTCATGCTCTTGGGGCGACCGGTTTCAGTAGAGCCATACAGGCCAGTTATCTCAGCCTTATCTAGGGTGGGTTTACATTCTCTTATCTACACCTTTCAGGAACATCCCTTCACACAAAAGCCAGTCTATGTTCAGCTGTTATCTAGTGTCAGTCAGTTTAGAGATTATAATTTAAATAGTGATTGGGGTTTTATTAAGTAGTATTTTTTATTTGTTCTCAAAGTGTGCAGGTGGATTACTCAAAAACAATGCAAGATCTTTTTTTATATATATGATTATTAAGAAAAAATATTATTAAAAAAATAATAAGGAATATGATGTGCTTACTGTTTCAAAATAAACTCCTAGATTACATAATACATAATGCCTGTCATTGAAAATATAAAAAATATGTGAGAAGTTTATACAGTACTAATATTCAAATACATTTGCACACTGCTTTCAGTACTGCATACACACTGATCTGGCACCAGAACCTAACTGCTCAGCAGAATGTCTGGATCCACCATTCAAGCCTAAACCCACCACACAGCCCACTAAATCCTCTGTGGCAAAAACCTCAATGTCACAATAGATGTTTAACCTCCCAACAACTCTAAAACACTGTTTATTTCTGGATATAGTAAGTAACCTGGCTGGCTAGATCTGGGGAGGGCAATCTAAGGGCTTTATTGCTACATCGTTGCCTGATAAGGGTTAAAGTTTAGCAGTATATTACAGTATATTACTGTTTTTACACAGCAGGTCCATGCCCTTGCACATTGTCGATCTTGGACCACAACAGCGTAATGCATAATTCAAAATTATAATTTTTTTGATTTCATAAATCACCAAATTGCGATTGCAGCAATTCAATTCCAATTTTGAACTCTCTCTCTCTCTGTTGCTTTATTTGTTACAGTATCTCCGTTCTGTTTAGTTTTATCTTTGATCTTTGTTGACAGGAGACAGTTGAAACATTGATGGCAGCATAGCTTATGTGTCTCTTCACATCCCTGTCAAGATTCAAGATTACCTTTAATCAAATACATCATTTCCTTCCTATAAACAAAAAAAATGTTAACCTGCATCTCTTTTCCATCACTGCTTCTATCTCTCTCCCTCTATGCACCCCTTTCATTGTAACAGAAAGGCACTGCCTGAACTTGTGAACCTTGCATCCAGATGGCTAGGAATGGGGGGCGGGTGTAATCTCACCTGATGTTTATGGGTAGATAAAGATTCGAACTACAGTAGTTGGGAAGTCTGTGAGCCAAACTCAGCCCTTTGTGGCTCAGATTGGAAAAAGGGAACAGGCGACAGAGAACAATCACCAAGCAACATGTGTTCCACAATCAGATTCTGGCACAGTTGAATAAACTTCCACATTGGATCAAGGCACTCGGTCAAAGACAACAGTAGCCCTTTGATTTCAGTATCCAAGCGTGTTTAGACCTGCCTGACCCCAAAGCTCTGGGTTGAGTGGTAAAGGTGCAACACATGGCTCTGGGGCTGTGGGTATACAGAACCTTCTGTTGATGAAAGGGAAACCTTTTTTAACAGAAGTTTTTTACCTAGAAGAAACACAGTGGTATGTATCAGGGAGGTGTGTGTGTGTGTGTGTGTGTGTGTGTGTGTGTGTGTGTGTGTGTGTGTGTGTGTGTGTGTGCGTGCGTGCGTGCGTGCGTGCGTGCGTGCGTGTGTTTTTGTGCTGTAGTTTAACGCAAATGTGTTTAGGTTTATAAAGGATTGGTCTCTGCCCTGATCGCATGTCAGCCCCAGATTTTGCCATGTTGAAATAAATTCCCTCTATAAATGACACACATCTTCGTTCATAAAGTTCTGCAATAAAAAAGGAGAAAGGACAGATATCATTTATTTATCTGAATGGGTGGTGACAGTCAGAAATGAGATTCAAATTAGAAGAAGAGCTAGACACTCATGGAGATTAACTGGGAACATGATTGTGTTGATTCGAATGTTGGTTTGCCAACAAACAGTGAATGATTTATGACAAGTTTATCAGGAAACCTTTAATTGTTTTGCGACCTTTGAGCACCATGGAGTCAATGTATTAGGTCAAGTTATTTTGCTTATAAAGACTACATTGACAGTAGGTAAATTATACAACATATATTTTTTCTTGATGTATAATTCTTAAAACATTCATTAGTTGATTGATCGTCCTTGCTGTCATGATGAGTAACTTAAACCTTAGGAATAAAGAATTGCTGCCACCATATCCGTATGACACACATACAATAAACTCGCTGCTTCAGGACAGCAGAAAGGAGTAAGATGGAGGGAGGGGGTCACTTACAGGTGATATATGTTACTGAGGGGGTAGTGATGAATGTACTGACATCCTACTGTGGACTGTGCTTGTCTTAGAGGCATATGATATCCAACCTCAGCTTCCTATTTCTACAGGAGGGAAAAAAATATCTATGGTTTGTGTGTGTAAGTGTGTGTGCTTGTTTGATCAATACGACACTGTGGATTGAACTGAAACTAAGCTGTCTGTGTCTGACTGCAGTGCATTCCTCTTTCTTGACGGGAGCTTCGTTACCTTACTAACCTCGTCTGTCTTTCACTTCTGAGTTTAAGCTCCTCTACGTTAGTATTCTTAACTTTTGATCCGAGGTCATAACTTGTGTTTGAAAAGGTCAGACGCTAAAAAAAACGGCAATTTTCAGTTTATGACAGTTTGGGACCTCCACCTACTTCTTTTCCCACACACAGATTGCGGCCAGCCACCTTTGAAAGTTCTCTTCATACAGGTTCCCTAAACCCTCATCTCCTCCCTCTACCCCCCAATTAGGCAGCCCAGCCCCCCAACCAGACCAGATGACAAAATCTTTACAGAGGGAGGTGGTGCAGAACAATGCCTCTTCTCATTTTTCACCCCACAGTCAAGGTAGAGGTGGCTTTCTGTGACATTCCACCCCACCTCACCCACCTCACCTCCAAGCCCCTGGCCAGAGCCTAGCTCTGAGAACAGGCTTTGTTGTTAGTGACAGCCCCTGCATAGGAATGTGGCTAATGTGTAACTTAGGGCTGCGGCTCGCAGCCAGTGTGACTGCATACTGGCTCGGGCTTGGTGATCGCTCACCTCTGTGTGGGTGTGTGTGTGTGTGTGTGTGTGTGTGTGTGTGTGTGTGTGTGTGTGTGTGTGTGTGTGTGTGTGTGTGTGTGTGTGTGTGTGTGTGTGTGTGTGTGTGTGTGTGTGTGTGTGTGTGTGTGTGTGTGTGTTTATGTTCAGGGTGAGGGTTCTAGCACCGCTGTCCTAGCCTGGCTTAGAGAGGAGTGTGTATTTGTGTTTCTGTGTGTTGGTGTAGGTGTGTGTATTCATAGGGTGAGAGTTTCCAGGGTGATACCTTTTCCAGTCTATTTTCACGTGCTCTCTTTCACCTATGCTGCAGGAATGCTGAAGGAACCAATAGACTTCACTCTAATTACTGGTCCATCCAGCCATTCCTGCCTTCTGTGTTTGAGCATATGCAACCCCTGACAACCTTTTCGGGGATGTTATACTTTAGCCGGAGACGGAAACTGTTAATTCCGTTATTAAACAGGTCTGACGTGCCCGTTCTAAAAATTAGATGTGGTCTTGAGCTCTATGTTTTATGTCTGTGGTGAATGAGGTTTGGCTGGACCTATACTGGCTGGTTATATTTAGGCCCTTCTTCTATCGATTTATATTAGCCCTTGTCGCTCTGAAAAACTAAGAGTAACCCGGTTGTTTATAAAACGTTATGCGGCCAAGACCTCATTTTCTGCAGATGTAAGACGGAGTTGACCCTACAATTGAAATAGTATGCTGATGTCTCAACAGCTTTAAGCATACTAGCCTTAAAAAATAAGTAACAAGGATGTCGATATTGAACAAGTCATGTATACTGAAAAGTAGCAGTCAAGGTGGCCACATTTGTTTATGGCTGTTAAAGTTATTATTGTGCTGTCTTTCTAGTTACAGGTTGCATTGACTGGCTGATGTTGTCTTGATAAAATAAACTGGAAAAACACAAACAGGTTGTAAAAACATTCATAAACACTTATGCGTTTTATATACATAAATAAATAAAGGAGTAATCTAGCTCATCCCAGTAATGAGATTTCACCTGGCATTTGTTTTTGAAAACTGGCTTTATATTTGTTTGGGACTGTCCTGAGTTGATATATATTGACCACAGATTGTTATTATATTTTCCAGATCAACATATAAAAGGCTAGCACTAAATGAGACAAGTTGAGAGAGAGAATGTTTGAGCTTTAGATCTGACCAAACCGCTTCATTGCGCAACTAACCACACAGAATGTGGTTGAGTTTCTTTACATTGAACATTTTCTCAACCAGGCCAAACATTTAGCTATACAGTATTTGATTTAGGATTAATAGAGACTGAGATAAAATGATTGTTCCGAAATGAAAGAATGCTTAAAAACTTTTATGGACGTATCATAGCGCATACCTAACAGACCGTTCAAAACTGATTGGATGGACTCTCTAATATTTAGTGGGCGTGACTATTGTCTTCAGGCCCGGCTGTCACAACCAAGCACGCACGAGCTTAGTTCAACTGCTTGGTCTGAGTGTGTTGGGTTGTTGGCTACCAATAGGCCTAATGCTTTTTGTTTGATATACATTTTCCTGGATTTATAACTTAGTCAACAGATTTTCAAAGGCGGTATTGACAAATTAAATATTTGAAGGTTCGCGTAGTTTATTTCATATCGTTAAACTTTACTTTAGGGCCATGCGGCAGCGAGAGTCGGGATTCGGTTAAACGCCCTAGGTCAAGCAGCTTCAGCTTTGAACAAAATATATACTTTCGCGACTACCAGCTATATTAACTGTTCATAATAGGCATCAACGTGTTTTCTTTGCGATTTTTTAAATCCCATTTGATGCGGCCAAGTTTGAAAAGAAAAGTTTTCTCCCCCAATGACGTGGAACAGCACCATGAGTAGTGGCTACAGTAGTTTAGAGGAAGACTCAGAAGAGTATTTTTTCACTGCCAGGACCTCGTTTTTCAAGAAACCGACAGGAAAACCGACGGTGTGCAAGGTAGTATACATTTCCTGTCACCTTCTCTGCAATTTAATGCAAGTTCCATAAAACTCTCGAGGTTTATATTATAACTTGGCTTACTTGCATAAATAGGGTGTATTTGCGATAGCTCTGCGTGTGTGCGTGTGCGTGTGTGTGTGTGCGCGTGTGTGCGTGTGTGTGTGTGTTTAATCCATTTTTGTCAGTTGGGCCTATTGTTTATTATTTACATCTAAATCTTGTTTTACAGCTAGATAGATTTCTGTTGTACTTGACGCCAATCAAAAAACGTCTCGAAATCATTTTGAACACTGTTATTTCAGGCATGACAGGCCTTTTAAAAATGATATAGCATAACTTGACAATGGCAATACTATCGTTTTAATGAAAGCACCGGACTTGCATCTTAATTTTATTCTTTAATCTCCGAATTCTTTATTGGATGTCAACCTCATTTAACTTAAGGGCTCGAAGTAGGTCAGGTTCAGCTCGCTGGTCATTGCAAGCTTCCGAAAGTTAAAACTAAAAGTGCATAGTGTAACAGAATTGGGCTATTATCTTGCCCTCGTTACCACCAACTGCGCTGCACAGCAGACAATTGTGTTGCATAGTTGGGCAAGTAATGATGTCATCAGTTGTGCTTACAAATTCGACAGTCTGACCCCTCATATTTTACATATACCCATGATTCAGTCATTCCCCTTGGCATATTGTGTGTGGACAATGTTGCCATGCATGTTGACCAGGGAGGCTGAGGGGAAACTTGTCCAGCAAGCATAATCTCAATGGTCTCAACCCCCACTCCACTCTGCTCAGCTGTCAATGGTTCTACTGTAGGTGAAATGCCATGCCAACGGTCTGTCTGTCATGGGAACCACTTTAGTCTGAGCCCCCTGCCCCCTACCCGCTCATCTCCAGTCGATTATAGCAGACCTTATGTATTCTTCATGGTTCATGAAAACCATGCAGCTTAAAAAGCATTTCAGTATTTGCCTTGTGGTGCATTGAACCATATGTAGCCAATGCTGCCTCTGCTCATTCTGAATGAGCCCCTCACTCTGTTTGAAGTGTGAGTAGTAATGTGTTTTAGCCGCTATATGATAATGGTGTATGTGTTTACTTTCCCGCAATCTCCTACCATTGTTCAAATTCAGTCCTTAGCCTTCCCTTGACTAGTAGATTTAGGGCGTTATTTACTTTCTTCATGTACCTTTTCCCAGCCATGCCTTCAAGCTGTGCGTTCTTTGTCCGTTTATAAAGCAGCGCTGAGAACCTGCCTATAAAAAACCTGTACTTTTCTGTTTACGCCCTGTGGTCCTTGGATACTGCTTGGCTCAGAGACAGAAGAAAACTGGGCTCCCAGAACATGGCTAGTGGCTAAAACATTCACACTCAAACAAATACAGCTCCCTCACTCATACACACAATGATTTGATTGTATTGCAATCTACTGTAGTGACCAAACACACTTGTTTTTTTTGTGTTTTTTTTTTAAGGCAGCAGTTAATCCACCCATAATATATATATATCTGTTTCATAGACTTGCTGTTGTAAATTGGTCATGTATTATGTGTCACTTACTGGTAATATAGGATCAGGCTTGTTTTGATTTGAATGATGGAGCCTATACAGGCTAGTAAGGAAGGCCAGGGGCAGACCCACTCGGCTTTCCTAGTCTAAGCTAATATGGATGCGTGACACGAGCGTGTGTGCGTGCGTGCGTGCGTGCGTGCGTGCGTGCGTGCGTGCGTGCGTACGCTCCCTTCAGAGCCAAAGTTAACAGCAGCAGGCTCATTCCATTGGAGCTCCAGGGAACAAATCCGTCAAAGTCTTCCTTGACAGCCTTCATTTAGCATGGAGCCTCTTGTCTGGCCTTAATGACAGCCATTGTCACATGGAGTGCTGTGTATTATTGTTTGTGTTTTCCCTGAAGTCTCTAATTTGTAAAGCTAGGCTACCAGTTTGATTCGTGTGGTCTGGTAAGCTTTAGGTTTCCTTGGAGACAGATAATGGTCCCACATTTTCTGCTCTTTGGCTGTGTCAGCAGAACGCATCATGATTATTGCATATAGACGATTATTTCCTCCCTCCCCAGGCTTGTAGCTTTGACTATAGAAAGAAGACTCGCATAGATTCCAGTGAAGTTCTGACCTCACAGATGACATCAGTACAGAGGCACGTAACAGAGTAGGTCAGCCTTTGTGTTTGGGAGTTCCAGGAAATGGAATCCAAAAGTGATGTCGTCTGTACAGGTAGTGGGAGTTTGAGTTCCTTCACATCATCATAAACTCCATAAGTCTGATGAGAAATGAGCACAGGAGTTCTCTGGTAATGTGAGCACGGGGAATGCCGCATGTGTAAGCGACACATTGCCGAGAGTCTGGGTTCAGGCTCAGCTACTGAGTGAGATCATCTGCCAGCCATAGTGTGCCAACAGCGTGCCAGTCGAGATCCTTAGTCAGGAAGAGCCAACCACCAGCCATACGTTTTATCAGGGCTCTCCCTTAACTCCCCACCCCCCACCCCCCCACCGTGTTTTTCCTTCACGCCTGGTTCCTCAGCTATTGTGTTGCAGTTCCTGACTCTTCTCAGTTTTATATCCTGTTCTCTCTGCACAGCCAGCACAGTCCAAGCTTTGTTTTGAGAAAAATGGCTGCGCCACCTTTTTGGCTGCTCTTTATCAGCTCACATGATATGTATTCGTTGTTTAGGTTTCCATGCAAGGCCCTTATCACTGCCAGACATTTGACATGCAGCTTGCCAACAGACTTTTATGCTTTTTTAAAACAGTGTTTTTGGCATTAGTCCTCAACTTTTCGTTCACCTAACTAAATAAACCTGTGGCCTATAATACCTATCAAATACCTTAACTTATCTTTGGTGTATCTGCTCCATTAACCAGAAGAGTACACAGAGTCTCGGGCTGTATAGAGAAGAGGCACACTGGAGCCGCAGTTAAAGCATTAGGTAGCCCATTACATCAAAACACTTGGGACAGCTCACTGTCTCTCGTTGAACCTGAGGAACGTGTGGGTTGCTTCACTGACACCTCAGACCAGACTGATGTTGAGAGGAAGCTCTAAGTCTGTTGTGTCCATCTCACGTCTGGGCTTACACCACAGCTCCATCTTAGTCCTGTTCAATGTCCACTCCTCCCTCCTGACCTGGTTCATCTACTGGAAAGAGCATCTGTTCTCCTAATTGAAAGGGCAAACGATCAGAGAGGCTGGAGGCTTTATAATATTAAGGCCAGGATTGCTTTTACAATTTCAAGAGTGGGGGAGTCAGGGAGTCTGGATGGGGGTAATGGCGGGGCACACCCATGCAGAGTTTACAAGCCCTGCAGTAGAGGGCTCTCCCACTACAATAAGTCTGTGTCATTAACAAAGTTAAATATACAGTGTGTGTTTGAAGCTGTGGTGAGGAGTTAGTGTGTTTAAATGGAACAGCACAGCATGACATAGTTTGTTTATCGTAGACCAGAGCTTCTCACACGCTTTCAGATTAGGATTGCGCCATGTATGGTCATTGGGAGGTGTGCCTGTTTCGGTTCGTCTGCTGTTGTTGTCTCAGGTAATGCCTAGGACAAAAGCCGGAGGAGTCACAGGCTGGTTGGCTTGACTGTCTCAACATTTCATACTGGAGGTGTTTGAAGAACAATCCATGAAGCTTTTACTTGAGCAAAGTCCGCACTGCCCGGAGCACCAATCCAGAGGGTAGCTTAGCCTGGCTCTTAGTAAACACTTTGTTACGAGAGTGGTGCGGCCCGCACCTCCCTGTTTTCCTTCCTGCTGGTGAAAGTATACCATCCCCTGTAAAATGGAAAAGAATGTACTTCGTTCCTCTAGTTTTTTTTTTTGTTTTTGTTTTTCACTTGCCACAAACCTGTCAGGCCACATAGCCATGGTTTGATTTAAACTCTTTCTCCCCTAGATCGAACATGTGGATACAGGCCTGTATGTATGACTCTGATTATTCCAACAGTACAATGTCAGTCCGTCCCTTAACAAGTGCTTCAAATGTTTGATTCTTATACCTTATACATGGGAATGAGAAGGGATGAGTTGGCGTGAAACTCAGGAAGTTCCCTCTGAGAACTAAGCTGCTCAATGTCTGAACGTTACATAAGGTATTTGCTGGAGCCTCCCGTTTCTACCAGAACCTTTATTTAACTCCTCTCTGCGGCTGGCTGATTACCTTGCTGTCTCTTAAGCACAGAAGGGCTTTTATACCTTGAAATACACACACACACACACACACACACACACACACACACACACACACACACACACACACACACACACACACACACACACACACACACTGACTCACTCGGGACAGGAAAAACGGCTCTGCTCGTTGTTGGATAATATGATTACCTTTTCAAAGCAGCCACTTGCGTCATGGAGCAGGAGTTGTTTGTCCGAGCTATAGATTGACCTGATGGTCTGTTTGTGCATGTATACTGTGTTTGTCCGAGCTATAGATTGACCTGATGGTCTGTTTGTGCATGTATACTGTGTTTGTCCGAGCTATAGATTGACCTGATGGTCTGTTTGTGCATGTATACTGTGTTTGTCAGAGTGCCAGTCATGCAGGTAATGGTGCCGTGTTGACGGGCTTGTCACCATCTACTCTTCACGCCATTCGCTTTCTAAGCCTCCTAGCAGCTGGTGTACGGAGCACTGTGGGGCTTTCCCCCCCATCTTTTCTCCCACTCTTTGTGGTGGAGCCCGTATGCTTGTAAGCCATCAATCTTGAGTGTAGTGGTGGGCGGCTAGCTAAAGTTTCCCCTTGCACCAGCCCCTCTCCTTTCCTTGGGGCTAACCACAGACCACCTGGTCTTATGGCCTGTCTCTGTCCGTGGCCACTGCAGCTGAGTCGGCATCACCGCTGGGGCCCACACCTGCTCATCGTTCCCTTGTCGAAGGTAGGAATCCTGACGGGCATGGCAGTTGCTCTTACTAGTTCAAAGGTCACCCGCTGAAAGAAACTAGGCCTATTTACAGATAGCGTCTACTAAAAGAGGCTATAGGAAGAAAACAGTCTTGTCAAGACATATCCTCTGTGTCTTTTTACCTTGCGGTGGTATGGCTCCTGCCTGCCTCGCGTGTATTACTGAGTGTAATGAGGCATGTGAAGCTCCTGGTGGCCACATGCTGCATCTGGGAACAGTGAGACAGACACGTCGACTGTACCCTCGACCAATGATTCCTGTGGAAGTAAGTTGTTGGTGTGGCGGGGCTTAGTTTAGACTTAGTGTCCGCCAGTTGTTACCAATATCGTGATCGAATAATAGCGTTAAGCCTCGTCAGCTCTAAGTTAAAAACGTTCTCCCGCTGTTAAATCGTTCTCCCGCTGCTAAGGAAAATAAGTACTGCGCAGGTACTGCTTTGACTCTGCAAATGA
The DNA here is from genome assembly GCA_026901105.3 of Galaxias olidus. NCBI lineage: Eukaryota > Metazoa > Chordata > Actinopteri > Galaxiiformes > Galaxiidae > Galaxias > Galaxias olidus. Next base: position 130,482 of record JAPMUY010008927.1, read on the forward strand.
ACACTACTACAACGTGCTGTGCTAGATTCTGGGACAGAAGATTGAAATGCGTGTGGCTCTCACGGAAAGGAGCCGGTCCCCAGACCAGATCTCGACTCTGCTGGGCTAAGATTTAAATGGGAGAAACAGCACAGCGCATTTAGGCACAAATAGATATTATCAAATTAAAAACGAGACTTCATTTCATATTTTTACTTGAAAGAAATGTAGGCCTTTGGTGTGGTGCAGAGGATTTTGCTGTGATGTTGTGTGGCTGCATAGACTAAACCAGGGATATAGTTTCCAGGAGGAGATCCCCAGCACTGCTGCTTTGACGTGCTGAAGACAGGGAATTTGGGGGACTTTTTAAACTGTGTGTTTTTATCTTGGTCTAACTAACTTTCTCATGCCTGGTTTGGTGACATGGTTGTCAGTGTTCTCAGACCTTGAACAGAATTCCAGGCGCTCTGCTCATATCTGTATTGTGCTTCAATTACAAAAAGCCCAAAAAATCCCCAACATCAGGCTTCTCTCATGACCAGTCACGGAAAGCACGCCACCCACGTTAACCTGCAATCACACGTGCCCTTACTTGTTTAATGGGGTATGTTGAACGGAGCAACACTTTAGCAACAGCTCAGTTTTAGGGACCTGCGGTGTTAATCAGAATGCAGGATACTCCGTTTCAACTTCCAAGACACGGATCCAGGTCTTTGTTAATAATTGTCAGAGCACTAGTTAGTCATGAGTTGTTTCATTCAGTATAGCTTTTGGCCGAAAATGCCAGGCTCACAGTTTCACTTTGACACGGACCAACTAAGTCAGGGTCCAACACAATACACTTCAGGTGTCAGGTTTTATGTTTGTGAAGACGATTACCTTTTATGGGTGTGGTGGTTTCGATCATTTAAGTAAGTTCTCCCAATGGTAGTGTCAGTCCAGCTGTGTTTTGACCTGGCTGGCGTTCCAGTTAAACTCGTTTGTTTTGTTCCTTCAGGCGGTAAGTGTTTGATGTTGGTCTAATGCAGACAGGGGGGACCCTCAAAGAGATGCTCCACGTAGCAGTGACTGGGGTCTGGTTTCATGGCAGTGACATCATCATCTCGTGCCCTCCTTACAGGTGGCTGTTGTGCTGTCTCTGCCTGTTGTGGGGGAGGTGAGAGATTCACTGTTCATTCCCTCTTCTACTCCTCCTCTCTGTCTTTTACCGCAGGAGGGGGGGGGGGACGGGGGGGGGGGACGGTGAGTCAGGCCACTTGTCTTTGGATTAAAGACACTATCTAGGGTCATCTCTATGGTTGTCCCCTCTGTGGGAATGTATCCTAAAGCACTGCAGGTCCATACCTATATTGTCTTCCTGTCTCTGAGCCCCACAAGGACACGCCTGCCTTTCACCTTTCTCAATATCTTGTCCTATAGACATGGCAGCTACTGTAATCAATCCTGCTGTGGCTGAGCTCTGGCCTATTATCTCTCCTTATAAGGGAGTAGAAGCAGAGAATCCTATGAGGGCTCCGCTGCTGTCTTCAGTGCGACTTCGATGCAGTCCTCATCACTGTCTCATATCATGTGGTCGGCTCATATCCCAACGTCCGTTCTCGTCATGGTTGAGTGTTCAATGAATAAGCAGTGGAGCTTCTCCTAGGCCGTTCTTCATGTGGAGGTAATAACCGGCCGTTGCTGTGTGGTTCCCAAGGTACCCGTGTGTGTGTGTGTGTGTGTGGTGTGTGAGAGTGAGAGAGATGTGGTGTGGTGTGGTGTCAGGGCCCAGGTTTCCATGGAGGGGGCTAATAAAGCCCGCCAGAGGAAGTCTAGCTTATTGTTGGCCAACTCTCCGGAGACACAGCGATGCTCGCTTACCCTCCAATATGTTGGCCAGGCAAAAGTGTTCTCAAACACACACAGCCAGAAGAACACGGGGATTTCATAACCGCAACCCCTCCACATGCTTACTCACCACTCTGCACACACACACACACACACACACACACACACACACACACACACACACATTAAACTCTGTAGGGTGTGAGAGGAAGTGCTCTTGTGGTGCTCATATCGGACTGTGGTGATGTCATTTCTTTACACATACTGTACCATAACCATATGTCCATAATCCGACCGGTCTGTTTAAGCACACGCTGTGCTTCACTCACTGCTAGTGCAGGGCCCCGGCTATTGCACAACGCGCCTAATGACGATGGGTGTGCAATCACAACACTATCATTAAGTTGAGAGCCTTGTTGGTGTTCCCCCACCTACGCTGAGTCAGGAACCGTACCGTGCACGAGGTGCTGCTGCTGCTGCTCTCCGTTCCTCTTCCCATGGCTCAAAGGGCTCGTTTTCAGTTCTGTGTGGTTGTGTGTACCAGGTCGAGGAGACAGGCCTGTCTTTGTCCGCAGGACCACTGGGGCCGAGGAGGACGCCAGCACTGGGGAAGTTTAGCACCAACCTGCTGCTTGATCGTTTGACCGCTACAGGCCGAACCGCTGGAGCCGGTCCAGGCTTAAAGGAACGCTGTGCTGTGTGTGCGCTTAGAGGTCAAGAGTGGGCTGTGGTGCGGTGAACTGACATTAGGAAAAGAGAGGGTGGTGTGTGTGTGTGTGTGTGCGCGCGTGCGCGCGTGCGTGCGTGCGTGCGGTGTTTTCTTAATTTTTGCAGCCCTCTAGTGCGTTAGCAGAGGAATGTCTGTGTTGGGGAGGAAAGGTGTGGCTGCCTTTGACTTCCTCCGCAGGCTGAAGAGGAAGTCACACACACACACACACACACACACACACACACACAGAAAGAAAGAGGGGTGGATGAAGATGGTTGACTTTTTTTAGTCTATTATAGCCTACAGAAAGAGTTTCCTCTGCCCCGGACACATTTGACGTCGGTGCTAAATATTGCTTTTGTTCTTTGTTAGTTTAGTGTTTGTTTAGTATGTGTTCAGTCTGTCAGCATGCAGCTTTTCTATCGCTGTCAGTGTCACGGCTGTCTGAACTCTCTGTCTGTGAACACATTGCATCAGCTCTCTGTGTGTGTGCGTGTGTGTGTGTGTGTGTTATCAGTTGCTTTCAGGGCAGCAGGTTGGGCTGACTGATAAGGGCCTGGTGAAACCAGCCTAACCAGCACCTGATGGGCCTACCTAGCAGGCCAAAGGTTGTCTATTTTTTCTAGTGCCACACACACACACACACAAACACACACACACACTGTTCTTCTCTGTCTCTCGCTCTGTGCACACAAATAGAGCAAAAACTATCCTGTGCCTCGCCCACCTTTCATCTTCCAAACACCAAACAGCAGCTCCTCCTATCCCACCATCTCCTCTCTTATCAGTCCGTGAAGCCTCGCCTCCCTCCCAGCTGTCCTGTGTTCTAGTGGAGGACATAAGCAGGGCTGAGGAGCCAGGCTAACCGTGTGTTATTATTGGCAGTAATCGGCCTGACCTCCATGGCGCTCAGAGCCGTATTATCCAGAGAAGCGGAGTGCTGGAGGGGCTGACCGGGGTGTGGAGCAGACACACCAGCGATTCCGCCCTACCTACCTCCAGAGCCTCTCTGCCCAGTTGCGCTTCACACCCTGTTTTTTCCCCCCTCTACTTCCGAAAGCGTTCTGTCTCTCCCGCCGTCCCTCTAGTGTCAGTGCGGGAGGCCTTGCTGAATGTCGTTGGTGGGAGGCAGAGGGAGGGCCGCTCTCTCTCTGGCCCATTACCTCATCGTCCTCGCCGCTTGTTTGTTTTGCCTGACTGTCACGCTCGGCCTCCCTATTTCTCTTAACCCTCTCTCGTCTGCTCCTCCCTTACTAAACGCACACACACACACACACACCCGTAGACACAAACATCATGTTGCTTTTGTCAGTACCTCCAAAGATCCAAATGCGATCATACCTGTTTAAGGTCAGAGAACTACATACCTTTGTGCTTAGATTGCACACACACACACATTCACAAATCCGAGAGTGGTCCTAGGAGTGATTGTCAGTGTTGGTTCTTTATCGGATGGTGTATGCAAAGCCTGGACTGACCTTAAGCGTCTTATGTCTCACTCACAGCCATGTCCGTCATCAGGACTGACTGGATGACCTAGATTTCAAAATAACCTGCTTAACCTGTCGGAGAACCACCTGGAATGCCAGCAGGTTGCCTAACAGACACACACACACACACACACACACACACACTCCCCTACAGTAATGGTTAGTAAGCTCAGGATACTCACCTGGGAGGTGTTTGTGTGTATAGGAAGGCAATGGCATTCCCTGCACCAGACTATTCTAAAGTCGGTCTGGGATATTTTCTGAGTCATGCAGGACAGCTGGGTCAGAGAGCGGCATCTCCATGACACCAATGCACCTAGCTTGCCGGGGCCTGTTGATCCTAGCTCTGAGAGCCCTTGGAGCCACCAAAAGAGAAAGGGCTAGCCTGCCGTCAGGGAGTCTCCCCTCCCATGTAATGTTGACTTAGAAATGGAACACTCACCTCGCTGTCTCCCACTGAGCCTGTCTGTCTCCACTGAGATGTAAACCTGGCACTCACCACTGTTTGAAACACACCGCCTTTACGTGTGTGTGTGTGTGTGTGTGTGTGTGTGTGTGTGTGTGTGTGTGTGTGTGTGTGTGTGTGTGTGTGTGTGTGTGTGTGTGTGTGTGTGTGTGTGTGTGTGTGTGTGTGTGTGTGTGTGTGTGTGTGTGTGTGTGTGTGTGTGTGTGTGTGTGTGTGTGGGCATTGGCACCTTGTCTTGCTAGTGCAGTGTGGCCATATAAGGGTGTGAGTGTCTACCAGGGCTAGTCCTGAACTCTGAACACTGAAGGTTTGTTTTTAATAATAGAGTGGAGCACAGCCGTGGGCCATGCCCATGTAAGAGCACTGCACACTGGTGAGGCCTGCGAAGACGCTACCTTCTGAACGAGGGACAAACAGAGGCTGAGGGTGTTCTCCTGGCTGATTAGTAGGTTGTGCGATGTGTTGATGTTTCACATGTTAGGCATTCCATGTGACGAACATCTGTAGTGTCATCATTATACGTTGGTGGGCCCTGGTTATGTATGCTTGTCTTTGCGTACAATTTATTAGTGTGCCTACGAGGCAAACGTGTGTGTGTGTGTGTGTGTGTGTGTGTGTGTGTGTGTGTGTGTGTGTGTGTGTGAGAGAGAGCAATCCTCGGGAGTGTGAGTCAATGTCCCTGAGCCCTCCTGTGTACTAGCGGTCCCCCTAAAATGTCCCTAAGCCAAACTCTGCTCTCTGACACAGTGAAACCTTTGATCACTACATCCTCGTGTTTTGTTTTTGCCTGTGGCTAACCCAATCTCCCTTTTCTCTGGTTCTCCCTCTGTCAGGATGTGGAGAAGGAGCGCGAGCTGCGGACCCATCTCAGCAGAGAGGAGATCAAAGCCAAGGTGGACACGTACAACGCCTCCACCACGGACCACCTCAAAATGACCTTGGTGAGGGACCCCTCCTGCCTCACTCCTTTCTCTTTTTCTACTCCTCCATTTTGTTTAGCAATACAGGGAACTGAGGATGAAATTAGGGATGGGCATTTTAGGCCATATCACTATTAGAATATTCTATCAAAAATATTTCGGTTAATCGATTAACCGAAATAAAGATTACATCAAAAACATTTTTTTTTATAGCTCACTTGTAATGTAGCCTGAAGGGCTTCCGTGATCTGGCCTTCGCTAAATAAACATATTCCTTTTCCAATTTCTGAACATTTCTTACTCTTGACACATTTGGACAGATTTTCTTTGATCTCTGAGCGGAGAGTCATCATGTGTTTGTATCGGTGATCCAGCGCACTAGCATGGAGCGCTCTCGTGCCTTCAGTTGGCGCGCTGCCTGCGAGTTTAAACTGCTTGATATGGAAAGCAGGAAAAATGTGTCTAATGCATTGAGATTGTGCTTTTTCTTTCTACCTTTTACATATTTCAATGACATTGGTGTACACGTTATAAACGGTATGTAATCAAAATGATTACAATGAATAATATTTAAATTAACTTCAGGCAAAAACATAAATAAATAACTGCCGCTATATTGGAATACCCACATAATTTCGAATATTCGATTAATCGTGCCCATCCCTAGTCAAAATTAGTTTTCTATTTTTCAATGCATGTCATCTGTTGATTTCTGGAGAAAACCGGAGGAGATAGAAATCAACTGTAAAACTTGCTGGGCTACGTTTCTGGCGTTTCTTTACAGCGCGTTTGTTTGCCGCCCCACCCGTGCTTCAGTGTTCCTCTTGTCTTTTGTGTCCTCCTATCACTTCATCGGCAGCGGGCACAAGTCGCCCTTTGTCCTTTGGTCAACGCGGAGAGTGCTGGGAGTCTCAAAGTGCTTGTTAATGTATGAGTGTGTGCTGTTGGTCAGCTGAGCCTTTAGTTCCAGCTCCATCCCTTGACTCGTGGTAGCAGTCCACCCAGCCTGACCTCCATGTGTCCACCCCCCCACCCACCCCCACCCTCTGTCCCTGGCTGCCTGCTCCTATCTGGGACCAGCAGGGCTGACTGCTGCTTTACTGACTAATAAGCTTAGAAAGACACACCCTCATGTCTGGCAGCCATCTGGCCCCTCATACCTGATTTCTAGTCTTCTTCTACTGTGTGTGTGTGTGTGTGTGTGTGTGTTGGACTTGGTTTCGGGGTTTCCCACCGATCTTTGGAAATGATTGGCTCTGAGCTTGTGTGTCAAATGTATTAAGTTCTTCCATCAAATGTATCTGTTTGCATCTACTGTATGTCTTGTTCTTCTTCCCTGTATGTGTGTGCGTATATTTATTGTATGTGTGTGCGTATATTTATTGTATGTGTGTGCGTATATTTATTGTATGTGTGTGTAAGTGTGATCGTCACTTCATCTGTGTATGTTCTCTCTCCTTGCCTGTAGAATGCTAGTGGGGTGTACACGGGCTTCATTAAGGTGCAGCTAGAGCTGCGGCGCCCCGTCACAGTGCGGGGGGGTCAGGGGGCTGGGCCGGGGGGAGAGGAGGCCTTCTACCTGCCCCGGGGGAGCACCAACACACTGCACATCAGCTCCAACAACACCGTGCAACAGGTGAGCCTCTCTCTCACACTCACACACACATAGCTGGAAAACCACGACGCCAACGTTTCCATTCAATGTGAGGTTTTCTTCTCTTTCCTCAGGTGATTCAGGCCCTGCTTTGCAAGTTCACAGTAGCTGACAACCCTGCCAAATATGCGCTGTACAAACGTTTCAAGAGGGAAGAGCAGGGTAAGCTGTGTGTGTGTGTGTGTGTGTGTGTGTGTGTGTGTGTGTGTGTGTGTGTGTGTGTGTGTGTGTGTGTGTGTGTGTGTGTGTGTGAGAGACAGAGAAAGGGGTGCTACTGTAGAGAGCATTCCATGCCACACATACCAGGGGGAGGGGCTGGAAGCTGTGTGTGTGTGTGTGTGTGTGTGTGTGTGTTCATATTATGTTTACGGGGTGGACATGCAGGGTGTGTATTTGGGGAGGCCTCGCCCACATGTGTCGGAATGCCACCGGGGGCTCTCCCCGCTCCACACCACCGTGCCAGGAATACCCCCTACAGGTCTGTGTTGGGACAAACCTGGTTCCCCTGTATTCAAGAGGACATGTATTGTGTCCTTCAGTAGTCCCGAAGCGCAGAGGGGTTTTCAGAGTGTCTGTGTGGCTCTGATCAGGCTGCTGGGGTTGGTGTTTTCCCCTTGCCCTCATTAGAGCAGGCTGAGGCTGAGCCATGTAATGAAGTGTGTCTAGACTAGGAGGGGGGGGCTGGAGGTCTGTGGTGGTGACGACATTAAAACCGCTGCAGTCCCACTGGCTTATTAGGGCTGCTCAGACACACACCCTGGGGTGCCCCCGAGGGAGAATAGGGGGTGCCCTGTCACGGTCATCTCATGCGACTGCTGCCTAGGAAAAGGGGTGGGGCGGTCGGTTGGAGAGGTATTGTTTTTCCAGAGTGTAGCTCCACGGGACAAAAGTAGTAAAAATGTGAATGGAGAGAGTCATTGTGTTTGTGTGAGAGTAGTCTGCTGTGTGTAGGTTAGTGGTACTGCTGGGCGGTGAGGGTACGTGCCATGGCCCCATATGCTAGATCTCTGTGGCTGGGGATGATCCTAGGAGCTGCAGCACTGGCGGCGGCTGGCTTTCATAGGAGCCATCCTACCCCGGTTGTTTAACGCACTGTGGGCTCTGGCACCAGGCCAGGCCTTTCATCTTCATCCAGGCTGGCACACGGCCATGCAGCCCTTTAACGCACCAACACACACACACACACACACACACACACACTGCACGGCTGGTAAAGGTTTAGAACCAATAACGCTGTTTACAGCAAGTCCTCCTCCTCTTAATAGTTCATGGCGTGATTTTGCTTTACTACTATTGTAGGGAAGCCAGCTGCTCGAGTTTGCCCATGTCTGTTGCCAGTTTGTTTGTGGTGTTTTTAACTCCGTGTGTGTGTGTGTGTGTGTGTGTGTGTGTGTGTGTGTGTGTGTGTGTGTGTGTGTGTGTGTGTGTGTGTGTGTGTGTGTGTGTGTGTGTGTGTGTGTGTGTGTGTGTGTGTGTGTGTGTGTGTGTGTGTGTGTGTGTGTGTGTGTGTGTGTGTGTGTGTGTGTGTGTGTGTGTGTGTGTGTGTGTGTGTGTGTGTGTGTTCTGTCTTGCAGTGTATGTGTGTAAGCTGGCAGAGGGAGAGCAGCCGTTGTTCCTGCGCCTGGTCGCCGGCCCCAACACGGACACGCTCAGCTTTGTACTGCGAGAGCAGCAGACCGGAGAGGTTATGGTAAGAAGCTGAAGAAATGCTCACTCCCTCACTCTCACACACATCGCTTACTCAGGGCTACATACCATATAAGCTGTTCCACCCTGCTCTCCCTACAGTGGGATGCATTTTCCATCCCGGAGCTGTGCAACTTCCTGCGGATCCTTCAGAAGGAAGAGGAGGAGCAGATGAGCACAGTTAAGCGTCGCTACGACAACTACAGACAGAGACTGCAGGAGGCTCTGACAGCCGTGGGGGGGCCCACTTAATATCAACACGGCCCCCTAGAAGGAGAGGAGGGGCAGAGCTTGAGAGAGAGCGCGAGCGAGGAGGGGAAATGAACGTTAAAAACGACTCCTACTGAGCAGAAGAGAGCTACAGCAATATGGGGAGTGGGATTCGGACAGCGTGCTGATCCAGAGAGTGAGGTGTGTGTGGACGAATGGACTGACGAATGGGACTAACTTTCAGACCCGTCCCCCCAGCACCAGAGCCTGTGTGCTGTGCCGCGGATGGACTCTCGAGGGCTCCAGTGTGCTGTCTGGAAGAGCCAAACAGAACCACTGAGGCTGGGCCGTCTGCTTCTAGTACCGCCCTGCTGCAAATACCAAAGAATTAGGAAGGATTATCACTGTGCCATCTTCACCTTTTGTGTGCTCTCACGCTCTCTCTTCCTCTCGTTCTGCTCTGTGCCTTTCTCTCTTGTGTACAGTGCACACAACCTGTTGCTGTGTTCTATTTTTGTCTTATCTATTCTCCAAGGTCACGTGTTAAATCAGACCATTCAACTTTTTAAATTGGTGGATGCTAAGGTCTGGTCGTATTTTGGTTTTGTTTTTATTTATGTGGCTTTTATTCTTTTCTGTCCAATGGTCTTATTTTTTATTTATTTTTTTTGTCTACAGAGGTGTAGTAACAATCCTAGACTCAAAATACTACAGACAACTATTAGATGGTGTAATTTTTTAGGTGCACATGCCATGTGAGGACTACAAGCAGAAAAGCCACTCGAAAGTCATGCGATTGAATACTGGAACCAAAAAAGCGATGGCAGTTTAAATGATATAGGCAACAGGAAGAGCCTGATCTGAAACTCTGCAACGTTTAAAAAAAGATTATCTAGCCAACTAGAAGGGGCTTTGGCTTTGTAATTCAGCTTTGACATACAGGCTAAATAGAGATATGAACACTTGCTGTACAAAAGGGGTAGGTTTATTTTCGAAAGACTAAATGACTGGTAGAAAGGTGTGCGTTTGGATTGGATTGCATAGTGAAGGGCTTTAGGAGATTTAGTGTGAATCCGAAAGGATCTGGGACTGAGTGTGACCAGGTGTTACTGTACGTTGGTCCAAGATGGAAATTGAGATGACTGATGAGGAGCCGTGAGAATAGAAGGATTTCAGGATGTTGACTAGCCGGAATAGAGGAAGTAGAAAATAATATTTAGAAGATAAAAGGAACTACCAAATATAAGAAATGTTTTGTTTGGACGTTTATTTAAGAGGAGGCTGAAGTTATTGGGGAGAAGAGCCTGTTCAGTTTCTCTTGCTAACCCCACTGTCAGAGAGAGAGAAGGGCCTGTGGATACTCATAGCAACGCTATCTGGGTAATGGAATGTATTGTAGAACGTTTTTCTTTCTATAGTTGTTGAAATAACTGGTATATCTTTGTCTTGATAGCCTTGCTAGTTGCTTTAAACATTGCTGCAATTTTATGCAAGTTTTGCTTTGAACTGTTTTGTTTTTTTAAGCAGAGGACAGTTTGACAAACTGTCATTCCGACGCTATGATTAGTCTATCAATGGAACAGATATAACATTTTCACAGACGACAGCACTCTTTGTTACTGGACCGTGGTGGTAAAGGAGCACCCTCTGCAGTCAAGTGTTTAGATTCTTGCTGAATATTCAGGCAATGGGCATACCACCTTTATTCCTTTAGCAACACTTTTTCTAAACCATTCTTAATCTAGGATTGCCAGCTATGTGTACATAATTCATAGCTATTTGTTTTACGTTCCAAAGGACACTGGCTTAGTGGGGGAAAATATCTCATATGAATATATTTCAGTTAATATTCATTTGGAAGACAATCATTTATTGGGCAAAGGCCTTTCCATCACTATGAAGAAAATGTGATCTATTACATAAATGTAATCCTATAAATGACAATTGTCATGTAATCCACAGTCTTTTACTGCAAGTACTGTATGACGTTATGCTGATGGTATTTTCTAGTTTGCCATGTGTATCGCTACACCTTGTTACAGTTATGTTGCGACATCTAGTGGACTACTACTGCAACTGTTGTAAGTCTTATATTATCTTGTGTCAAACTGTTTATCAAAGCCTGTTGCTGAAATTTTTTTCTTTGAGGTATATAACCAAAGATATTTTATCATTCTTAGATTGTCTTCGATGTTGCCTGGTGCAAACTGTTAGAGGCCTAATCCTGTTCAAAAAATTATAGCTATAGTTTTATTTAAAAGAGTAATAACCCACATATAATTTACTTTGAAACACTGGGTTTTATTATTAAAAGCTATTAGTGTCTGTGCAGACACAGGTTCTCTACTAAAGCCATGTTTGGGTGAGCATACAGCAATTGTTTCCTAAACATTATTGCTGTATATCACATCTTAGTATTACCAGGCAGACACTTCTTGCCCTGTGTTTTCTTTCAGGCCTAGTTAAGATCTGCATAGAAACATGGCCTCGAATCAGACCAGATCTATCTCGAGGAGCTCTTGGGCACTTTACCTTCTACGTTAATTCAGGGACTGTCTTTTTTTCTTTTCTTTTTTTAAAGATGCCTATATATTCCACTTTTTTATTTCATGTCTTGGCAAGTAAAAAAAAAAGTAAGTGGCTGGTATTCTGGAATATTTTTATTTTTCTAATAGTTGTCCTTTTTAAGGCATCACAAGCTCCTGTATGACTTGTTTATAAAGTTAGACTGTGAAAGTTGGTTCCCTCTGAATTGTAGCCTCTGGTTAGTGTAGCCACCGCTGAGCTATATGCAGCGCTTGTACACTGTTGCTGTTGAGGAATTGAGGATCAGAAGTGTTAAAATGTAGGAGCAACTTTAGATCAACCAAATGTGTACCTTTTCATTTGCCAAAGCTCTCATACTTCTGTTTGTATGCTGTTGGTTCAGTACTGTATGCGGACTTGACAAGAGAACTCTTAACTAGTGTAGTCTATTGCTGTGGTCTCTTGTGTGACCACTACCTCTGCTCTTCAGTAGCTACGGGAAACAACAATTGTTAGCAGTAGAGGGTGCAGTTTATTGATCGACATAGGCTTAAACGCGTAATACATTCGCTAAACGTTTAGAAACCATGGAGGTTTGACCATTGAATAGGTGTAAAAGCTAAATTGGGAATACATCTTTATGGTTTTAGTATCTTCTGATAATCTCTGTCTAGGCTGATACAGAATCTGAATGTGCACACTAGTATCTTGGAGGAGATGGGATGTAACCAATGTTTTAGTAAATGTTTTATTTTTGTTCTATTTATATGATTGATGCAAGTTTATTTTTATGGGTAACTGATTTGTTTTTGAATTGTTACCAAATGTGGCCTTGTCAAATGCGTCTATTAAAGTTGAAATGAAAATAAGAAATATATTTGGTCATTATTAACAACTACCGGCAATCATATTGTGCAGTAAACCAGAATAGAAACAAATCCACTGATGGTTTAAAATTGTAAAACTTCTGAATCTGTTTTGAATATGATAATCAAGGATCATACTATGGGTGATAGTTGGGCTGGTGAAAAATTGTTACCCCAACACAGCTTGTGATAATTGGAGCCCGTGTCCTTTGAATGACCTCATCTCAAGTACCCCTATGCAGTTATTTCACTGCCAACTCGCGTCTCTCCACCAACAGACGGCCGGGGGAAGAAAGCGGACTCCCTCTTTCGTCTTCCTTTCTCTCTTTAGTTTATCTGTTTTGAGCCGTTTTCCTTTCGGTCTCGTTCACATTCAGCAGGCAGCTCTCGCACAGACGCTGCCGCTAACGAGCGAGTTAAATCTGCACTGGACTGACAAGACGAGTTGTTAATTCAAAAAGCACAGAAAGGGGTTGGTTTAAGATGTAAGTTTTGAAATTAATTAATTATATTGGTGATATGTCTAAAGTTAATGGGAAATTCTACTAATTGTTCTGATCGTTAAAACCTTAAAATTTGATCATTCCATATCAAACCCGTGGCGCACTTGGCTTTTTTGTTCAATACAAGTGTTTTTGTTCAATACAAGTTGCAACATTAGGGCACTCGATGAAAACAACAAAAGTCAGTTTTTATTGTCTGATACTATTCTAGCTCCATTTGTGAAAATCCGCACACTATCTATGCTTTACTGTGCCGCTACGTGAGCCATTCTGAATAGAACATTCCGCTGTTCCGATGGCAAAGTTCACAGTGGGGAGAGGGGAGGTAATGGAAAATTATTCGGATTACTAACAAGGATTAATATCGATAAAAAAAACGCCTTGTTTACCTTAACAGTGTTATTTGTTGATTAATGAATTGCTGATAATGTCAAAAATAAGCTCCTTTCTTTATATTTTGGTTGGTTTAAGGTTGGGAAAGAGATCGTTATCAGTTGTTCTGGTAGCTGTTGTTGTAGGGGTGTATATCCTGCCGTCTCCCATTGACCCTGTGCCACACAGGTGAGTTGTCAGTACAGGGAGTTGCACATAGATATCACTGGCATGCATTGCAACCTTTGACTTATCCAATGTCAGACTTAAAAAAAACTTGCTGAACTACATGACTAAGTGCTGAAAAATAGACAGTTGAGTTCACCTCTATAATTTAATTTATCAGACTCGAAGGGCCACCTCCGCCTCTTGTGGGGCCCCTGGCTGTTAATTTCAAACTACAGAAGGGTCGTAGACTGTTCATGGGACAACTACATGGACCGGAGTCCTTCACTTCAGACCAGGAAGGTGCGTTTAAATGTGTGATGGTGTGTGTGTGAGAGTGTCTTCACAAGTGTTAATCACACTGTATACAATATGTATTACTCATCCCTAATCATTGTCTTGTGTTTGTGACGCTTCACTCTGTGGTCAAATAATGACTAGGGCAGATAAAAGCCAAACTTATCAGACATTTCAACTAAGAGCTAGGGGCCAAAGTCTGTGCTGGAGTCTGAGGCAACCTCCTGACTCAGTTTTTTTCTTATTTGTTGCAAATACTGTAGCCTGATCAAACTAGAGCACAGAATACAAAGTATAATTTTAAAATAGATCTCGAAATAGCTAAACCCATGACTCTTTGTTTACTTTTCACAGGAAATGTGTTCACAGGCACTGTGGATGGGAAACTGTGGAGGATTGGCCTGGACGACAGCCTGACTCTCATCACCCAGATGGGCCAGGATTTAGCAGAGTGTGGTCAGTGGAAACTCACAGCCAGGGAAGAGCTGGGGGAAGGTGGAGGGGTGGCAGACTGGTGTGTGTGGAAGAACAGAACAACACTATAATCTACTACTCAGAGAGCATCTAACTGTTTCTGGCCAATGTATCAGAGGCTGATACAGGCCAGGACAAACTATGTACCGTCTGAGGTGTGTGCGCGTGCGTGCGTGAGTGCGTGCGTCTATCTGTCTGCGTGTACACGTACATTGTTAGGCAGAGGGACCAATGTCTGTGGAATCCCTGAGACCTCTGGCAGTGAGCTGGAGCTGGCAAAACAGTGCCAGTGTGTGCGTGTCTCATCGTGTTAGCCACGCTCTGCTGAGCCCCCTGACCTCCTGTTGTGCTGACGCTCAGGATGGTAGACCTATTCAATGGGGGCCTGACAACCGATCTCTCAATACAACTTCACTAGCTGTGCTCTTGCTAAAGTGAGAGAAAAAAACACCTGTCAAAAGGTTTTGCATAACAATAATTAAATCACAAGACTAGTGAAGCCCTCTTTGATCCCATCTGTTTTCATAGGAGTAATGATAAGGAAGCATTGCTTTGTCAGAATACTTACTGCTTATGGTTTATGGGGTAAGGGCTTGTGGGGTAATAGCATTTGCAAAGTAAAGCGGAGATATCTGATGACTTGTTTTGAAAATATGAAAGTTATATAATTTGAAAAGATCAACTCTTATTTCTTTTTTTTTAATTGCAGACTGGGCTCTGCCCTGTGTTTGGGTTGTTGGGAATTTGACTGTATTTTTTATAGATTTGACTGGGGAAAGGGCTGCTGTGTTCCACATCAAAGTGTTACCAGCCTGCAGAATTGTAAAGTAGAAGGACAAGGTTTCTCTCAGCTAAGTTCTCTCATGCTGCTGTTCTATTGTTCGCACTGAGCGTATGTGGTCTTTCTCTCCTGTGTCATTGTGCTTCTACAGGTAGCAGTATGGACTACGAGCCGGTGTGTGGTCGTCCCCACGGCGTGAGGATGGACAAACGCGGTCAGCTCATAGTGGCAGACTCCTACCTGGGCCTGCACAGTGTTGACCCACACACTGGACATAAGACCCTGCTTCTGGCCAACTCGGAAGGTCACACACTCATAGACTTTTATCGTACGATACCAGCATGTGTGTGTGAGAGTGTGTGTTCTTTATTTCTCAGCCTCCCTCTTTGTGTTCAGGAGCTGATGGTGTTCCGTTTGCCTTCCTCAACGGGCTGGAGATCTCCTCTGAGACGGGGACCATCTACTTCACGGACTCATCCAGCCGCTGGGGACGCAGACATGTCAAACTGGAGGTGAGGACTATAGAGGGACATAGGACACACAGAATATATTGTGGGGAAAAATAAGTGTTATAAGGGTCTGAATACTATGAATGGATTGCCCTTTATTTTTTACCCTTGGTTAAACCTTCAGCCCTGACCCCTTGACCTCGCAGGTGATCGAGCTTAACAGCTTTGGTCGTCTGCTGGCCTATGATCCAGAGTCTGGCAGGGTGCGGGTGCTGCTGGACTCTCTCTACATGCCAAATGGAATCGCTCTGTCCCCTGATGAAGACTTCCTGATGATGGCCGAAACTAGCATTGGACGCGTCTGGAGGTACATGCACAGGCAACTCCCTGACACACACACACGCTAGTGTTAAGAAGACTATCAATAGACTCTCTCAAAGACTGTTTCTTTGTGGCAGCCACAATGCAAACGTCACAGGGTGCAGCAGGAATGTTGGCTGAAGATGTATTACTTTGTCTTTCTCTCTGTCAGGTACTGGCTGAAGGGTCATAAGGCTGGCACTAAAGAACTTGTCTTGAGCAACATGATTGGTTATCCTGATAACATTCGCCTTAGCGACCACGGAACTTTCCTGATTGGTATCACCACCACCCGTTTTCCCAAGATGGTACCTCCTTTCCTGGACATGATCGCACCGTACCCGGCGGTCAAACGCTTCTTGGCCAAGGTATTTTTAAGATTATGATAATCATCATAGTTGTCAGTAGTGATAGGACACTGACGCTTAGACAACAGTTTCCAAATGTTTTAAGTTGTTCCTTTACAACGCAATGATTCTTTTCAGTCATGTTGCACAATGTTGAATACAGTGTGTGTTTGTGTGCATTTTATGTTTTTTGAGACTGCTGAGTTGTGGGGAGTTGCTGGTAACTTCTTGTTTAAATTTGAGTGGAGCACTAGCTACTGTGTGATCTGGTATGACAAGGAGATGCCTCTTAGTGAACGTTCATTTGTAAAGGTCACGTCTACCACAAACAGTACTACGCCTGAAGCAGTGGTGTGTCAGCTTGTTTTGGTGGTAAGGCTGAACTTGGTGGTGAACTTTGATGGGTGGAGTAAATTCAAAACCACTTAGCAAAATCTTGCCTTGTGGTATTTTGTCAAGCGTTAAAGAATCTCCCCACATATTGAGCAACACGATGATGCCCACAGGAGTTTAGCGACAACATCATATCCCTACTCTTTGCTAGTTGTTACGGTGTCCTTTTTTGTGTGTGTGTGTGTGTGCGTAACGTTTGCTCCGTCTGGTCGTTGCTCTATAGGTGGTCCCTCTGAGCTGGTACAACGTGTTGTTACCGCGATACGGCCTCGTTCTGGAGCTCGGCCTGGACGGCGGGGTGGTAGGAACGCTCCACGACCCCAACGGCAGCCTGACCTGGGCCATCAGTGATGTCTTCCAACACCGAGGGAGAACCTATCTGGGCAGCACTGACCTGCCCTTCCTACCTGTCCTGGATGAATGGAGCTAACGGTGCAGACTGCCGCCGGCAGTGCCACGTACAAAGATGACTTCAGAAGAGAGAAGGTGTAGTAGGTGTTGAGATTTAAGAGAGCATCTTCCACCATGTGTAGGAGGGTAAACAAAGACTAATAGAGTCTGGCGAAGAGCACGAGGACTGCAGCCATTATGTTTTCACAATGAGAAACCCACTAATCTCACGGTAATTTGTTTGTAACAAAAGAGCTTGAGAATCATTTAACCACTTACTACTACTGTCCTACAACTGTTGGAGGCTTGTTCTCTCTTATGGACTGAAATGGTTTTCAGAGTGTGCCATGAAGAGGCTGCCTCTTTGCACTGATTGTGAAGAGGAGAATTCTGAGGAATGTTCTTCATGTTGATCATGCTGATGTAGTCTTTAGTTGTTTTACCACTACTGTGGCCAAAGGATAAGCAGCTCCTAAACAGATGAAGCAGGTTTACCAACACTGTGACACGATTTACACTTGCAAGAACATCATTGCTATCAGTATACCTTTACATTCTGGAGAACTTATACTATAACCTGATTTTAATAAAATATACTTCAAGACGGGTTAATTTGTTCCATTATATTCAGACTCAATTTCAGCCAAGATTTCAGTATTAATATCTGAGCAGAAGAGGGCGGCACGGATAACAGTGCATGTTTCTGTCTAACTTCATGAGATCAAATATTACAATCCATTACATTGAAATAACATAAGTGATTTCAGAACATGTTTATTGGACAAAACACACAAGCCAGACATACACTGTAATTACTGATTTTGAAACACCAAAAAGTGCACAACAAATTGTTTTGAAAGATTGGAAAGTGCATCAGTTAACTAAAAGTGATAAATTTCCTGTAGTATTTGACAGTTGAACTGAGTATACGCCTGTGCTGTGGTATATATCTTTAGAGAGATGATTGATCCGGTTGTGTCCAATGTTTTCTAGCCCTCTAGTCTTTGCGATACACAGACAGATACTCATGAGAAATAGTAATGAATAATTATTTCTCAGAGGCCTTTTGCAAGTCACATGTAAAAGTATTTGTCCCTTAATTCACATTGCTTGTGATTTATCGCAGTTCAATGTTAAATTCAGTTCCTTTGAAATGCTGAGAACCAGTTACAACGTATGTAACAACACTACTTGAAATTGCACTAGATAATTCTGCTCAAACACATTCTCAGCCCACTTTCCCTACTACTCCATGTTCATTGAAAAGGAAATGTTTTGGACAATATATATGATTCACATTGAAACAATGAGTGGAGGAAATCATTCATTTGGCATCAAAAACAATCTCTAAAACAACCAATCCCTTGCTGGGCTGTACCATCACGGTTACACCCCTTTGGCTAATTCATATCATTCTAGAACTGGTAATAATAGTGAACAATATTACGAAGTACTGTTCTGATCTTGGGTGGTGGGGGCTGCATGTTTATCTGCAAAGCCAGTAAAAACTAGAGGAGGATCATAGTTATCTGTTCCCTTCTACAGAGACCATTCCACTCTAACTCTTGCTGGATTTGAGCTCAACATATTATTGGCGATATGTTCTGACTCTAAAATTATGAACATGCTTAATTGTAAGGCATAAATAACATATTTTGAAATGCTAATGATACCATAACAGTATGCATCTATAAGCGTACATTTAAAAGAAATCAAAGGATAATGTTAAACATACTCAACGTGGCTCAATCCAAATTGAACAGAAACGGCGAATGGATAGGAATAGATTTTCCTCTGTTCACAACACAAAATGTGTTAATCTGCAAGTTAATAAAACCAAACAATGTATGAATTATATATACACTATGAAAAGAAAAAAAGTCAACAGATCCTAGCATACTCACCACAACCACACATGAATACAATACAAACGACCGTGTCCAATCCCTTTCACTTCCTGTCTCTGGACCGGCCCAGTCAGAGCAGGATTCTGACAGGCAGCTGTAGCAAACATAAAGGCCTCCCTGTTCAAAGTGGCTGCAGTGAAATAGTTACAGGCAGCATCCTCCACTATCAGAGACACCCCCAACTCAGGCATCAACAACTCAAGGTGGGTCAGGCGAGAGGTCCCCAGACACAAGGCAACAGCACTACAGACCTCAAACCTTTCTCCCGTTCCTCACGTTTTTCCCCCTATCCAGTCCGCATTCTCCTAAACACCCACACTCCGTCTTTTTTCTTTCTTTCTCTTTTTACTTCAACACCTGCTGCCGTTTGGTGAGTCTAGGGCTGTGGCTGTTAAACATCAGACGAGGGTCAAACCTATACCTGGAACACAAAGGGGAAAAACATGGAAAAGGTTTAACCCTAACCCTAATCCTGTTCAATACCTAAAAAGAACGATCCACTCAAGGCTTCTGCAATCTGCTCCCACAGCCTAACTGGCATGTGTGCATCAAAACAGGCAAGTTTCTAAACTTACCGTGTGTCGTAGACCCCTGGCGTTCGACAGGACTGTCCAGAGCAGGACTGCAGCATCATCAGCCTGTGGTTCATCTTCTCCAGCACCTCCTGTTCAATGCTCTTGGCTATGTTGCTGAGCTGGTACGGGTCTGCGGTAATATTGTAAACCTCCACAAACACCTGACACACGTAGAAAAACACCTTTAACTTTTACACCAGTTAACGTCCAATAACAACTTCATACAGTCAAAGTCAAAAGTCCATTGTACAGCATGTGCAAAGAAAGGAATGTGTTCAATTCAAGACATTAATAGTTGTCTTAAAAAAGGGGATATTGTTTCTATTTAAGTTCAAACTTGAAGTCTTTTTTGGGGATACATCTTATCCAACGGCAGTATTTCCTTTTTCTTTACTTCAAAGACAAATGGAAAATTACAGCCTTCACTCATACCCTACCTGTGGTTAATTCAAGAACATATGATTGAAACAAAGGAATTGAGCCTTTTTAGTTACCTCATTGTCATCAAATTCACAGTACTGCATGTTGGTCGATGCAGAAAACGTGCGGACACAGGCATAGGTGTTGTTATAAGAGTCCTCACACACACAGTCTGGGAAACACTCCTGCATTGGGAGTACAGACAGTATTAGTTGAGTGACTATCTCTTCTTCAGCTGTCCATTTCCCCCCAACTACCTACCACCCCCTCTCACCGAGACCCCCGGGCCCAGCAGGGGGCAGGCGGGGTCAGACACGTTGCTGCCCTCTCCTTCGTACTCCACCAGGATGTCGGTTCTCCAGCTGCTGCTGTTCACCTTGCCCTCCTGAGCACACAGCAGGACCACACACACACACACACACACACACACACACTACAGGGTCATTCAAATAGACCTATTTTACCGTAAAATCTGAAAAAGACCAATACTGGTGACGTCGTTTCCTTCGAGTGGGCAGCGTGACTTTACCATAACAGGCAGGAAGGACATGCCATCCATCTGAGTCTTGTTGACGTCGTAGCCGGCGATGTCAAGGATGGTAGGCCCCAAGTCCACATTGGCCACAAGCATCTGGCGCACACACATGATTAGAGCTACAGCAATGCTACAGAGTAAGGCTATAATAGACAGAGAGGTTGTGAGGAGATTGCCTATAATAAAATTAACAACAGTTTCAGCACACAAAATAATACATTAAATGGGATACACTCGATTGTTTCCCAAAAAGTTAATTAATGTTGGTTTAAAGAGTTTATTTACATGGTTTTAGCCTGTTGGATGTTAGGGGTGGTCATACAAAGTATCAGTCTTTACCTTAGTGGTCTGGTTGGGCTTGATGTTAGGTCCTCTCACCATTAGAGGAACTCTGATGTCAAATTCATAGAGCTGGCGCTTGTCCAGAGGCAAGGAGAACTGGCCTGATAACAAGAGGGGGTCATTATACAGTACACATACTGTACAAACACTCATGCAAAAAGACAGGACAAAACAAACGACTTGACAGATCGATGAACATCGGCCAATTGTATTGCTACTTGAGAGGGTGCGTGCGTTTACGTCTACCTGTATGGTAGCCGTTGTCAGACGTGAAGATGATAAAGGTGTTGTCCAGTTCTTTACGGTCCTCCAGCTCCTTCACAACCTTCTCCACCAAATCATCCACAGACAGCAGCGTGCGCCACCTACAGGACAAGAGGGCATATCGTTAAGAACCACGGAAGAAGGGAGAAGCAGGGGAAAAAGCAGAAGACAAATTAGTAACGATGCAGGTTTCCCTCACCGATTCCTGAAGGCATCATCCAGGAACTGAATGGAGGAGTTGGTCATGGGAGTCTTGGCCTGCCGGATCAACCAATGCTTGTCCTGGGGAACAGAGAGAAAGAAAACAAGTTGATAAACATGATATGATGAATAGGAATAAAAAAAGTAGTTGTAATTTCCTATTGCAGTGAAAACCTACCTTTCCATGGACGTTGAAGTTGGGATCACGGGGGGCTTTGACGTTGGGAAAGCTTTTCTCGTACTGAGGGGCAGGGGTCCAGGGGGAGTGGGGGGCCGGCGTGGATAGCATCATGAAAAAGGGCCGGTAGTTAGACTTGTACTGCAGGAAGTCGAGAGACATGTTGGCCTGAGAGTGAGAGTGAGGGAAAACGAGGAAGTGATGAGGAAAATAAAGAGAACAAGGATCACAGATTAACAATTAGATAATCAGAACCATCACACCTTAATATGAGTATTTACACCCAAAAACATAAATATTTATTGTTCACTTAATATGCAGAACATTAGAGTGCCATGTGAGTATACTTGGACAGTGTCCAGTTTTAGTATGAAACAGGATATCTCACCAGCACATCTGTCAGGTAGTCCTGGCTGTAGTTACCGCCATGCTTCTTGGCTTTGCCGTTCACTGACAGAGTGTAGTTGTAGTATTTAGAATTCCTTTCCTGTATCACGCAAACACCATTGTATGCAAAATCGTAAAAAAAAATGTCTGCCTGGATTAACCAGCAATATCAAAGCACTCCTTCATGCTTTGTCTTAGCTTGGAGGGAACTTAATATTATAAGTAACTATTTGTTCAGCAACAATATATTGTACAACTAATTTCGATTTCAGAAATAAAGGGAGCTTTAATCTCCTATTTGTTCTGATAACCTATCTGGTCACAAGACCAGCTCAGCTTCTAGTCCGGTTACACAGTAGTGAAAAGAATGAGTTACATGTTTTGCCAGTGGCGTTCTCCTTGATTGACTGCTAGTCTGCCACCCTCGGCCCAGATGCATGATAGTCAGAGGCAACAAAGCTCACCTCTGGGATGATTTAGCTAGCACAATTTAAAAAAGAAATTACGATGAATTTGAACTTCAACTGACAACTCACCTGACTAGCATGAAACAAAAGCCAGTATTTATGATGATGATGTCATTAATGTTCTTTGACAGATCAGAAAACATAACAGGGTTCACTGCAGGTCAAAAGGTTCCCTGGTAGTCAGAGGAAATGGCCAGAGGGCATGTTTGTCTTACCAGGCCAACCCAGTAGTCCCAGCCCAGAGGTACATGGTCCATTCCCCCAGCCTCTGGATTCCCATACTGAAAAACATACACAGACACATGACCTCCTGACTAGACTCATGACCTACTGTAAAACCAGAACATGAGCAAGCTAGATCCCATTCTAAAAACTGTCACACATAAGCGAGTCATGGGACTAGTGCTAACTCATAAGGCATGAAGTTACTTGTCATACAGAGTCTGAGAGAGAAAAATATCAAGACCATAAACAGCATTTTAGACAATCATAAACATAAAACAAAGTCATATTGATGGTTAGTATCCCCAAATATATGGTTCTAGTCTACAGTTTGAGCAAAATAGAGCAGTGAAGGGGCTACCTCATTGAGGTACTTCCCAGCAAAGAAGGTCTGGTAGCCAGCGTAGGCCTGCAGCAGGGCGGGGAAGGTCTGGGGCTCGTGGTCCTTCTGCCAAACCTTGCTGCTGCAGTTACCCTCCAGGGTGTTGTTGATAACATGGTGGTTGTGGGGGTACTTCCCTGTCAGGATACTAGCCCTGCTGGGGCAGCACAGAGGGCTGGCCACATACTGGAGTAGGGGAAAAGACACAAGTGCTTATATTAGTTGATATGCTTATCAAAATACGTCCATTATATCCATTTCCCATAAACTCTGCTCATACATGATCTAATCACTTGTTGCCTTTTCATTTTCCCTGTTGATAATAAAAGTTACGAAGTTGATTAAATACAGCTGATGCGTCTAATGGCTTTCGCTAAGTGCTATTGAAATAAGCCACCTTGTTGTATTGGTACGGTGTGAGAATTACTCTTCAATGCCATTGAACTTGACATAAGAGCTCAGCCCAACATCATGGAAATAGTTGCTGCCGACTTGGTCTAATAATGTCAATGCATGTCAATGCAAACACTGTTAGACGAGATACATTGCACAGATGTGTATTTTAAAACACAAAATATATTAAATCCTAGCTTACATTTCATTGTTAACTTAAGGCAATTAACAAGTAAATTAGGCTATATAGTAGGCCTTGTGGCTCATTACAGGATATTTTGACACTAAATTACAACGTATCAAAGTCGAAGCAAATATGCCGTTCAACCTTTAGGCGGTTGATGTTTTATTAAGCATCCGGTTATACAAACAGCTTGTTCACCACTTTTTCTCAGTTACTCATTGATGCTTAACACATGATGGTGATCAAAGGACTTACAGCGTTAGTGAATGTTATCCCCGCATCACCAATTAGCTTTCTGGTCTTGTTTAGGGGGTTCTGAAACGAAGGATGAATAAGAACAGAATTGTCCGTCAAAATCAAGAATTTTTTGTTCAGGCAAATAAAAAACACAACTATATTCCATAGTCATAAAGTAAATTATTTTCTAGCTTATAGCTAACAGAAACACATGGTTGTCCGTTTGTATCGCCAAAGCATGATAATGGCAACACTACTTACCAAACCCCCAATCGATATGTCCAAGTCATCTGTGAGTATTAAAACAATGTTGGGTCTTCGATATGACTTGGTGACAACACCACTCAATAACAAAGTGACGCAGATAAGTAGAAAATCTAATAACGTTGGGGAACAAAAACGATTCGAGATCATTTTTACTGTGAAATCAAAAACAGCTGAGTCTTTGTTCTACAACAGGGATTCGAAGGTAGAGAGCGTGAAATTGTGTTTGCAAAAACACTTGAAGGTAACCAAACGAAGAATGGCCTTCTAACTGCAAAGCACCACTTCCCTGTTTTCCAGTCATGTGCCAGGTCAGCT
Source organism: Galaxias olidus (assembly GCA_026901105.3). NCBI lineage: Eukaryota > Metazoa > Chordata > Actinopteri > Galaxiiformes > Galaxiidae > Galaxias > Galaxias olidus. Next base: position 154,622 of record JAPMUY010008927.1, read on the forward strand.
GATCAGGCGCAACGCCTGAGATTGATGACGTAATTTGAAGCCCATCGAGTCTCTGTACAATTAAACCTTTAAATGGTCTATTTTTTATCTCAGACTTTAACAACAACTGATTATAATAACGTAAAATGGTCTACATTTTGTGGCAAAGACTGTAAAAAGTGCTTTAATTGGGAATCTTCCAACATTGGCTAGTTGATTTAAGTCTTAAATTAAGAACTTTATTATTTATACATTTTGTCTGGGCCTACATATTTAAAATATGGAGTAGGGGTGACAAAACTTTTAAAAGGCTACAATTCGCCTGGTCCCTATGCCCCTATATAAACATTTATGTTAAACCTCAAAAGGAACTTATGTTGAGTTTGCAAAAAAATGTGGATAATTTGAATTTGAATCATTAACATTAGTAAAACCAAAAGGCATAGCAGAAAGTGATGAATGTCATAGGCCTATATGTCTAATCAATTCACATTAAGCACTTAACTAAAGTTAGTCTCTGACGTTTAAGCAGAGAGAGCTCATCTAGATGGAATAGCTACTTCAGTCATCTGCTTATTCACTCAAATCAATTACAGACCACGTTGTGAATACAAGTATCGGATATTTAGTTATAGCTGGCTAGGCGAATACCACGAATAACTAATAGCTATTGACCGCTGGAGCAAACTTTGCCCATAAAGGGACTGAAGTGCATTGCAGGACGCATCAAGCGTGCACCTGTCGCTGCAGAGGAAACATTGGGCTGGCACGCTGGCACCGCATAACTTTAGGAGTGGGCTGGACTATTCAGCCTGGAAGGGGCGTGCAAACCACTTTAGGAACTTTCAGGAAGGAAATTAGGACCCGTGGACAACAACATTCCAACTCAAGAACTGTTGAGCACCCGGAACCTCTACAGGAAGCACTTTGAAAAATGCGAGTCAATTGTTTGCGAGAAACTTTTATTCAATGACAATGACAACGGAAACTGAAAAAAACAAAAAATACACACGGTGCACATATGAAAATGGCGTCCAGGTAACTAACAGTGAACTTTCAGAAATTGATATAGACTTATCTGACGGTAACATATGTTTCGAAGAAGAGAGCGGAGTTTTTGTCAACTCAGGTGCCTCGTTCGCAGATGACTTCTCCGGGTTTCAAATGTGGAATGCTAACGGCTTCGTCTCTGAGTGCTCGAATGACACATCATCACCTCAAACTCGTTTGCCGGAGTGCGCAAAGGTTCCAAACTCGAATGAAAATGGAATCATTGGTACTGTGAACCCCGGTAGCGAATTAGAACTCCGGGGAAATGACTACCCTCGCACTTCCATAGTAGATGGACTATTGGTCGAACTCTATGAAACATACAGCAGCAACAGAAGAAGTGTAGACAGCCTTGATAGCTCCACAGAGGCATCTAGTTCTGAAGCATTTTTGGGTCGCAGTAACTCTGGGTCAAACTTTCTTCAGGAATTGCAGGAGAAACACACCAGGAGGCACCAGATAAATTACCTGGCCCAGAAAGGTTGGACAGAAAGCTGTTTTGTAAATTCCTAGACCTGCGTCAAAATAAATATAGCCTAGTCAACCCATAGTTATATCATAATGATATTATAGTGCTCGCCTCTTAACATTCATTGTATTTAAGGGAAAATGTGTATTCTGTAAAGCAACATACAGATTATTATGTTCATGTCATGTTGTCACAGGACAGCTCTAAATTAGACTGACCATCTGGTGTGTGTGCCTGCGCTCCCGCTCAGGTCCTGAAGAACTGCGCTGGATTATCCAGGAGGCCAAGTATCGGACAGGGCTACAGTCAGCCAAACTTCTGCGGCAGCTGAAGAGGAGGGACCGCCTTTGCAACAAACAACAGAAGAACTATGATATCATCACGGCGTGTTTGCAGGCGGTCTCACAGAAAAGACGTAAGAAAATGGTTCTGTATACAACAGAAGTAGTTGTAAATGTATTCATCTTTTTACGTGTATGAAAAAGATTACATAGGTCACAGTGTCAATATGCATTATAGTCATGCAATGTACAGGTATGCATATTTGTGCCAGTCATGTGTCCTTTCTGGCCCGAGAGTTTTCTCCTCTCTGCCTCCCTCCCCTCCCATGCCTCCATGTGGCTTTGCAGGTGTCAAGTGGGAAGCTGTCATGTTACCAGGAAGTGAGTATACCTCATAAGGCAGCCCAGTCAGGGAGACTAGATCATATGACATCTTCTCAAGCAGGTTTAGATTTTCTGCTCTGACCCGTTCTGAGTCTCTCTGAACTCAATTTATCCCTTCCTGTTGAGAGAACGGTGGGGGCTCATGTTTGAGTAGCAGTGCTGGTTGATCATTATTGATCATTGACCTGTTTTTTATGACTTTCTCATTCATTAGCTTTAAGCAGATCCTTGGTGAAATAGTACGTGGCCCTTCTACAGTCCTGATGCAAAGGTTATTTATAAAAGGCTGTTTAGAAAAAATATCCAGTTCTTTCATGACATTTGCAGTATAAAATTGTGTTTACAAGTGAATTTTGAGTCAGAGTTTTGGATGATTGTTTTTGTATTACTATTAGCATGGTTTTTAAGTTATGGATATAAACATATTTGACTATTGTAAATCAAAGTTGTCTGGGTACGATTTAATAGAAAAGACTTAACTAAAAAACAGCTGGACGAATGCTAAGAAAATATCCCAGGCTGTTTAAAAAAATAGTTGACAGTGATTTGACAATAAGACAGTGATTGTTTGTATACCCCTCTGATTTTTCCACATGCAGCAAGGCTCCAAACAAAAAGGTATAGTATGATGTGTTCCAGATTTCCAAGTTTTCTATTTAAGAATGTATTCAAAATCCATATGTATTGGTATAATTAGCACTTGTGTGAATTTTACATGCACACACCACTGACTATCAGTATTTCCCCAGTTTTTCTGTTAGTTTACTAATTCACGTTTGCATTCATTTTACTTTGTCAAGCCAACTGATTACATACATTTTTAAACAAAGTAAATGTTTGCGCATGCTGTTGGCCACAGACCCCATTACCTCATCATTTTTATAGAGAGCACTGTATGAATCTCCTCCCTGAATCTCTCTCTCTCTCTCTCTCTCTCTCTCTCTATGATGATACTGCAACATTTCCTTCCTCCCTCTCTCTTTCATGACGCTACATCGGGGGTGTACGCTATAACATCCGCTCTCAGCCTGATGTAATAACCGCACCTCAGACTTCTTTGAATGAATTACCGTTTCATAGCTGTTTTTCTTTTTGTTGTTGCCTCGTTTCCTTTTTTCTTCAACCTATTTGGCATTGGGGTAGAATTTGGCACATTGGAGATTATTTAGGCATTTCTTCTGTGAGGCAGGAATGTGAACATCACCTTGTTTGGTGGATTTAAAAGCCTTATGCACTACTAGGCTAATCAACTGGAATGATCTCCCAAATGTCTGATCGGAATTTACGCTAATCCTTATCCAGGCGATGCCAATGACAGCAATGTAGTAATAAAGAGGGCTGCATCAAATGATGGAACAAGGAAAGGAATGCAATTACAAAGGACACCTTGATTCACAATGAGACAGGACCGGTTTATTGTTGGCAAAAGGTCGCGGACAGGTTTGAAAAGGCAGGATTCGGGAGGGGTTGGCAATATAATCAGCAGTGTCCTCAAGAAACGAAACGGCATTTCAAGGAGCGCTCCTCGTCTGCTCTGCACACTCGAACCAGGTGAACCTGTCGTCATGTTGCCGAATTCCGTGCATGAACTGTAGCCTATACATCAAAGCACTGTAGGCCTCGTCCTGTGCAGAGATTGTTTTTGTTTGTTGACTAGTGAGTATTTTGTGTGTTTAGTGTCCATTCTACCGTAAAGCTTTGGGTGCTGTCCATTTTACCGTGGTGCTTAAAACTACATGCGGTAATAAATCACTTATGTTTTTAGTTATATTTTTCTGAACCAAAGACTTAAAATTTTACCATTAGAGAGATGTCCCAGCCCAACCAAGATCGATCCATACTTTATTTTACCCACCCATAATTTTGTCCAGAGGCTTGTATTCTAGATTGTTTCGTTAGAACAGCGTGGGTTATTCGTAATGCTGTGAAAGGGAAGTAGTTTAGGAGGAGGGCTCTATGGTAATCCCCTACATGGACAAGCAGTCTAAAGCTCATGTAAAAAATGCTCATAAATCGGCTATAATCATGAAAAAAAGAAACGGACGTCACGTTTGAGATGGACTCAGGTTATGATTTTTTATTTTGTTTTTAATAGTTTTTACTGATGAATGGTTTGCACTGTTATAAGAAGTTACGAACTGTATCTAGTTTTATCGTTTCAAGCTCTGAGAGAGCAATGGCCGCAGCCATATAGGTATTGACGAGTGGCCATGGAGTGCAGTTTTAGAGAAGGATCTTCCCTTATCAGTCGTAGTTGAGAATTTAATTTCCGTTTGGCCCATGGTTCACAAGGGATATACAGTTATTAGTATAACGTTTATCCGTGCCACTGCGTGTTCGAGTGTAGAACGCGATTTTGTGTAACCGGATATTTAAATGAGGATTCAGCACCGAAAGGAAAGGGACAGCAACATCCCACAGGGGATCAGATACGTCGCTGTGAACCACTACAGCATATGATTTATTATAGACTATTAAAGACTATAAATGCAGAAATCGAAATTGCTAAAGACATATGTAGAGGCAATTGTTTAAGTCACTGAAAAATTGGCCTGTAGTTTCCTGTTTTTGTTTGCTCATGCAAATAGTTATTGAGCAATTTTCATTAAAACATAAATTTGGGCTTTAAATATGTATTAAAACGTGTAATTTAAAGTGCAGATGCACATATCACAATACTGTCCTCTGTATGTTTTTTTGTTGTTGTTGTAGGGGTGGACACGAGGTTAAAGTTCACCATAGAACCTTCTTTGGGAAAGAATGGCTTCCAGCAGGTAGTTGAGCATATACATTTAAACTCGTTGGACCTCTATATTCTAAGCCCTGTCTCTTGTTGGTGTAGTGCATTAATTCAATCGTCGGTGTGCGGTTTTGTGCCTGTTACAGTGGTATGATGCTCTCAAAGCTGTTGCCAGGCTTCCCACTGGCATTCCTAAGGAGTGGAGGAAAAGGGTATGTCCATTTCACCTTTATCATTTTTCAGCTATAAGAAGATATCATGTATGTATGTATGTATGTATGTTGAAAAATGCTCTGTTAATATAAACTTAAATTTTTCCGCCAGTGGTGTTGACTGTTAACCTTCCTGTCTAGGTGTGGCTTACACTGGCTGACCAGTATCTCCACAGCATTTCTATAGACTGGGACAAGACACTCCGCTTTGCTTTTAACGAGCGCAGTAACCCTGACGATGATTCCCTAGGCATCCAGATTGTCAAGGTAGCTGGGCAGAATTCTGTGAATTTGTATGTTTAAGGAGTCAAATGTCCACACTTGGAATTTGTAATTGGGTACAATATGTGACGCATGCACAATAAAGACTTAGAGTTGTCTTACCATTTTGTTTTTAGATCGCAGGCATATTAAGAACGGTCTTATATGGTGAAAGAGTAGTTAATGCTGCATATTTGCTTATGTCTGTGTGTCAACTCTGAGTCCGTCATGGAAAAAGGAACAGCTGTTTTCTCATCTTTTGTCCAGTAGAGCTCAATGATTCAATATAATGTTTGCTTCCAGGACAAAGTCCACCCCCTCCCTTCAAACTCTTTCATACATGCGCATTCTCCTGTTTCTATTCTCTAATTCAACTATGAGGTTTGTGTGTCTCTCGTTCTTACAGGACCTGCACAGGACTGGGTGTAGTTCCTACTCTGGTCAAGAGGGAGAGCAGGATCGGGTAGTGCTGAAGCGGGTATTGTTGGCGTACGCCCGCTGGAACAAGTCAGTAGGCTACTGCCAGGGCTTTAACGTGCTGGCTGCCCTCATCCTAGAGGTCACAGAGGGCAATGAGAGTGACGCACTTAAGGTACCAAGCATGTAATGAGACCCTGCACAGACTGCAATACTGACAAACACTCAAACACACACGTCAATTGATGAACCTACTGTTTCCATGACTTGCATCACCTTTGGTTATAAGTGGAAGTCTATGTAGCATACACAATACATCCAGTTAAGAAACTTTAATGTGTGGAGATCATATGCTTGTTTAAGTTTTAACCCTCTCTCTGTTTTTGAAGGTGATGATCTACCTGATAGACAAGGTGTTACCAGAGAGCTATTTTGCGAACAACCTGCGGGCTCTGTCAGTGGACATGGCTGTGTTCAGGGACCTGCTGAGGCTCAAGCTGCCTCGCCTCTCACAGCACCTACACCATTTGCAGAAGGCTGCCAACCGTGAGGCTGGAGGTGTGTGTGTTTTACGTGTTATGGCTTAAGTCCTTGCAGACTCATCTTAGATTTCAGAAAAGCAGTGATGTTATAGTCGGCATAATATAACAGAAGTTTGTCAGGGAGATTTGATGAGTTTTTTGTGTGTGTGTGTGTGTGTGTGTGTGTGTGTGTGTGTGTGTGTGTGTGTGTGTGTGTGTGTGTGTGTGTGTGTGTGTGTGTGTGTGTGTGTGTGTGTGTGTGTGTGTGTGTGTGTGTGTGTGTGTGTGTGTGTGTGTGTGTGTGTGTGTGTGTGTGTGTGTGTGTGTGTGTGTGTGTGTGTGTGTTTTCCAGGCAGCTACGAGCCCCCGCTGACCAACGTGTTCACCATGCAGTGGTTCCTCACCATGTTTGCCACCTGCCTGCCTCCTCCTACTGTGCTGAAGATCTGGGACTCTGTTTTCTTCGAGGGCTCTGAGGTGCTGCTCAGGGTGGCTCTGGCCATCTGGGAAAGCCTTGGACAGTGAGTGGATCCTTGGGTTACTCAGTAGGACAAACACATGGTTCTCAGTTACTGTATAGTGCAACTGCTTCTGGGACTGAAGTATAAAACCAAAGTGGCTGTTGTAGTTAACCATCTGCTGGGCACACTGGTTCTAACCAGTGAAGGAAAACCTGTTTTGTCAATCTCTGAATGGACAGTCAACATATTTGTCTCTGTCTCTGTCCTGATTGTGTAGGAGGATTGTGCATTGTCCGACAGCTGATGAGTTCTACAGCACCATGGGCTGCCTCACCCAGGAAATGCTGGAGCACAGCCTCATAGACCCTACCGATCTCATGCAGGTAAAACGTGCCGCATCTAACTTTCTGTAACATTTCTTTTCCACTAGGAAATTGCATTTTTCCCCAGGTAAAGAAGGTTGAGTGCCTACAACATAGTCAGAAATGTAGAGTATTGAGCTCTTCCTCTCTCTCCCTCTTCAGGAGGTGTACTCTATGGCAGCGTTTCCCTTTCCCCAGCTGGCTGAGCTCAGAGAGAAGTATACCTACAACATCACACCCTTCCCCACCTCAGTCAAGACCAAGGGCAGGTCAGTTAACAAAAACAAAACGCACTGTAAGATCCAAACAACAGTCGAAAGTTATTTACTGTTCTAAGGCATACTACATATAATGGTATACCATTTGAAAATAATGCTTAGAGCTGCAAGGCTACCAAATAGGACATTATCTTATGATATTTTATTTATATGTACTCATTTTTAGTAGTATCAATCTATGCTGTACAGGGTATTTCAAGGAAGTGCACATGCAAATAGGCGATGGAAATGTGGCCTAATCTTTTGCTACCGGCTGAGGAGCCACTACAGGGCATTTGAATGAAAGCACTGTGTTAACCCAGACCAGTGAACCTGAGTGAGGCACCGTGTTTCTGAGCGGCTTGTTAAACACCGGCTAGTATTACAGAAGCGCTGTGCTACAGGAGTTGCAGGACTCAGCCCCTTCTCATACAAAGGATATACTTGTTAGGTTTCTCCTATTTGTTTTGCTTTTCCTTGGAGAGGGAGACAATGGATCATAAGCACACTCTGTACTCCCCGATCCTCAGCCACTAATATTTAAACCAATCTATCAGATTCAAATAAATACATTTTGATGTTGCCTTCCTTATATTATAAGTTTTAAGATTTATAAGTATATATAAGTTATAATGATTTGTATGTGTTCTGGTGTGTGACCACTAAGGCTAAAGCGGTGCTGGACCAGTAATGATGATGATTTTATCAACATGCCTTTTGCAGCGGCAGCTTAGGCGGCTGGGATAGTGATGACGATGCTGACATGGATGATGAAGACACTATGGTTACAGCCCTGGGCTGTCTGGGGCCTCTTGGGGGACTACTGGCGCCAGAGCTGCAGAGATACCAGAAACACCTCAAAGGTCAGTCGCCAACTGGAAATGGATGGCACCGTGTCAAGAGATAGCTGCAGTGTATGGCGGGTGCTGTTCCAAAGTAGACAGTGTGTGAAAGGGAGATTAAGGCCATTCTCCTTTTGGTTGTCCTCAACCCACGTCCATTTCCTTCCCCGTGTACCGTGTATCCTTTCTGCAACACAGGTTCCCACACCAAGAGGCCTTCCACTTCGAGGTCTCAACTTCTTAAAAATGATTTAGCGTTCTATTGAGTACTTGGCCGTTGTCATTTAGTGTTCGGATCAACCATGAAGTCCAATGAAGACACCGTGTCTGCCCAGGCTGATTCCATGTGGGTTGTCAGGTTCTGACGCCGTGTGCTGCCTATGTCTCAAAACTGCTTTTCTTTTGGAAGATAAGGAAAAGGGCAGGGGAAGAGTAAAATGGGCTTTTAAGGAAGAAAAAAAAGAGTATCTCATTGTGCACTTCTGTTTAATTTTTGATTTCAATGCCAACCTTTGCCATGACTCAAATCCCCTTTCTTTTTTGCACTTTCCATCTCTCCTGTCAAACCCCTGTTCTTCCTCTGCCTGCTCACTCTGTCCTCGGCTTATCCCCCTCCAGACCAGCGTGGCGAACAGGGTAACATTGGGGAGCTGAGCCCCGGAGCGGTGGGTGCGGTGGGGCTGGGGGGAAGCGGCAAAGCAGACCACCAGGCGGCCATCAATAGCATGATGGACGAGCGGATGAGCACCGACATCAACGCCCTGAAGAAGCAGTACTCCCGCATCAAGAGACGCCAGCAGCAACAAGCCACGCAGCTCTACATTCGGACAGGTATGTGGACACACGCGTTTGGAGAGATTTTCTCCGAGTCCTACACACAGATACACACTACATACACATACAACACTAACAACACTCTTAAGATTTGTTGCCAGGACCAGGGCCAGGAATGACTACAATCCCAGGGGTTCCTCAGGACCCCCCTTCAAAGTCTGACAATGGTACTGACCCAATCTAAAACCCTGCCAAAGTTAATCCAACAAGCTAAATTAAATATATAATGTATCTTGAGCGGATTGTGTTAATGCTCTAAACTGGATGATGGGGTCTGATTTGTGGTGAGCTGGTGCTGGTGATTGGGGTCACACTGTGTCTTTCTAGCTTGCCAATCAGGTGGATATGAAGTGGCCTATATACGCTGCCCATGATGTCACTGCTATAGAGCAGTGTGCGAGAGGACCTGATGGTTCCTGACTTTCTTTTGATTCCTTTTGGGCCTGTGGCTGCTCCTCTTCTCTGATAAAACCTAATGTAGAGTGAACTTGTGTAGCAGAATTACTGATTTACATTGGATTTGCTCTTGTTGGCTTCTTTTCTCCCCGCAACTCACAGAGAACAGTCTGTATCTGTGGTAATCGCTTCTCATGGGCAAATCTCTTTAAACCACCACAATCAGCTTTTTATGACGTAACACTGTTTACCATAATATCACGACTCTGAGGCTTAACCTAACAGAAGTCACTGGCATGAAAGGAGGGTCAGTTTGCAGAAATTGTACGTGATGAAATCGATAGATTCACAAAAGAAGCCGTATTGTTTCTCTAATGTACAAGTGTGCGTGTGCGTGTGCGTGTGCGTGCGTGCGTCCTCCCCAGATAAATGCCCGGCCACCAGTGTCCTTGCCTCCCAGCTCAACCCGTCCACCCCAGTGGTCAACCACCTCCTCTTGGGGTGTAGACCCCGGGGAGGTCCCAGAGGCTCCAGGCCTGGCCCCACACGGAGCACCGCCCCAGGGCTACGACCCTCTCCCCTGCCCCAGAGGCTGGGGTCTCCACTACGGGCCCCGGCTGGCTCTTACCAGACAGGCTCCCCCTGGCGCTCCCATGTCCGGGCCCACCGCAGGAACGTGGCTCGGGCTCGGGTCCAGCTGGGCTTTGGGGACTCTGAGGAGGTGGAGGATGAAGACGATAAAGATGAAGGATCCCCGAGCAAAACAGAAGTGCTGCTTGAAGGAGAGAAAGAGGAAAGCAGAGTCAGGAAGGAGGACGCAGAGGGTAAGGCTGAGGAGGAAGAGGAGTTGGAGGAAAACGAGGATAACAAGGAAGAAGTCATGCAGAATGAGGAAAGCAGTTGTCCTCCAGTATCTTCCTCCCTCCAGGACTCCTGTGGAAGGTCAGTAGCAGGAGAGGAGATCCAGCAGGTAGAAGAGGGACTTGCCTCCCTGGAGCTACAGACTGGCTCAGAGCCTGCCTCTCCCACTGACGGTGACCCAGACAGGGGGGCCGCCTCCTGCTCCTCCCCGGGCCCAGCTCCGGAACCCACGGTCCCCGTCCTGCCTCCCCTTTCACCCATGGCCCACTGCAGGGAATCGGACTCTTCCAGCTCGGAGAGCTACGTGGGCTCCGTCAAGCGCTCTCCCTCCACCCCAGCCACACTCTCCACCTCCTCCTCCACCCTCCACATCCCCGCATCCCCATCCTCCTCCAGCCTCACCTCCACCGCCTCCACCCCCAGCACGCCCGCGGAACCCTTCAGGCCTCAGCAGGCCAAGTTCTCCCCCTTCCCCAGTGTCAAGCAGCCCCGAAAGTCAACCGCTGCTAGGAACCTGGGGCTGTACGGCCCCACGGCCCGCACACCCACCGTCCATTTCCCCCAGCTCAGCCGTAACCTCAACCCTAGTACCAGCGCGGCCACCACCAGGAGGCGCTGACAAATACCGCATCCTGTGGACTATTGTTGCACCTTACTGATTGTGTAAGAGCCTGTAGTTTTGGTCTGTATAGGGTGGCCTAGAGATGAAGTCGTTGGGCCGGTCTTCCTAGTGGGAAGCAAAGGCTCTATTTGTAAGAGCGTGGATGATAATCAGTTTGAGACACCATGTTCCACCTACATGTCTTTGTGCCAGTGGGCATGTGTCTGTGTGTGGGAACAAAGTCTGGGAATGGTTCTACAGAATGATTACATGAGATACATTAGACAAGAACATAGCCACTTATGCTTAGTACAGGACACATGATGTCAGTCTGTTGTCTGTGCATTTGCCTAAGAAAATTGAATTCCAAACATGGTTTTGTCAAAGCACTCTGTTGCGTGGGCCTGGTTTGTCTTATTTGTTATCTACTTATCCAACCTGTTACTCACCTATGGTAGTTAAGACAAAGGCAAAAGGAGACTATGAATTGAACCAAGATGCTACTAGTATTAATGTGATTTATAAGATAGGACAGGTTAAAGTGTATAGTTCAATCATGATGCGTTTTAACGTCCGTACAAGTTATAGACTTATAGAAATATTCTCAAATATCCAAATTTATAAAGGTTCACTAATTTGTGCCTCACATCTGGTTAGCTGATTTATAGCCTACACCAATCAGATTGGATAAACAGGAAAGTCGTTTATTTCACTTGTCGTGGCACTCTTCTATCGAAACACAGTAGACCAACCATACTGTCCTTGTTCTGAACCAAGTGTAGGAAGCATGAGGGAAATTGTCAATGCTATTATTCTCCCTGCTTTGTGCTGGTTTGTGTTACTGAAGATGACATTGTTACAAAGTTGTTATGTTGCAGTGCATTTCCACATCTGTCCTGTGCATAACCTTATTCGATACGTAGATCAACCAGGAGCAACCCTTTTTTAATGTGTTGCCACTTCACAAAACATGTTTGCCTGTTACTTTGTTTATCCTCTTCTATGGATGACTCTGTATGTGAGTGCACTGCTATTTGTTAAGTTAACAATGTGTCAAAAGATTAAACATGCCAAACGTTCCCTTAAAACCCCAGAATAGGGGACAACACTCCAAATAAATAACACATGTAACAAAAATGAATGGCTGTTTTCTATGCAAGTTTGGAAGTTTAACTGACATAAAAAGTTTTTGCATTTAATAGCTAAACATTCATATTGGTTAGGGTTATGTTTTGCAACAAATCCCACCCAACCCTTGTCACCACATGGAAGGATGTTTTGTTTTGGAGCCTCTATATTTTACAGTCATGTGATGTGCTGAAGAATGTGGTAATGCTTGCCCGATATGGGTGAAAAAAAAGTCCCTGAAAGCATATGTTACAGGATGCCAACATTTTAAGATCATGTGCAGAAGTTGTGAAGTGGGTACAATGTTAGGTTAAAAGGGTTTACCTTTTATTCTTTTCACACCTAAACACACCTGTTTTACCGTAGCTTTGTGCTGACATGCTCTCTGATGTAGGATATTGGCCAGAAACTTTGATTTGATTCTATGTATTCTATATATTTTTGTACAGAACCAAACACTTGATCATGTGCCTAAATATTGTTTAGCAAATCTGAGTGACATGCATATAATGTAAATCACAAAGATTGAAAAACATTTCAAATGATTGATGAAATAAAACTTCATAGTCACCTTTTGTGGAACGTTTTCACCATATACGGTGTTTGTGTATAAAGTTGGGTATGTCTAAGCAAACCAAATGTAGCGAACATAAAGAGCATGATGACAGCAATCTAAACTTTTCTTTAAAGAAATGGCTATTGCATGTTTTCTCAAATTTCAAAATTGCCGAATTGTGTCATATAGGAAATTAAATAATTCATTTTTAGCGCATGTCCTTTTAGGTTAGGCAAGCCTGTTGAACATTGGATCTTGGTTAGTGATTTTCTTTTTGTTTGCATGCAAAGAAACACCCACATTTAGACACTAGGTGGCGTGACATGTCCTGCAATTCGAGAAGTACCAACTAATGGTTTGGTTGTTTGCCAAATAAGCACCTCTGGAAAGAAGTTGATATACTGTTGGTAGCCCATATCCTATCTCTCAAATGTTACTGTTACAAAGTTTACTATATTAAATTATCTTAAAAAAAGACATTCTTGAATAAATGGTCACTCTAACGGTAAATCGTGGTAACAGTAGGTGTGGTTATTTGCAGATTTCTTGCATGCCCAGTAGTTTACCAATGCCAAACCCCATCAGATAACCCATGCAAAAAGCTCCAGAATAAACAATAATAGGCCATTTTATATCATGAAATAAAAAAAACATAATTAACACTAGCTAGGCTACAGTATACAAGTAAACAAGCATGTATAACTAACATGAGTGCAAGTAAAGCATGCAAAGCACAACATCGTTAAATGTTACATGATGGAGTGCTCAATCTTTGTGAGAACTGCAACACTGCTTGTTGTTCTAAACTCCTCCCTTTCATCTCTCCTCTGTAGAAAATTACCGTCTCTCCAGTATCCTGACATACAGGGTGGTTCTGGATCACTTTTCAGCAATAAAAAGACAGAAATGGCTCCTGGGAACCAGGACTCTTTACAGGGGTCCTGGCCTGTTATAAGCTTACTGTAAGTCTGCCCACTCCAGAGATCAGACTAGAGCAATGACAAGGGCATCAAAGGCCCATGGGAGAGTTGTTTCTGTGCTTTTCTCACAAGCTTGTACAGTATTTCTATGAATTGCTGGAGCCCATACTTGTATGGGCATTTGTAACACAACCAAAGTACTGTATGATGGGGCGTTCTGAGAGGAAGACAGAGAACAGAGCAAAGGACAAACAGCATAGCCTGCAGTGGACATTTCTGGAGGGGAAACCATTTCTATGAAGAGAAGCACATCTGACTAGTCATTATGATGACATAATACGTATCCTTTTCTTTGCGCCCTTACTACATTATGGTACAAGGCCCAGATTATACTGAGCGCCCAGGGTAAACCCAACCACAGAGGACCTTCGGGCACTGCAGATCTGCTGAACCCTCTCCAGGCAAGCTGATCTGTGAGTCTGTCTATTTTGTAATTCCCGATCCCATGCGTTTTACCTTCAAGTGAACTACAGTTTTATAATCCGTCCCAAACAGAGGCTCTGATACAGTGTCACCATCACATGGTGGCCCTTGTGTGTGTGGCTGTTATAAAAGTAATATCCTTTGGGCTTACAGGACACGTGGCGCAGTGTGTTACAGGGCCCGGGGTTGGCGAGTCTCGCTGTTCAGGGCGTCATCTCTTCATCTTTCCTTTCATTTATCTCCAATTGCCATGACTAGCATCATTACTTAACTATTTCAAAACTATTTCAGTGTTAACCAGTGGGTGGGGGTGGTGGGGGGGGGGGGGGGTGCGGTATCAAAAAGAAGATTTAGTTCTATCAAGCTACTTGCTTTATTACTTATGACATCATATGAGCTTTATAAAAAGCCCATGGATCTAGTTTAGGCCTCCTCTCAGTTTCCACGGTAACGCATAGTCTTCAATACATAGCACAGTATTCTACTGTATATATATATATATATATTAGTCCAAATCATCACTTTTTCCTTTAAATGGTATGGTTATGGTAAGGGCCAATAAAACAATGGGTCACACACATTTCTCCAGGATTAACAGTAATGCAGGGGGACACTCTCTTTAAAGCTACTCTTCCCACTCTGTGGCCCTTGTGGATTTGAAGTGCTCCTCTATGTGAGACGAGATGTACTGCTTCTAATGCGATTGACACATAAGTGAATTGAGGTGGAGGAGATGCCTACGAAAATAATTAATCCTGTTACCATTAACCAACTTTGACCAAATAAAAATATGTGGTTACTATATTTTATATTCTTCATCTCCAGAAAACAATACATTTGGTTGTGGGTAAAAACATTATTTTGATTAAATATGGTTTAACACCGGTCAGTCTTCTTCTCTACACAACCAGTGGAAGGATTAGTTTCTGTTGCTGACAGCTCTATCATCTTTGGCCTGGAGCCTGTTCCCTAGAAGTTTCAACTTTGTAGCCACTGAGAAATTGTTGAATAGCTTCCAGTTTTAAAAATCTTCACTCTTAATTTGCAACGGGGAGACCCAAATAAATTAAAAAAAATCCTACACTGCTAATTTCATCATCCCAGTGCAAAGCTGTATGAAACGTTTTTCCATAACAGAACCTTTTCATAGCAAATGAGAAAAAACAGTATGGATGAACACCAAAAAAATCAGTAAGTAAAAAATTCTACATATCCAAATAATATCTCATTTAATATCACTTTTTCTTGACTTTGTCTTTTTTTAAGGAGGGCATTGGGTTAACAGGTACAGATAACTAAAGTAAACGCTGCTGTCTTCAACGGATTAGATCAACTTCAAGGCGTATTTGATTAGAGTAGCAGGTGCATTCAGGCTCCTGATTAGATAAACTCGTCCTCAGCAGAGTTTGTATCTTAAAACGTTATTGTGTAGCTAGGAGAAATTACCTAGACAAATACAATTGGGTGTGGCTGCTGAACCGTAACTGCACGCATTTATTAAAAATGAATGAAGGGCCATTGTCCTCTGGAAAACAGTGACTCATAATCTCTGGTCGTGACAGCTGATCCACACACGCACGTCTCTCCAGCCAGCCAAACACCGTATTCAGTGGAGCGCTAAAGTCCAAACGGATGTTTTCACTTCAGCAAGGCCTTTGCTGATGTCACAGCTGGATTGGAGTGGGATTAAGGCTCGCTCTGCCACCTCTCTGCTAGATTATATCTTTTAGATTCTGTCTCTGCTCCCACCGTCAGTCAACGGTAGATTAAGGGTAGCTGGGATGAATGAAGCAGGTCGCTCTAAATATGGACTCAGCTCTCATTTCCGCCTGGATCCACTTGTGACCTCACTTCCTCCTGCAGGAAAGGAAACCTGTTCCAGTTAAACTAATCTGTGATGGTCTTTAATTATCAATGAAAGGCAACAACTCATCTGTTTTGGAGAGAACCATTTTCATACATTAAACACACACACACACACACACACACACACACACACACACACACACAGACACGCATTCAGTTCATCTGCACTTCATCTGTATTTGTAACTCCCTCTCACATTCCCTGCTCAGTGTTTGTGTGTGTATGTTTATCTGTGGGTTTGAGAGGGTAATCTGTGCATGCAGCCCTGGAGCTAGCAGACCAGGCCCACAGTGATTAAAGTTTATTTGCATTTCCTGTTGGATTACTCAGTGTTCCATCACGAGGGGGTCATCACCAATTATGGAGGTTGTAGCCCCACACCAGCCCAGTGCAAAGCACTTAAACTGAACTGAGGGGGGGTGTATATGACTAGACGGACAAAGGGTTTGAATATATATATGCTGTATATATATATATATATATATATATATATATGTATATATATATATATGTATACACATATAATATACGGTATATATATGTACATATATAATATACGGTATATATATATACATATATTGTATATATATATGCCTTCAATGAGTCTCTGATCTTACACGCATGCCTTCTTCGCATCTCTGCAATTCACTCTCTCCGTTTAGTTACTGTGTTTGCTGAATGGGTCTGAGTGGTACAATACACAGTCCACATGTACCATAATCTACTTGATTCACTGCTCTGCCACACTATCCTAAAATAATTCTGACAGCCAGTAGTTGTGAGACACACACAGAGGAGTCACAGCACATCAGGCTGTATGGGATGATTTTCATTATTTAGTGTGATTGGGACTGGGGAAGGACACCAAAGTTTATCAGTGGATCCAATCCTTTCTGAAAACATTTTTTTTGCCATTGAGACAAAATGGAGTGGGATTTTCTTTTATATATTACAGAATAATATATTCTGCAGGGTCAGCAGGTCATCTACAGTACGAACTATAAGCAGTGGTGCCTTGTAGTATTTTGACTGTAAATGGGAGTTGTTTAAAGTCCTCAGGGACTATTGTACGAGAAGCAAAATATTAGTTATATTTGACAAAATTTAAGATCCATTATTAATACAGCTCTTATTATTTCTGTGAATGGTCCCCAGCCATCCGACCCTCCCTAAGCACTGCCAGTATGGTCCCATGCGTGGAGAAGGGTTGTACCAGGGAATCCGTATGAGCGTGGTGACTTGCTTCAGGGCAGGTAGCCAGCCAGCTGCCTCATCTTCCAGCCAAGCGTCTCCATGCCAGGCCAGGCCAGCGTCTTTACTCTGCAACAGGGCCAGAGGCCAGTGGATTACAAGCCTGGCACTCACAAACACTGCATGTATTACAGACTCAACCGGCATTAGGACTGCTAGCATGACACCAGTGGGAAATCAGTCAACGGTGGACGCCTATGGGAAAGAATTTGTGGGTTATTCCCAGAAGTGGAATTCATCATTTTGACATCAGCTTTTAGATTCCCTCTCGACAGCCATCTGGGTGACTTCAGACTTGCCTCAAATGGATTGGGAAATGGTAGCTGCGTTGCCTATGTTCTCATTGCTCAAGTTTGTAGCATGCATATCATATTATAACATACTATACTATGATTAAAGTTTAAAATAGTACAGTTTTTCTGTCAGGAATTCAAAAACCTTCTTCCACTCATGAATATGTTCAGACTTTGAAATACGCACAAACTGACAGTGTGTGGCATTCTCCCACTGTCCACAAAATCAGGAAGGGACCTAAAATATACAGTAAAGGCCTTAAACACCCAGTCCTCGTCCAGCTGGTTTCCTCTTCAGTGTAGTCTGTGTTGAAATGTCGAGAGTTTCCCTGATGGTTGACTGAAACTGAATCCTGTCTCTCAACGGTTCAGCGGTCTTTCGAAACCGTTCTGCAAATGAAAACAAAACGTTCTATTTTATAACAAAACATTAGTGATGCGGTGGAAAAAAACATCATTGTTCGAGTTAAAGCAAAAGCTTGGAATACCATAACCCCTGATCCCGTCTCTCCTACACAGTTTCTCCCGGTGCATTGCAATGGAACACATACGAGAGGGATGGAGGGAGAAAGACAGATGTGTGAAGAAAAAATGATGATGAAGAAGAAGTGAGCTGAAAGGCACAGTAAACAACAGAGGAAACAGGGAGGGGAGGAAAGTCCCTCTGACCCTAACAAACCCCACCACTTCAAAGATGATGACCAAGCACCCCAGAGACACTTACTTCATGCACTGAACTTTCTCTACATTTCATGGAAGCCTAGCCCCTATCATGTCCATGTTGCTTTGAAGGAGGACCCCAGAAACAGACACACGGTGAAAGGAGCTGCTCACCATCATGTCTGCTGCTCTCAATGTATTGAAAGAGACATGGAAAAGTTCCCTCAAGATGGTCTACAAAACAGATAGGCCAAAACCTACCAAAACGTTTTAAGCTTATCGACTTCTTACAGTTAACATGGAACTCCCCTCCGGTTTTTACCCTCACCTTGCGCAACTGCCCCCTTCTTGGCCCAGATGTGGATGGGTGTGATGGGGGGAGAGCCTGGGGTGAGGGGCATGGCATTCCTTCACCAGCCCCAGTGTAGCACTATAACCGGCAGGAGACAGTGTGAACCGCACTGGGGAGGAGCTGTGGAGCTCGTAGGAATGTTCTCATTCATGAAACTCCAAGGCTGTGTGGAAACAAACATAAACAGGCTTCTCTTTATTGCAGTTTGGGAAAATGACCAAACGTCAGGTTTGGCCCTCTTGTCAATTCTGAGATATATATCCAAAATCTCAAGGCATTGTAGATAAATAATGTTTATATCGTCTGGACTGGGGGTGGTCTGGATCTACACACCGCAGACGTGTGGAACAAAACATTGGACATACTGGGATTTAGAGGCTTTGACGTCCATGATGGCTGGGGTGCAAACCACAAAACCACAGTGACGGATTAAGGTGGTGTTAAGAACACATCTTAGTTTCACGCTCATGTTTTTCAAAGGCACAGTGCATTGACGTGTACTACAGAATATGTGTCTTACTGTCTGCAATGCAATGGGGGGGGGGGGGGGGGGGTAGTTATCTAAAGGAAGTCACACTGACAATGGTTTCACAGGTATGATTGTTAATAGATATTTGATTAGTGAGAACATCATGTTATTGGCTACTTCCGTGCAGTCAATCCCACGTGCACGTACACACACACACACACACACACACACACACACACACACACACACACACACACACACACACACACACACACACACACACACACACACACACACGCACATACACACTACTGTAACTAGAAGCATGTGATTTTCAAAAACACTAGCATTGGTTTCTCCACTGTAACCCTGTGGAAGCCCCTATAGAAATGGAGGCAGCAATGTATAATTTAGAAAATGTAATTACCGGCAGGCAAAGAGCAGCCTCATCCTCTATTCTTGGAATAAAATGAGTCTGTGAGGAAGTCACAAATCAAGCGTCGATCAGCGAGAGAAAAGGCCAGTGATATTGGTGGTTGTGAAGAACAGTAGTGTCTGTTCACCTGCTTGGCTCGACTATTGAGGCAGAGATCAGCAGATCAGAGGGCCATTCCACTCCTTACTCTCTCTTTCAGCCCCTTTCTCCTTTTTGCTCCCTTTTTCAGTCTCTCTACCTTTTTCAGTCTCTCCATCTCTCATCTTCAACGCCCCCCACCTCTCTCCTTCTCTCTATCCCTGAATTTGCTCCCGCCATCTCTTTCTCTCTCGTTCCCTCTCTCTCTCCAGCTCTCATGGTCTCCATGTCGTGGCCTCCTAGTCTCATGCTAATGCAGTAAGTGATCCAGCCGGGAGCTGCAGGGGTGACAGACCCCATTGTTCCCAGGCAGGGATGTGGAAGAGCAGCACGGCTCACCCCATGGGAACGGAGCGACGGAGGAAAAGGAGGAGGAGAGGCAAAGCAGAGAAATAATCTAGGTGGGAAGAGGAGAGGGGGGGATGAAGGAGCTGTAGTTGGGTTGTAGACTCATCGAGTCATACTGAATGTGTGTGTGTGTGTGTGTGTGTGTGTGTGTGTGTGTGTGTGTGTGTGTGTGTGTACTGTACGGTGTGCACGGCGTGTGTCCAGTGCGGAATGTTTTTGTGAAGTCACAGGGATGCAGTGGGGGAGTCACAGGCGTCTTGTTGTCTACGTGTGCTGACCTACAAGATCATCCGATCTCCTCAATGATTGATTTCATGTGCAATAAGCCGCATTTACTGTAGTTAACCTTTGTGATGCCTGACATACTCGGACTGACTTGGTCTACTGTGTAGAGCCAAACGAATACTAATGTGTTCTTGGCAGTATCATGAACCAGTGGAGCTCCGACATGTGAAGCTATTTTTGGGATTAAATAAAGACAGATGGACACAGATAAATAAAAATATTTCTATAGGCCACTGCATGTCACATGATGCTCAATCTAAGTTTTCTCCTGATGGGTACATGACAAAATTGTTAATAAGCATTGTTAAATGCATGCTTGTCGGACGTTTTGTCTTTGCAATGAGTTGAAGATGAAAGGCACCAATGGAGAACATATGACATTACTTAGTGTTTTGAATTGATGTCAGAACAGTTTATCTGATTTCAAAAATAGAACATGAAACCTCACAAAAAAAAATTCTTGGTGGCATCTGTAGTCACACCAATAAACTAATGTGGCGCACGCTTATGCAATTTTACTAACCCATGAGCTGGATTATTGAAAAGCAGAAATATGATTGTGGGATTTGTTTGACTCTGCTTAAGAGGAACATGGCCATAGGGACTGGAGAGGTCAAGGGCTAGGGTACACTCTCATCATGTTGGAGAGACATTGTGTCACCTACAGGTCAGTTATGTGCTAATGCCTTAGGGTACAGTGAAGGGTTAATTTAATCCCCATGTTAATTTGGGACCTGAGCACCTTGGGGGTAAAATCACTCATAATGCACTAGGAAAGCTATCAGTAACACACACAACCTTACAGCCTTTATGTCCTGTCAAAGGATGACCTCTGAGTAACAATTTCCAGCACGCTCTCTCTCTCTGAAGCGGCTGTCAACAATAATTACGGACTAGAGAAGAATTCTTTTAATGATTCTGCTTCCAATTTAGAGCCCCTGTGAAACCTGTTTCGTGTCCTTAGGGCAAAACAGCTAAAACCTGATCTTCACAAGCAGAGGGAAAACAATATGCAGGGTTAAAGGGGAAGAGTATCCTGAATATCTTGCTCAGATATTCCCATGGTGTAAGTTCAAAAGCCTCAGACGTAGACACAAACAAGAATCTAGTATTTTAGGGAGTTTGTTTTTCAACAAAGTCTAACCCCACTTTTGGCAGTGCTCTGATATTCAGCCAGACAAGCGGCAGTGCATTCAGAGGATAAACACCTGGTTCAGCACAAGGCTAAGGTTGTTCAGAAATAGCCTCGGACACTTTATCTCATCCCAATTTGTCATTCCTCTCCACAGCACACCATTTGTTTTCCTTTCCTTACTATTGCCATGAATCATATTATCATTCCATTAGCACCGATATTTGTTGTGGCTGCCAGTTTAGTTAACGGAGCACTGCAAGTACGGACCTCAGCCAAAGACATCGGGTGCCAAACGAACAAATACAAAAACGAATGAATGTGTGCACTCTGACTAATATATGTGGAAACTTGCATAGCCTATAACAACATAACTAATGTAATTTAATTCCACATTTTATTACCTGTTGTATTGACAGCACTAAACCATCCAGGACAACTGTTGAAGCTTTGTCATGCAACAGGTCCACGAAGGTAGTCTTCTAACAGAAACACGCACACATGTCACTGGTAATGGAAGGAAATTACATTCCACTCAAGTGCACATAACCACAACAAGAGATTTCCTGTTGACTCAGAGTGCATGGACAAGCTTTGTGGCTGTGTGCATATACAGTGCCTTGCAAAAGTATTCACCCCCCTTGGCATTTTTCATGATTTGTTGCCTCACAACCTGGAATTAGAATGGATTGTTTGAAGGTTTGCATCATTTCATCCACAGAACATGCCTACAACTTTGAAGATGTGATTTCTTTTTTATTGTGAAGCAAACAAATAGGACAAAATAACAGAAAACTTCAGCGTGCATAACTATTCTCCCCCCTAAAGTCAGTACTTTGTAGAGCCACCTTTTGCGGCAATTACAGCTGCAAGTCGCTTTGGATAAGTCTCTATGAGCTTGCCACTGGGATTTTTGCCCATTCCTCAAGGCAAAACTGCTCCAGCTCCTTAATGGTGGATGGTTTCCGCTTGTGAACAGCAATCTTCAAGTCTGACCACAGATTCTCAATTGGATTGAGATCTGGGCTTTGACTAGGCCATTCCAACACATTTAAAATGTTTCCCCTTAAACCACTCGAGTGTTGCTTTAGCAGTATGCTTCGGGTCATTGTCCTGCTGGAAGGTGAACCTCCGTCCCAGTCTCAAATCACAGGCAGACTGAAACAGGTTTTGCTCAAGAATATCCCTGTATTTAGCACCATCCATCTTTCCCTCGACTCAAATCAGTTTCCCAGTCCCTGCTGCTGAAAAACATCCCCACAGCATGATGCTGCCACCACCATGTTTCACTGTGGGGATGGTGTTCTTGGGATGATGGGATGTGTTGGGTTGGGTTGGGTTTGCGCCAGACATAGAGTTTTCCTTGGTGGCCGAAAGTTAAATTTTAGTCTCATCTGACCAGAGCACCTTCCTCCATACATTTGGGGAGTCGCCCACATGCCTTTTGGCAAACTCAAAACGTGCCATCTTATTTTTAACACTAAGTAATGGATTTTTTCTGGCCACTCTTCCATAAAGCCCAGCTCTATGGAGTGTACGGCTTATTGTGGTCCCATGCGCAGATACACCAGTCTCTGCTGTGGAACTCTGCAGCTCCTTCAGGGTTACCTTTGGTCTCTGTGCTGCCTCTCTGATTAATGCCCTCCTTGCCCGGTCTGTGAGTTTTGGTGTGCGGCCCTCTCTTGGCAGGTTTGTTGTGGTTTCATGTTCTTTCCATTTGAAGATGATGGATTTGATGGTGCTCTGGGGGATCATCAAAGATTTGGATTTTTTTTATAACCCAACCCTGACATGTACTGTACTTCTCAGAAACTTTGTCCCTGACTTGTTTGGAGAGCTCCTTGGTCTTCATGGTGTGATGCCTCTTGCTTAGTGGTGTTGCAGCCTCTGGGGCCTTTCAGAAAAGGTGTGTTGATACAGACAGATCATGTGACACTTAGATTACACACAGGTGGACTTCATTTCACTAATTATGTTACTTCTGAAGGTAATTGGTTGCACCAGAACTTTTGAGGGGCTTCATTGCAAAGGGGGTGAATACATATGCACATGCCAATTTCCAGATTTTTATTTTAAAAAATAATTTTTTATATATATTTTTCTCATTTCACTTCACCAACTTAGACTATTTTGTGCAGATCCATCACATAAAATTCAGATTAAAAAAACGTTTAAATTACAGGTTGCAATGTAACAAAATAGGTAACAAGCCAAGGGGGGTGAATACTTTTGCAAGGCACTGTAAATCAGATCTGGATCTGGGTGTAAATACCGTCTATCACACTGGCAGGTTGAATCTATTCAAATCCCAGTAAGTGAACACAATAGTTACAAGTTTGCCATAAACCAGTCTGTGCAAAAGCCGTTGCGGTATTATTCTCTATGCTGAAGCCAAAACAAAATAAATCCTTTACCAAAACACCCATTTATTTATGTGGACAATTTATAATACGCAGTCAATATGAATAACATAATGCGGACAATTGCTTTTAAGAAGAGCACTTTTTATTGAAAAATTATACTTTTGTAATTGCCATTGAAAACAGTGTAATATTGGTTCAATTCACGTGTTGAAATGACACGACAGACCACAGACTTAATCCTATTTCCTAAGTCAACTGAGGTGCGGGCCAAATACTTTTTACATAAACATGCCTGGGGTTGATTGTGATGGGTAGGGTGGCTGTGCGCTAGCTAAGTGTTTCTGCCCCATCAGCAGAGCAGACCGTGCATTCAGCCATGGCCAAACAGGAGAGGTGGCTGTTCCTCTAGCGGGCTCAGTAGCAGAAGGGGAGTGGGATAGAGCTGCAATGCAGTAAGAAGCTGTTCTCTCTGGGTCATAGAGAGATACATTTAAAGTTTTAAGTTAAAGACATTTTTAAAGAGTTGTGAAGAGTATGTGTGCGCGCGCGCATGTGTGTGTGTGTGTGTGTGTGTGTGTGTGTGTGTGTGTGTGTGTGTGTGTGCGCGTGTGTGCGTGTGCGTGTGTGCGTGTGTGTGTGTGTGTGTGTGTGTGTGTGTACGCGCACGTGAGTTCACAAATCAGTGTGCATGTGATATTAGTTCATCAGGTTATCAGCACAGGGTTCAGATAGAGTTCTTGTCTCATGGCTCTTTGCAAACCACTCAAAGGGAAACAACACAACTCATTGATCTTTCACGGCGGACCGCATGGCTGGGGACGAAAGGTAACTCAAACCTTTAATAGCAACTTTGATATTAGGCTTCCATTGGCAGAGCCTGGATTTGTTTTCTGGAAAAACACAGGACCACGCAGACATGACTGGCTGTGACTAATTGAACCATTCAGATTGCATAAAGCATGTTAGGATATTGACTTCAGAACACGTCATAATTCATGACACAAACACACTGCCCACACACACACACACACTATGCCATCACCGTGTGTCTTTACCTCATTAAGAGTGGGCACTGCCAGTAAATTGATATGGCTTGTGCGGAAAGAAGCTTCTCCCCTGAGTGGGCAGGCGGAGCCCGAATGACAGCTGTGACCTCCCACTGATTAAAAAGGAGAGAGATAAAGAAAATGAGGACGCAGTTCGGGGCACAATGGCTCCGTCTCCCAAAGTACAGATAACGACTGGACCTGCAGCAGCACGTAAGCTACCTGCCTCAAGCCTGGACATTATCTGGCCTATTGATTCCCCACCCCCCACCCCCCAGCCAGGGGCTCAACGACCTAGCTGTCCGCCATTATCTCCATCCATCTTTCTATCACTCTCTATCTCTCCATTCCACTCTCCAGTGTGTCACAGAAACGGTACTAATGAGGTTAAACAAATGAAAGGCATCTTGACTGTAAGCTCTTATTGATCTGTGTTCTCAAATTGTTCCAATAGTACTAGTGGCAAATAGTGCCTGTCTTGATTTGTGCTTTGGTAAAGACCAGGGGTCAGTACAAGTTCTATGCTGCGGATACAAATATTCACCCCAGTAGTGGGAGCAGTAGAGGTGATCTGTATGACGTGTATATCATTAGCCATATTCCTGAGCCTCAGGGACGGGCATGTTCTCTGTCTGTGCAGATTCTGTTGGCACGGAATTCCCGGCAGCACTCAAAAGGATGTTTAAAGAAAACACGCAGGCAAAGTGCTTTGCCTTTCCGTCATGTGACACCTGAGATGTGTGTGTGTGTGTGTGTGCGTGTGTGTTCCTTACAGGGTGTGGGGATGGCATGTCAGCCTCTGTCTCAACCCAACTACCCGCCCTCCTAGAAGAAAGAACAGGGCCCTGATCATTAGACAAGTTTATTTATTTAGCCCAACATAGATCATTCTGTCAGCAAATATAATGTCCTTATTCTGGCCTATGTCAGTAGGTAGCACCCTCTGTGATAATCCAGACATTATGAAACAAACATGTTTATGGCTGAGCGACTACATTTTTAACGCGCAAACAATGTGTTAAACCCTCCTTGTGTTGCTCTGGGAAATTGACCTGAAAGAAATAATAATACTGGCTTGCCTGACCTGTGGTAAGAGTTTACGGCAGCATTGAAAGCCAAAGTACACCAATAAAACCAATCAATAACATAATTTGTATATAACATCGAGAGACAATCGAATTGCTTAACTGTCTTTGTCAACTGCATCATAGTTTACAAGTGCAGTTGGCAGATTTATGAGTGCAGTTGGCATAGGTACAGAGTTATGCTAGGCAAGGTAAATACACACACTGGGCAACATAAACAAACATAATTCTACATAACTTTGTCATGAAAAGGTTTAAGACTATCATCACAGTATATTTTAAAATAAGTTTTTTTTATTTTTAAGTCAACTACCCTCTTATGTTGGTATCACATGGGTTGTCTGATTTTGATTATTGTCTTCTACCCTTCAAAGTCTTTGTAAAGAACTGACAGACAGCTCTCTTTACTGGTTCATTACGACAACATGTTACTCGGGGATCTGCCTGGCTGTAGCCGTTGTGGACACTTCCCAGCCACTGTGCTCCATCGCCAGGGTCAA
The DNA here is from genome assembly GCA_026901105.3 of Galaxias olidus. Taxonomy (NCBI): domain Eukaryota; kingdom Metazoa; phylum Chordata; class Actinopteri; order Galaxiiformes; family Galaxiidae; genus Galaxias; species Galaxias olidus. Next base: position 180,861 of record JAPMUY010008927.1, read on the forward strand.
CTAGTTTTATAGTAGTGTTGTGCTGCTTGACTAGTCTGTTCTGGTGTGAGTGCAGGTCCACCTGTCCTATCAGATTCAAACCCCATGACCCAGTCTGTACCTAGGAAGAACAGGCTGGTGTTACATCCAGACTTAGTAGATGTATTTGCTGCCTGCGGGAGAAAGAGAGACGACCAATGTCAGAAAACGGACAAAGAGACCATTGTGTCGTCTGCCAGCCATCAGTTCCAGGTAGAAGGCCCACCTCGCCATTCTCTCTTTCCCCTCTTCCCCTCGGGCAGAGCCCACGCCCCGCCACACCCACCCACGGACACCAGATGACAAGCATCAGTCAGCCCGAGGTGACACAGACCACGGGCGTGAGCAGGTGCTGTGCTTGCGTGTCTGAGTATGTGAGTGTGTGCGCGGGTGTGTGGTTGCTCCAGACATTTGCGCCACAGAAAAGCGGGAGTCCAGGAAGTCACACAGATGTGTGAGCACGTCAGAGGGCCATGGGACAGGAACATGACTCTTGATTCTCCTGCGTGGGGTAAATGTCACCTTCAACTGCTGACACGTGATCATGGTGCCATTTTGTTTTTCATGCCATGACGCAACACGCCTGTAATGGAACACCGTTTTCTACCACATTTCTTTCTACACCGCAGAACCTTTTACAGAGTGCATCCTGTTTTCCTGAAGCCAATGTGAATTATCACAGTCTACCATCGTGTCACAGAGGCATTCTGTAGGCTTTTGAGACATCTATGTATGAGTGGACAAACAATCTAACTCAAACCATATTATCATTTGTTCTGTTGACACTCATGTCCTTGTGGACAGGGTAAGTTCTTAGTGACAGGGAGACAAACCGCATACAGACTAAAACAATGCCAGAAACAAGAGCGGTTTCTGTACAAAGAACACAATAACTGGCCAACCAGAAAAACATTGAAACCTCAAAGGGATTCAAGCAACTGCCAAGACCACAGGAACCCTGTAGTTCCTGGTGAAACACTATCAAAAGGTGTACCCTACATTCCACAGGTAGCTACATATTTCCTTTGCAGCAGTCTGTTTATGAGTAAGCCTTTTCTTTACGTCATCGAGGAAATACAAAAGCTATTTTCACATGATCTGAACACGGCATCATAAAATGCATTACATCTTAGCATTGCCCCATTAACACACAGCTCGGGTTCAACATCTGAACATCTTTTAATACTACAAGGTTTTCTGCAAAGCATATTGGGCTTATCAACAACCTTTTATCTTTTCACAAGTTGTCCAATCACTAACAACATTTTCCCAAAGCCTATTATGGCTGTAACCCGACGCTACATAAACACTAGTTGATTCAGTTCAAAAGGATTGCCGTCTATTCCACTAGGACCACTTGCTCCACTAGCCGGTGTTAAGTAGAGACTCCCAGATGGGAAGCCCAGAGTTATCTGAATGGGCAATCTAACCCGACAACTCTCCCCCTGTATGGTGGTCAGGACAGGTAAAATGAACCTGTGGCCTTCAATTTGTACCCCCCTCTTCGTCCTCTTCGCCTCCTCCTTCCATCTCTTTTTTTCTCGTCGCCTGCTTCTATACTTATTCTTTGAACTTAGTGGTGCATGGTTCTGCTGTGGCCATAAGGTGCATGGGTTTGCGGGGGTGGGGGTGTGTAGAAGAGAAGTTAAAAGGTCAGTGGGTTTGTAGTAGGAAGTATGTATGGTCTTGACAAAGACAGCCAGTCCCACTGGTCCTAGCAGCAGGGGCGATGTGTGCACCACAGGAAAGTGAACAGGAGCAGTGATTGGTTGGACACGGTGCTGAAAGAAATGTTACAGGGGCACAGATATGGAAGGTTTTGTTGAAGAGGGATCCCTCCGAGCAGACCACCTGTGTGTGTGTGTGTGTGTGTGTGTGTGTGTGTGTGTGTGTGTGTGTGTGTGTGTGTGTGTGTGTGTGTGTGTGTGTGTGTGTGTGTGTGTGTGTGTGTGTGTGCATACACCTGCGTGTTTGCGGTCTGAGCACAAATGCTTTGCATATAGGAGGGAGTGTGTGTTTGTACGTGGGAAGTGTAAAAAACAGTGTGGGGGCCAGGAATTGAGAGCCCCCGAGGGAAAGCAAACTCTGGAATGGGAATGATTCCACCAAAAAGCCCTGTGTGTGGATCGATCTATGTGTGGTTTAGCATGAATTAAAATTAAGTCTGTTTATGTTTAGGTTGGAACAACTTTCTGTGTAGATTTTATAACAACATGTGCGTATGTCTTGGTTTGTTAAAGGAAAGTGAAAAGCTGAGCAATGGCCCTTGAAATGGGGCAGAAACACGATCCAGACAGCCGTGAAAGAGGCACCCCTTCTCCTGTGCCCTCTCCTTCTCCAGCTTCTGCTCTTGGGCCCCTTCACTCCCTTGGTTCTTTTGTCGCTACCCTTCTTAGGTCAGGGAACATAGACACCTGCCAAACACACACACACACACACACACACACACACACACACACACACACACACACACACACACACACACACACTTGTTTCCCAAGGGGCATACTGTAGTAGATGAACCTAGTGAAAACTCCTGAGGGGAGGTGAGATGGCACCTGGAGTGACAGTAAACATGTTTGGACACTGACCATGGCGGGTGACCTAACCAACTCACATGTACGTCAGGAGGGATAGGAGATTTAAAAGCAGATCATTTACCTACGCTACATAACTAAGACCTGTTATTTTATGGTTTAAGTATATTCATCTGCTGGGTCAGATGTTATCATCGACCAGCTGTCATTGTATTGGACAAACAAACATAATGTACATCCCACTTGTAAGGCAGAGGAAAACACTTGAACTTAAACACTTAAAAAATATCAGAACACCAGACTCTCTTTTCACAAAAGCTCTCTGCAGAGATGGCCAGTTAGACTTGTTGGTCTAAAACAGCAACGGCTCTGTTTCTGGCTGGTTGGTGGAAACTCTCTTTCTCCCGGGGAAAAAAGGCGGGATCCCTGCATGCCTTGTGCTGTGCTGTGTGTGTTTACCCCAACCTGTCCACACGCAGATTGCCTTCGCTCACTGCCGAACGGGAGAGCATCCAGACACGACCATACTCCACTTGCAGCAATATGTCTGAGGCGGCATCGCATGCCGCGCCGAACCACTTCAAATGGCCTGCCAGCCGGCTCTTTAGTGGCAAACATCTGGCCCATTATCAGCTCCCAGCTTTAGCTGAAGTTCTATCTCTCTCTCTCTCTCTCTCTTTCTCTCTCTCTCTCTCTCGCCGTCATACAGACAATGTCCAAATAAACTGTTACAGATGTGTGGAGGATCATGCACACTCCAGGACCAACCCCCCTCTCGTTCTCTGTCTAGTAGGAGTGTCACACATTCCTTTCTTCTAGGAACCGCATACCTATAGCATTGTTCCTAAATACTAAATAAAGGGAATGTGTGTGTGTGTCTGCACAAAGGTCAAGCATCTGAAAACGTACCCATAGAAGTTGTTAATACACCCATGCATTATAATGGACATTTGTGTGAGAGAGACGAGGTAACTATATTTTGAACCTGGTAAAGACGGAAATGTACAAACCCATACCACCTTCCAATACCCTGAATGTGGTACCCTGTAAAAAAAACTTCCCAACATGTGACCCATACTTAGAAATGTTTTTCTTTGAACCTCTTAATTTACGTTTTGTAACTGTTTGACTGACTGCTTTTAACCTGCATGGCAAACGAGACCATCTCAAATGAATGCAAATGTCAGAAGTGAGTCAGCACTCTTCTATGCAGGCGTTACACCAAGCCACTTACAGTGAGCCACATTTCTACGTGTATTGGCTTGCACCCAGCAGTACCAACCCAAGAAGCAATATACAACTCAAAACACTGAGCACAAGACGCAAGTGTTCAACGGCAGGACTACTGGCAAACCAATATCCATCTTCTTTTCCACCTCTTTATTCTTCAACTCGTCTTCTCCATATCCTCTCCGTTTTTTTTCCTCTTCTGGGAAAAAGTAGGGGAAAGAGATAGAGAGAGAGAGAGAGAGAGAGAGAGAGAGAGAGAGAGAGAGAGAGAGAGAGAGAGAGAGAGAGAGAGAGAGAGAGAGGATGAAGGATGAAGGATGAATAATGCAGTGTGGTGCTCAGATGCTGATCATCCAGGCCGAGGCTCTTAACACTTGTCAAAGAAGATGACTTTAATCCCCTGTCATCTACCATGTGGGCTGACCAGTCCCACAGTCCCCACACAGTCCTCACACAGTCCCCACACAGTCCCCACACAGTCCTCACACAGTCCTCACACAGTACCCACACAGTCCCCACACAGTCCCCACACAGTACCCACACAGTCCCCACACAGTCCCCACACAGTCCCCACACAGTCCACAGTGTAGCTGCATCGGTTCAAGTGTACCTTTGGTCACCGATACATAAAAAACAGCCCTAAAAATTGGTCTAAAAAAGACCTGTACACTGTTTAAGTGATGGCTAGATAATTTTGACCTGGGGTATAGAAAGGCATCCAGTTAATACTCCCGGTCTGAATAATGAATGAGGTTACTCTGTTCCCAAATCTCTGTTCTTTACATGAGAGCACAGGAGACCAAAGATATAACAAGCCTGCACTTTTATTGAGCTCAAGGAAATATCTATGTGTGTATGTGTGTGTGTGTGTGTGTGTGTGTGTGTGTGTGTGTGTGTGTGTGTGTGTGTGTGTGTGGGTGTGTGATCTCCACAGCAGTGTAAAACTAGCCCCAGTGCTGACAGCTCTGCTGTGAAAGACACAGGTTTCCTTACAGAGGCCCAGGTTTTGAGGTTAGCACTTTGCCTATTAGCTACTGAGTAAACATGATTAGCCATTCTCTCGATGCTATCAATACGAGCTCACTGCTCCTTGTGAGGTCCTTGTGTGTGTGTGTGTGTGTGTGTGTGTGTGTGTGTGTGTGTGTGTGTGTGTGTGTGTGTGTGTGTGTGTGTGTGTGTGTGTGTGTGTGTGTGTGTGTGTGTGTGTGTCTGTGTGCTATGTTCCGTACGGTGCAGGGGGTTTCACATCTGTGTGCCACGCTGAAGTCTTCTCTGCATCTCCCTCTATTTGTTTGTCTAAAGGTCTGCGAGGCCGGGTATCCTTTCTCCTTCTACACTTCCTTCCCTCCTCTGGTCTCCTCTTTTCAAGCCCTCTCATTCCACTCTTTGTTTGTTGTGAGTAGTGCATGTGTATGCCTGGTTCAATTTATTGTGAACGTATGTATGACAGTTAATGTTGATATTTATTTTTCCGTGCTCCTTTAGAGCAACAACACCAGAAACATGTCGAGACAAAGTGTCAACAAAATGGTGTGTATGGCTCTGTTTGCATAATACTGATAACCATCTTCCTGTAATGACATCAACATCAGCATGATGCTCAAGGACTGGATGTTTATAATTAAAAAAACGGAGTTATGTTATGCTCTATTTAGATTGGCAATGGATACTTGATGTACAATTTCAAGACATAATTCCCTGTTTTGGACACAATCTGGCAGAAGGACATGTATTTGTCTCTGAAGAGTTCAACTGTGACACAACACTGCACTGTTTTAAAGAACATGTGAAGCCATTGTTATCGAACACACACCTGAAATGCCCTGGTTTACCATCACTACTCACCTCACATTAATTATGGATATAGGCCTAGTACAACCAGTCCTTCACACCGCTCTTCCTTAACTTCCTCTCCTCTCGCTCTCTCCCTTTGCCCCTCTACACTCTTGTCCACATCGTTACATATTTCATGATGTCGGAGTAATAATTACAGAGCCGTTATAAATCATGTCGACTGCCGAGCGCTTTGGAAACGTGCATCGGTGAGCCATTAAATATTAATAATGTATTTTAAAGTGAGAGGCTGAAGGCGGTTATTACTGGACTCAATCTTGCTTGCTGTTATGACTAATTCTGTAGCACAATTGTGCAAACCCTGCATGTCCTTCATTTATCATTTCCCAGTACAGTTTAGCTGACACTTAGTTTTACTGCACTGTACCATGTCCTACAGGAGTAGGAAACACATGATTTGTTATCATTATTCTGTCCGTATTAATTCTTTAAGTGTCTCCCTCAAACTCCATGGGCTTTCCGGCAATTGTGCTATCCTCACCAACAGCCATTCATAAACTTATTCTCACTGTCAGATGTGTTGTTGTTGGGTTTTTTTCTCCGCTGGCCCAGGGCAGTGATTTCTTGCCTTCTACTCTGCTGCCAGATGTGTATATAGACAGCTGCCAAATGTGTATCCATGTTGTGGTTTTTAAACCACTCCTGGACTTTGAGATACGCGTACACAAGCAACACACACATGCACAGACACACACATAACCAAGGCAAAAAGTAACTAAGGTAGTGAGAGTGAGATGTGTAAAGTGATGTTGTGTGATTCCCTAGACAGTCACAGGGACACCGAGATACTAGTGCTATGCCCTATCCAATAGCAGATAGGAGTGTGAACCAAGTTCTGCACAGGGGCATGAGGAAGTGTACAGTTTAATCAGAAGCTGGCCCAGGTTATTTACTGTCCTAATTTTCTATCTAGGGCTTGTACTGGTGATAGTGACAGTGTGCTGGTCTAAAGCACATACGCCAAAAGCCATCTGTCCCACTGAGTGTTAACAGAGCTGCAGATTACGTCTGCAGAGAGAGAGAGAGAGAGAGAGAGAGAGAGAGAGAGAGAGAGAGAGAGAGAGAGAGAGAGAGAGAGAGAGAGAGAGAGAGAGAGAACCCTTCACTCTGAACGATAACAGAACTGGTGTGGCAAGCATAGGCAGTGCGATTTCAAGTTGGAAGTTTCAACAAGGATTCTGTATTAAATCATCACCTTAATGTCGGCTCTGCTGGATATCAACCCACCGATGCTATGGTTACCTTTATTACGGTAGGACCAACTTTAATTTAGCAATCTTCGTTTTTTGTTTTTTTTAATGCTCGAGCTCTGTTCGTGGGAATTTGACAAGATTGTTTATGGATTGACAGCAGACTTGGCTGAGTGCTAGTTTGGAAGAAAATAGTTGATCTCATTTAAATAATCTAATTTAAAGTTATTTTAGGTGCGTATTATTGTTCTAAGGTTGTCAGTGGATTTGGGAACCTTCTACTGATTACAAAAGTTACCGTTGAAAATATTGTGCTGAAGTTGGAATAGCATCAGATCTGTCTTGGTGACGGAAGACAAAAAAACTTTTCAACTTTACTACGAAGGTGTTCAATTGTGGTCACTTTATTATACTCGTTTAAAATCCTTACTTATGTTTAGGCTAGAAATGAAACAGGAATGTGAAATGCAATGCTCTCGCACTGCCCTAAGGCGAAGAGAAAACCAGTACGGGCAAATGTCTTACGTTTTACCTTTTACAGTGACTCCCCACGGAGACAAAAGGGTAGGGTTGAACTGCTTCTGTAAACTAGTATGCATGCCGATTTGTCTCGGCTTTTTGCATTGGGAACATAAAAATGTACACTTAGGACATTAGTTGGACATGTTAGCCTGTATCCCTCTTGTCTGTGATTTTTTACATAATAACTTGTGTTTTAGCTATAGCACATACTATAGTTTTGTGGTATAAAATATAGGTTTATTTCAGTGCGGAAAATAAAGTTCAGATTAAATATGCACTCTTAAAATCGTGTGCGTAAAAAGAGAATACTACGGGCTTGGTGCGCGTGGAGGTGATCCACCACTCTGCATGGCCAGTAAAACTTCTGCCATGCAATTCCGTAGTATGTAAACGTAGCAGAGACTATATTTGCGAACCTGTAATCAACATTCACTGCCTTTCCTGTGCATGTTCATCAAAGCATTGTGGCTATATTCATTTTACAGGATAATTTGTGCGTACATTGATGAACCATGGTTAGTCAACACTTATCTACCTCGGTGGGTTTTAGTAATATAAAAAGTGGCTCAGACTTAGCTTAGCTCATCAACTACATGTGCTTTTAACTTAGTTTAGTTTTTTTGTGGTGGTGCACAAAAGGTACTTTGCACAGCACAGGCTGCCTTGGAGCATCTGTCAAATACTGGATTTGACGCATGTCGCAGAACCAAGCTGACCTGCAGGAGGAGTGGGAATTAGGACTGAGTATTCGGAATTAGTAATTCTACAAGCCAGCAGAACATGGCTGTAAGGCTGGCTCCTTACATATCATATCATATGACGATGGACACCTAATCATTCATCTCGCAGTGTCCTCCCACTACAAGGCCTATTGATTCAATTTGAGGTAAATTAGATTTCCTTGTGACATTTCACATAGCAGACATCTATATTCACAGACTAAGGAAATTGAAAACAACAAATTAAATCTTAATCAATCAAAATAAAAAATTGTATGGCTCTCTTGTAGTATAGAACAATTGCTCACACTGAGGAGCATTGTTGCCAACCACCCCAGTCTGGGATAGTTTACACATTTAGGAGAAATGTTTATAGTGTGCATACTAATGGATAGTTTAGAGAAAGGCCATATGACTTTGTAGATCAGCCCTTTTCCCCTCTTTTAAAAGGCAGAAAAGGATCATGTGATAAAATAATCTAAGCACTGCAGGCACACTTTGGAAGCTTTCTGTATTAGAATAAAACTGCAAATAGGTTTTGCAGAAGATATAACAATCCTGTATCTTCAAAGTATACTGCACAAAATATACTGTTTGAAGCTGGGTTTGGACTAAGAGCGCATGGGCCTAGCGTTTTCATTGTGCCAACAAGTCTCAGTCGAATGTGTTCTGTCTGTGCACCTAATTGAAAAGCGTTCTCATACATATACGTTGTGCACCTAGGACGTCAGCCCCAATCCACCGGCGACCCAGAACAGGCCCGACATCGCCTTTAAGTATGTGTGAAAAGCTGCCCTTGTAATTTCATTACCAGTAGAGCATGGAATGGCCGCTTCTTTATTCCTTCCTAGGCACGTTAGAGACAGTTTGTGTCAGCATTGTAGCTTGTCGTCTTAGATTTTTTGGAAGATGGATTTTTTTCTGAGCCAGGGTCAGTTATTTCCATTTCAGTTGAACACCGTGTGTGAATGACAACTAACTGGTGTTATTATTAGTGCATAATGCCACCATCTCGCATTGCAGATGACCTGCACATTGCACCTTTATTAGTGAACCGATCCCTACCATATACCATATGCCATTGTTGATAGATCAATGTGATTAAAAGGTTGCAGACGGTTTTTATGTATCTTTCAGTTTAGGAAACTGGGATCATTTCCTTGGTGTAGTTATACCTACATGCAAAAAGTGATATTGTAAACAAGCGTGGCATCCTAAATCATCCGTAAATGTCCAAATCAACCACACCTTGAAGGACAATAAGCAGTTGCCCCAATGTCTTTTCAATTACCATGCCACTGAATGAATGTGCTTAGTTCAATAACCGTAATTCAAATTGAATCTTCTTACTAAAGGTTGTAAATTACTGGAAGCTTCCACAAGCTGTCTTTTGTTGGAGTTTCCTCTTGGTTGATGTCAGGCCACAATATAATTGCTTTAATGTGTACTAACAAGATAATAGTCCATCTGTGCCCTGGGCCTGTTTTGAAATGCAATCTTGCGGCTTGCTCAAACCATGTGATTCTGCGACATGTTGGTATGCTTGTTGTTTGCTGCAGGAAAGCCACATAAGTTAATAAGCACAAAAAGACAGCAAGTGAGATTCAAAGCTGTAAAAGGGCGCCTTGGTTCATATGTGATCTGGCTGGTCCTGAATCGGGGCTGATGCTTTGGTTCTGCTCTCTCAGAATGCATCTGACCCAGTTTAGACTTAATGTGATGATAAGGTCCTCACACACACACACACACACACACACACACACACACACACACACACACACACACATACACATACACATACACATACACACACACATACACATACACATACACATACACATACACACATACCCACCCACCCACCCACACACACACACACACACACACACACACACACACACACACGGACACACAGATAAGCTATTGACTATTATACAGGACAGTTTACTAACTATTTTCAAAACAATATCAAATTGAATTAGCTAGCTAATTAGCTATTTTACAAACTATCAGATTTGTAGATCCGTATGCAAAGATTCGGTACATCTTAAAGGACCAGACAGGAAGCAAAGTTATGATGCTCCACACTCATCGGAAAATGTTTTCTACACTAAAGCGTTTTTTATTTTCATTATGCATAGGAACATGTAGATATCTGTACAACTCGTGTACTTCATAACATGCTAAAACACAAAAGTGCCAGAAAAGTACAGTCATCGGCATCCAGTGTTGGATTCTGTGTATTATTGTTCTATCAAGTAATGGGTAAGCTCCAAAGTAAAGTATAGTCAAGAGTATGTGATGGACCGCCTTGCAGGAGCACTACAGCCGTGACACTGCTGCTCTGTCTGAGGAACTAGTGTGGAAGGTAGTGTTTTTCTCTAACATAGAATTCAAATGTAAACTTTATGTTTTATTTTCCTTATAGCCCTATGGCACTGCAATAAGGAGTGATGCTGTCTCCATATTCATTACAAAGATAATTCAGACACAGAACAAACACCCTCGTACACACAGAGACACATGCACAGACACATCTGGATTCTCTCTCAGTAGCAGAGGGGAACCCAGTCTTTCAGCCTCTACATCAATAAACTCTTTCCTTCTCAGTGGGTGACCTGCAGTAACACTGACGATGAAAAGGAGCATCACTCTCTAAAGGATGTGATTACGTGACGTTCTCTGTGATGATAGAGTATTGGCCTGACACCAGGTGTTGATGTTCTCGTGTAAGCCTCTGGTGCATGGTGTCCCTGTCCCTTCCTCTGTATAGTCTAGCTCTGGCTGCTGCTCCAAAGCTATTAGCATTAGCCTGGAGTGGACGTTGGATAAGCCAGCGCTGATCTCTATGGCACTGATCTCTGTGAGATCCCTGATGAATTAATGCTGTTGTCTAATTTTGCACTTTTGGTCTATGACTTTGAGAATATGAATATAGTGCGATTTTGATGAGGAACTATAAATGAAGCGCTTGCAGACCATGGCTGTTTACACACACACACACACACACACACACACACACACACACACACACACACACACACACACACACACACACACACACACACACAGGCCCCGGGGCTGGGGAAGAAGGCTTATGGCTCCTGAGCTCTGAATTTTTCCACCCATGTTGCAAGTAAGCATGCAGTTTTCTCTGTATGGTTCTGGTTGCCATTTTGTCAGCTTAATAGCCTGCCACTTTAATTGGTTCCCTCAGTATTGCCTTTGTTTATCAGCAGAATATTTTGTCATTCATCTCCCCTCTATGACTTCACTGGCGGAGGGGCCCTTGGTTGGCTCACCTCACAGAAACTCATTTAAACCTCTGTGGTTATTGGTCTTATTATGTTGTTTGGCTGCTTGTGTTGGTGTTGTGTAAGCGAGCCTGACTCTTGCTGTGCCATAACTTTAAAAGGTCTCCTGTCTGGAGATTCCTCATCTGACATGCTGACTACTGCCCTAATCAACCCCAGGCAGAGGGCTCCTGCTCTGGGTAAGAGTCAGGGGGCCGCCTCGCTAGACTGTAGGGGAAAAAAGACACAGAGAAGACTTCAGATTGGTGTAACTAGTACTCTATCAAACGTGCTGGCCATTGTGTTGATTTTTGTGTCATGGAATAGGATCCGGGAGAGGGGTAGTGCAGCAAAGCAGACACATATACAGGCCCATATATAGGTACACAACCCACAGTTCAACCTCTTCTGTTCTCTCTGGCTGTTTTTCATTCATCTCCCTTTTCTTTGCTACACTCCTTGCAGAAACGCTGGTGAGCGTTTGACTCAGATGTGACTCTCCCCCTTTCACTCTGATTCAGGCGTCTTTACTTGCTTGTTGCAATGCGTCTGTCCCTTTTGTTGTTTTTCCGGTGGTTAAACCCTGGAATGTATCCTTTGGGTCTGCATGCACATGTATGCACAGCCACATACGTGAGTCATCCATACCTGGAGCGTCGGCGTGTTCTGAGGGGGTGCTCCTGAGTAATGTTTGGAATCCTGCCCTTCCCATCCACGTTGTCAACACAAACCTACATAACCTATGCCTAAATGCTTCAGGGCAGACGCAGGCCTAGTCTCAATGATAGGACCGGGACGACGTGGTTGCTCGAGAATTTATGTTAGACGTTTTCCCCCGAAGGCTACAGGGTCGTAGGAATTATGATGGGAGAGTCGTAGTAGAAAGAAAGTGGCTAGAGGTATTCTTTGTTGTTGTTGTTGGATGATTTACATGGTCCAGAGATGCTATCTTCCTGTGAAGTCTGCCAGTGGTTCCCTCAAGGCAGAAATATTTTTAACAATATCAGCCCATCTACTAGGCTAATGCTAAGCCGCAATATCAGAGCCACTGAAATACCTTTGAGGCTCAGAGTGTGACATCAAACCATTGCTTTTCACACGACACCATTGTCAGGCTATTGGCTGTCTATAATCAGAAAGTCTTCATGAGACAGGGAGCCTGCCACTGAAGATGTGCAATAACAATCAGAAGGATTGCAATCAGAAGAACTCTGTATTCCATATTTCAGTGGGACGTGTTCGTCGAGATGAGCAGTGGATTGCCGGAGGCCCTCCTTGCAATGTGTGCATTATCTTATAGATAAGATTTGAAATACTGAACGATGAGTCTGAATTTTTGTCATATCTCTAGCTTTTTGAAAATCGGATGTATCACCTCTTCCACCCTCTCATCCCTCCTTCGCCCCCCACCATCTCCCAGACCAGATGGCAGTATAGATATAGGTTGAGACTAGGAGATATAAAGAAAGGTCCACCAGCGGACACAACCGGGTTCAGGTCTGAGTCAAGTTTAGCTAAAGATACAGTCGGAGAGACCATAATAGAGGGGAAGGGCTGAGCGAGGGAGAAGGATAACCATGTGACCATGGTTGTAGGTAGTCTGACAGAGAGAGAAAGAGAGAACAGTAAGCGGGGGGTTTTGGGATACTGCCGGTGATGTGACCGTGTATCCACCCTCCTTCCCCGGCACCAACATCTGGAGTCCATTGGACAGAATTAAGATTCAGGCGCAATTCTGCGAAATCCTGGCTGGATTTGGGGGTTTGGCACGCTGCCTCTAAACCCCTATAAGCACCTTGGGTCTGTTTGTGGGGTTGCTACAGTAACCGCACCTCTCGCGGATACACACAAAAACACGCAATGTAAAGGTGCCACCTTTCATAATATGTCAGGCCTGATTTGCCAGAAAAAAAGGTTATTGGAAAGATCTGAGTGACAAGCGTGTGATACCACCAATGTTTACTCTTCTATGATTCCAATTAAAGGACTCTGCTTCATACGTATCTAATTTATGCACGTCACTTGTTCGAGGAACTTTGTAACAGATGGGTTTAAGTTATTGACTATGAAATGTAAATGACAGTGTGACTTTATGACTGGTGGCTTCTGCTCACTCTCAGCTGGGCTTCTCGTGTGTGGTCGGGGCCCAGACAACCAGTCTGCCATCATTGTTTCTAATCAGTAGATCTTTAATCTAGCAAATGGGCCTGTAGCATTTAATGACTTACTGTTGTGCTGTGAGCGCCGCCATGAAATGTTGTTGTTTTATTCCTGTCGGAAGGCCAAGACATTGTCGCAAAGCACAGATGTACACACTGGCATAAATTATGACACACACACACACACACACACACACACACACAGAGAGACAGACAGACAAAAACGCATTCATGTACAGTGTGTACATGCAGAAACAAAAAAACATGCACATACACATATGGACAAAGCCATGCTCCCTCCTCTAAGTTTCTGTGACTTAATTATCATGCATTCATCCATTTAGTAAGATTTGTCAAATATTAGTCAATTTAGAAATTCAGAGCAATTCTGCAGGTTTGAAGTAGCGCTGTGGAAGAAGTAGCTGATAAGCTGCAGCCTGCCATAGCTGTGACCTCGCCAGCGACATAACTCAGTGTTTCCCTTACTGTGGTATTAGCTGTTTAGAGGTCAAGTGTTATGCATGAGAAGCGTCAATGGATTGGCTGAGGTATTTTCTCCGCTGGTGATTTGACACGCGCACTAATCTACTAGTTCTCTCAGACTCAAGTGGAGCTAAATCAATCAGTTGCTAATCATTATTAACTATTGGAAGGTTTAGGCGTGCTTTTCAGGTGTACCAAAAATAATAACTAACAAGAATTTGGTTTGATATTCTGTTAATCGGAAAAATATATACAATTCAATGCTATTAGCCATGTTACATTTTGGCGACTAAGTTCTTGTGCAGTCGGGAGCCACGCAGCCAAATATGATAGTAGGACGCAGTGTGCCCGATATAACAGTGTGAGACGGCTGATAATCCACCACCAATCCTGTAAGAGTTAAGAGCTCAGGAGCCATAAGCCTTCTTCCCCAGCCCCGGGGCCTTAGTGAGTGTGTGTGTGTGTGTGTGTGTGTGTGTGTGTGTGTGTGTGTGTGTGTGTGTGTGTGTGTGTGTGTGTGTGTGTGTGTGTGTGTGTGTAGGGGGGAAAGGAGTTGTAGAGGAGCTGGGGCCTCGTGAGGCAAAGCGGTCGTTGGGTGACAGCGTTAGCACAACTCTGTCACAGATTAACACCTCCACTGTGATTAGAGAGGGCTGTGCTCAGGCCATCACAATGACAGTCCCACTCTTAACGTCACTGTATACCGGGATGGTTGGACAGGTTTGTGCTTGTACCAACATAAAAAAGGGGACATCTTGAGAAACTTTTGTCTCCAAATTTCTCTCACACTTTGTACGACTGTCAACCCCAATATGGTGTGTATGACGAACGTTTCCTACTAGTTTTGGTAAAACAATATGGAAGTATTTAACCCTATTTAATCACCAAGAATCTTCTAAATGAGTTGCAATAGGCTCACAGAAATTAGCGGTAATTAAATGAACTACGTCCACAGTCTGTTGAGTCGCGTTTGCTGATCACCACTAAACCATTTAAAGCAGATCACATTGTCTATTCCACTTCCTGGTAGGCCAAAGTTCACTAAGAGTGACGGCTCTTTTCCTCCTTTCCAATATTACATAACCTTGGCCATTAATTTACACAACGGCAGCCATTCAGCGCCAGAGAAAATGTGACGAGCCGATAATGAAATAATAGGGAGCCGAACATTAATAAATCAACATCACAAGACCGAGGTTATATGAAAGAGTTTGGGTGAATGAGCATCACCCCTGTGGGGAGATATCTTTGCGATTACAAACGATGCTCTGAGAGGGAGGACTGAGAGACAGCCCTGGGGCGATGAGAGATAACATGCTCTTGTGTCTCAGGACACAAAGTGTGCGTGTGTTAAGAGCTGGGGGTCTTGATTCCCTTACCCTGAGGCCCGATGGACTACGAGACCTAGACAGGTCCTAAGATGGTTGGTAACTGAACAAGACACCTCTCTTCTGTTTTGACCATAACACTCCGCTCTGTCCCCCAGTCATATTCTCTCCTTTCCTTTCTTCCTGCTTATTTCCCTCTCTCTCCCCTTGGCCTCCTCAGACACATGTGATAGTATGACTAGGCCGTTGTGTGGACATGCGGCCTCTACGTATACCAATCCCCCCCCCCTGTTATTTGACAGCTGCACTGTTTCTACAATGTGCTCTAACTGCAGCTACCAACCCCACACCTGGTGCGTTCCATCCAGCTCGCTCAGAAGAGAAAACCTTTCTCCAAACGAGGTCCAATCTGACAGCTATCTATTGTGTTTTTTACATTATAATCAAATAGAGCTGGATATCCTTTGATCTTTTTGGGTCCTACCAAATCATTGCTCTGCATTACTCTCTGGAACCTCCTGTGGGCCTCAATGGATCTAATGTGAATGGCTTAGACACGCCATAGAGAGGAGCTGTAACAATGTAAGAAGCTCTCCTGGACCTCACCTCTTTCCTCCTCCATCTTTCTTCATGTGGCGCCCAGCCCCCTTCATTCCAGATTGTCACTCTGTCTGCTTATGGTTGTTTTCTTATAGTAGGAACATGGAAATTATATAATTTCCATCAATGTCAGGCCCCTGTTACAGGAGAGTGCTGTTTCATTTGTGGTTACCCGTGTAAATGGATAAGATATTTGTTTTTGTTAACATTGCATTTATTTTTATTGTGGAAAAGGGTTGGTAATTTGTATATTTAGGCCACTGTTTGCAAAAAAAAGCATGTTTCTATCTGCAAATTTACATTACTTAAAACATTGTGTCAATGGGTCTATACATACTGAATTCATACGTTTGAGTTTGGACAGATATTCACACAGAGAGACAGGGAGATCGAAATGCAAGTACAAGTCTTCCAGGCAGGTGAGAAGGACAAAGAGCAAAACAGGATATTCTAACAGGAGACAATTACGAAACAGGCTTATAAAAAGGGCTACATGCCATTAGTCACATCTTCCCCTCCTGAAGCAGCTCGTAATATTTAACAGCACAACCTTATATGTCTCTGACATAAACATCTGGTAACCACAACATGTGCCAAGTGCTGCTGCACCCTCAGCCAGTCCATGGCTTTACCTATGGTGTTAATTGGGCCACAGCAAGCAACTCTATAAACTCTTTACTATCTTAACACGACCTTCATGTAGACGGCCACATTGGGATGATCATTGAGGTGGGAGATAGATACGAGCTCTACAGAAGCTATGTTTTATACTGAGTTCCTGTGGAATAGAGTGGTGTTGTTTGGCCAAATGTGATTTTTAAAAGTATTATCCCTGTAGGGGTACATAGACCGTTCACTGTGAAGGTCTTGGTCTGAGTGGCCAGTCCCAAGTACCATTTAGTCTGATTGTCAAGGACACCCCAGATGGCTGTGTTACTGGCTGGACGCTTGTCCTATAAGAGAGGTGATTACAATCTGGAACTGGGATCGAAACAGGGAGGTCGGTTTTTACCCAGCTGGTCAACCCTGCTGCTCCCCTCTACATCACTGGCATGGAAGATAGTGGACCATATGAAATGGACATCTCTTAGTTTAACGGCACATTCCAAAAATGGCTTTATCAGGGCTGCTTGAATGTGGATGACTCATTTGATTTAACACTAAGGTCATGTAAGGTCTGATTAGTACCATTTTATAAAAGGAATGAAATACAATAATGTATCCTGGCAAATTTTTTTATTAGAGTACAGCGTGTGCGTGTGTATGTTTGTGTATGGGTGTGTGTGTGTGTGTGTGTATTCTCTTCTGTGCTTGCCAGACATAGGGGGAGAGTTTTCTGAGCTGCTCTATGTAAGGTGAATTTCTGTCTGGCTGAGTGTCAGGCTTATCCATTCTTTGTCTATCTGATGTGATTGTAGCGAGAGGATTGTCATCCCATTATCATCAGGCTACTGCTGATAAAAGCTGAATCAGCCAGCAATATAACACTGTTAATGGGAGACTGGGGAATTAACACAGCAGTCCCAGACCACCAACACAGGGCTATTCTGTCTGTCTCTCTCTCTCTCACACGCACACGCACACGCACACGCACACGCACACACATACACACAGGAGAGTTGGCTCATAGAAAACCATCCAAGGACTTGCCTACTTACATCATTACATTACGTTACTGTCATATAGCGGACGCTTTCATCCAAAGCGACTTACAGATGCGTTCAACAAGAGACGGTAAAAACCACAAGTCAGGAAGATAAATAAATGCATATTGACCCAATCGCCTAGATAAGAGCGGTGCAAGTGCCACATTAAGCACCAGGATGCAAATGAAGTGCATCCAAAATGTAATCTACAGTGCTACGTCAATATACATTTTGCAGCCATTCTGATCCATGTAACCTATTTCTCTATCACACAAGAACACACTGGGCCTCTGTAACAGCTAGATGGAGAAGATGGGTTTGTTTTCCACATTATTGATGTGCCCCCTATATCTGAAGCTACAACACGCTAAGAGAGGAACAACATAAGAGCTATATCAAACCATCCAAACTGTTAACGAGACCATCCTGTATTCTTTCTTGCGTTTTCTTTGTGACGTCTTTATTGGTCATAGCACTAACCCATATGTACTTGGTCATTCTTTTTAAGTGTGAGTCGTTGTGTCAGACATGCCATTTAGTAATTCTTAACCTGCTATAACCTTCCACAAACGTGGGCATACTTCTTTAGGAACTTTGCGTGACTGGGTCGAAAACAGCTCAGAGATTGCTCATAAAATGAGAAAGCTAATTGAATTGCCACACAGATAAAAACCTGGCAGCATGTATAATTTTCCTTGGCTTTTGTCATAGCTCAAGTGAAGGCACATTTAACTTGTTTAGACCTGAGAGGATTTGGCCTGAGGTACTTTGAAGAATCTCAGCTTTCTCTGTTTGACTGTAACAGCAGTCAATTATCTTCATTAATATTACAGAATGGAGAGCAATGTTGAGGTATTTACGTTCTTAAAATGACAGTGGAATGTTCAGAACAACTCATTTCTACAGGTTCCTTTGTGAGTGTGTGTGTGTGTGTGTCTTTTTGTGTATCAGTGCACTTGCCAAATGTTCTCACATGTAACTGTAGTGAAAGTAATGTTTATTACCTCCTTCATGGTATGTAGCGCATGCAGCGACATGTAACTGCCCATAACTCTCCACTCAACACATCTTCTGCTAAAGTGTTTACATTGTCATAGCACAGATCCTTGAGTTTTTACAGATTGAAACTTTTAAATGATCAATTAAGTAAAACAGGATACGGAAAATAGGGACGACAGCGCAAACTATAAATAGTGAATACCAGTGGTAAAATGTTTATTTTTTGCAGCAATATTCTGTATCAATATTATACTATGCACTGTTTGTAGTCGTTCCATACTGGGCTGTTAGCATTTATGTCCTCTGATAACTTGATAAATGACTGTCTCTCTCTGCTCCAGATCTTACAGGTAAATCTAGTGATGTCCATCCTGCTGTACGTGATGGTCCTCGCGTACCTCTATGGTATCCAGGCAACCAACATGGACCGGCAGCAGCCAACCCAGGACCCCATCAACTCGCTTATTATCAAGTTGCTCCAGGCCGACTTGACCAGGGGCAGGCAGAAGCAGGGCCAGGGGAATGCCCGAGACACTGAAGTCCAGGAGACACTACCCCACCTGGGCCTGTCCGATCCAAGTGTCCCCCAGGAGGACCAGACCTCCCCCGAGAGACAGAGCTCACTTTATCAGCCAATCACGTCTTTGAACTCAGATTTTCTGAAGCAGCACAAACGCTACAACTCTCCCCGGGTGTTGCTTAGCGACCGCCCCCCGCTCCAGCCCCCGCCCCTGTACCTCATGGATGACTTCGTGGGCAGCTCGGACGGCGCCAACCGGACACGCAAGAAGCGCTATGCAGAGCACAAGAGTTACCGAGGGGAGTACTCAGTGTGCGACAGCGAGAGCCAGTGGGTGACAGACAAGACCAACGCGGTGGACATCCGGGGCTTGCCAGTCACCGTGCTGGGTCATATCAGAACCAGCTCCACGGCGCAGGTCCAACAGTACTTTTACGAGACCAAGTGTCGGACTGCCAAACCTTTCAAAAGTGGCTGCAGGGGCATTGACGATAAGCACTGGAACTCCCAGTGTAAGACATCGCAGACACACGTGCGCGCCCTCACTCAGGACAGGCGGGGCGTTGGCTGGAGATGGATACGCATAGACACTTCTTGTGTCTGTGCATTGTCACGGAAACACCGCAGGACGTAGACAACCCACTGAGATGTCTCAAAGTGTTCTACTATTTCCACTCGTGGGCGGGTTAGGGCGGGGCGGGCGGAAGGGCTGTACATATAAATTATTATTTAAGTTATATGAAATGCATGTAGTTTATACATGTCTATATATAATGTATAAATATATTTGTGTTATTTATTGAAGTCCATCACAGAAAAATCTTTAAAAAAACAATACCTATGTACTCTTTTGAGTAAGCAATGCCACTGAGCTGCTCATGGTGGGCGTTGCATGGTGAGACTATGTGCCTTGATCTAGCATAGGTGCAGGCGGCAGAGGAGAGGAAAATGTATCATATCTATGGCTGAAAGGGCGGCTGACATGCAGAATAAATCACAAGAAAACAACAGTATTCCTAAGACTACACCCTTACAATAATGATATCCCCCCTTTGATGAAAATGGTCAAGTTTATTTTTTTGTGAGTGGACATGATCAGCTAAAGGCTACCACAGAAATGCATGGAAATAATAGGAGTAGGTACAGCATAACTGACTCTGTATTAGCTGTCCAAGAACAGTGCATGTGGTTTGGCTACACATTTTTATTCTCAAATGTACACTTATAACAACCAAATGTACTGTACAAGTTATCTATATGCCTTTATAGCAGAGCGCAATGTAAACAGTACCTTTGTTTTAGTCATGCAAAGAGTGGGCGCAGGGATTTACACCTACTCTTTTGACATTTGATTGGAGAATGATTGGACTGCAGTTCGTATGTACCCAAGGTCACTATTCAGCCCAGTGGGAGTCACCCAAACCGATTGAAGCCTCATATATATAAATATATATAACAATAAACACTGACCGAGATGCCAAATATTAAGACGCTTTGAGAAGCAAAGCCACCTAAGCGAGAGAAGGAACAGAATAGCAAACCCAACCCTCCTAAACTCCTAAACATGGGGTGAAACCCAGCGAGACAGAACACGTGGCTCACACTGAAACAGACTTAATAGCCACGGACGAGTGTTGGCACGAGAAAAGAGATCTGCAGTGAGGGGGATAGAATGTCAGGAGGCAGGCGCAACAACAGAGCCGGGATGCTTCGTTTCAAATCAGCACGGTTCACAGTCAGGCTAACAGGGAAAGTTACAAATCAAAGGACGTTATGATGCTCCTAAACCCAGACTAAATTATATGGCACCACAGGATCCACATTAGCCTTCTGTGGACCTACGGTGCAAATCGATCGGCTCCGAGAGCATTGCACTGGAGCCAAGTCAAAATACACGCACGGGTCATCTTTCAGGAGGACCTTTGTGTCACTGTTTATCTCAGACCAAAGCCTCTGTCGCAAACTCTGTCACCAACCAGTGGAGTGTTCAGCTTTGCTCATCCTATCCCTGTCTACCTGGGACAATTGGTTAACCGCGTTTGGCTCAGAATCTCTCTCTCTCTCTCTCTCTCTCTCTCTCTCTCTCTCTCTCTCTCTCTCTCTCTCTCTCTCTCTCTCTCTCTCTCTCTCTCTCTCTCTCTCTCTCTCTCTCTCTCTCTCTCTCTCTCTCTCTCTCTCTCTCTCTCTCTCTCTCTCTCTCTCTCTCTCTCTCTCTCTCTCTCTCTCTCTCTCTCTCTCTCTCTCTCTCTCTCTCTCGTGTGTGTAGAGGGATAAAGCAGAGATACACCCGAGCATGCCATCTCTAATCACCTAGCAGTCTTACAGAGGGTCAAAGCTGTCTTAAGGAGCTGTAGCTGGGATTTGTGGGTGTAATCTGCCCTCTAAGAAGGTTTACCACTTGTCAGGCAGAAGAGGGAGAGATATCAGCGTTGGTCCCATGTAATAACAGCTACGTAACTGTATGGCCAGGTGGGTCATTATAGGTCTACTCCATTTCTTTGTTATTTGTTTATGTAAATATACCCTTAGACAATGCTCAGGTTGAGATAGGCTGGCTTTACGATACTTAAGTACCCTAACCCGGAGCCACATGACTCTTTCTGGCAAGCTGATGTCAAGCCTTTTGAACAGGAATGACCACACTCAAAGTAGAGGCACAAGCCCAGAGAGGAGCGGTTTTAAGGAATTTTTTTTTTAAATGAATGAATTTCTCGCAATCGATGTCCTTGCATAGGAACTGTAGGGTTTTAAGCAATTTGTGGGCTTTTCAATTGAAATCAGTGCAAACTTTGCATGATAGAACGCACCACAAGAAACATGGCTAAAAATGTTCTGTACTTGTCTGGCTTTGAAGCATCTTTGGCCCAACATACTCTGGGCTACTTAGGATATGCATCATGCCAGCAAAAGATCTACAGAGAACAGAGAAGCTTTACAAGGAAAGGGCTGAGGCCCAAGCAGTTGTATCCTAGATTTGGCACCTGTCAATCAAACCAGGGACTTTAGAGTCGACCTAGATGGAAAATACATTTTAGAGGCCCCGCATCACAGAATAGGACTTGGAATAGAGTGTCCAACATTCCAAAATAGTGCGCCAAATATGGCCATTGTTATATCTGCCATGAACGTTACTTTATATGGGCATGTCCATTCTACTTATTTACAATCAGTGGTCCCTCTTGCAGAGAGAACAAATTATAAATTAATCTTGCATGCAGTGAAAGCTAAAATAAGCGCAGCACAGCAGACGTTGCAGACAAAAATCCAGACAATTACAATTCAGATACAGTCGACAACAACAGTCAAAGTGAATCAAAGCGCAGGCACAGAGGCATAGGATGTAAACAATACACTGCTGTCATTGACACTGTCATAAAGGCTTTGCAGCAAACGTACTGGCCGATAATGAAAGTTATAAATTTGAGTGGGATGGGGTCCAACTGTAAGTGTTTAGACTTCTATAAGATAGGAGGAAATAGGAAAGGGCTGTTCAGAGAACTGATTGGCAGACGAGGGCCCTAGTGGTGGATATGAATCTCTGGAATGTTCCATACTGTTAACAGCTGGGACTCAACCTTGACCACCCACCACTGTGTGATGAGAAGTGCTCTGTTTCAGGGTCTGCAGTTCTGGATGTGTTCTGATCCTAGAACTATACTACAATATCCTATAGAATCTCCTCTCTGTCGTTCTCTAGCCTCCTACCACACTGCCTTTAAACTGCCACACAGACTAATGCACATGATGAGGCCTGTGATTTGGAGCCTGTGAAAGTCTTTGTTTGACCTCATCAATACTTCCAGTTAACTAAACTAGAAATTAAAAATGCTGTGGAACTGCAAACTGGTTCAATTACAAATCTCAAATATGTGTATATAAAACTCCAAGGAACTTACTTATTTGTCATAAAAACCCAGTAAAGGAAAACAACTTTCAAGTAACCCAAGTAGTCAAGGTCTTTTATTATCCATAAGATGTTTGGTACTGTGACACCAGAATTCACTGAGTTGAATAGTGGTTAATATTTATGCCCATGTTTTTCTGTAACGTGTTGATATGTCCTGTTTGTCCCATGCAAACTGTATACCATTGTTGCTGCTCTAAAAACGTATTTGGCATTGTGGACATCATGTTACAAAAGCTAAAAACCAATGCATTTGCTGTAGCCCATGCTTCTATTTTATTCTTCTGAGATCTTTTAAAATCAAGAATGTGCCAAAAAATACCACATTTTAGCTAAATCTAAAGGATAATTGTGTTTCCCTCCCCTTCTGGAGGCTGTGCCCTGCCCAGGCTGAATAAGACAGATGTTAATGTGACAAAACAGATCTCTATTTCAGTCATAACAATACCTTTGTCTGTTGGATGTTTCTAGTTTAGTAAAGTAAGCTCTGTTTTTGACTGGTGTACCTCATGCACCCATGTAAGCTTTATATGAATGTATGTGTGAGTGAAGGTACATTTTGTTTGTTTTTAAGCATCCTCTCAGCTGCCCTGTTCGTCCTTCTCCTTAGTCAGCTCCATCACTGGTATAGATGCTGATACTTGAAGGAACCCTGTTCCCAGATCAGCGCTTACAGAAACTCTCCTCCCCATTGGAAACAGCCTGTTTGTGTGAAAATTGTCCAAATAAACATATGACTATGTTTTATATAAGTCACTGGATTCAAAATGTGATATTGTTATTGCTACTACCGTTATCAGGCCAAGCATATTTTTAACTAGCTGTCCTCCTTACTCATGGGCAAGCTTACGTTGTATTATTGCAATATGGGATGTCTTTTGAAAACAGAACCACTCTCTTTCCCAAGTCCCCCGAGAGGCACACACACACACACACACACACACACACACACACACACACACATGCACACGCACACCAAAGCCACAACAAATCATGCTGGGTTTTTTCAGCTGAGGGTAATGTAACCTCTGCTGCAGTGATGGCATGCAATGACACTCCACAATGCATATGTTCCCACAACTCTCTGAAAATGAAAATGTTACTTTAGTCGCTTGTTGCAGTGGCGTCACAAACTGAGCCATACAGTAACGGCACGAGTGCTGTCCTTTGTCACATCCCAGTCTCAGACCTGTTTCCAACTCAGTAACCATTTCACTTTCCCTCTGGAAGTGGAAAACAAGAAACAAGAGGCGGTATCCACAACCCCTGTCCCAGTCCAGGCTTCACCCTCATTCCCCAGCCCCAGACCCCAGCCCCACAGCTCCGGCCCTTACCCCTGTGTTATACCCCAACCAAACAGTATGTTCTGGCCATGCCCCAATGCCTAGGGGGGATTGAGGTCAGAGGATTGTCCTAAAGAGGTTGGAAAAGCCCATAGTCTCATCATGGCTGTTAGCAAAGGGCTAGCACGGCCCCCTGTCAACACCAGGCTGGTGTCCCGGACATAAGGACTGGCAGTCACAGGGACCAGGAGTCCCTCTGCCCTATAAATACATTCAATGTCAAGTCCCACAGGACCTGAAATAGCAGTGCACAATGGCTAATGAGGACATAAGCCTCTTGCAGTGCAGTCTTAGGAGCTAAGACTCATCCCTAAGACCAAAAGTCTGCTAAGATTCCCTCTTGACAAGAGGGCCTATAGAGTCACTCCAGGTCAACACACACACACACGGCACAGTACAGTTAAAAGGCCGTTCAAACAATTCTATTCCATTTAATCCTTACAATATATTAAGCTGACATTGACATCACATTAGCATGCTTTATTTCATTGGGGTCTGTAAATAAAACAGAAAAAAAAATGCAAGAAAATACATTATTTTAATGCAGTATCAATTACATAGCATAAACATTAGTTTGACAAATGGGGGATAGGTGGGGTGTTGTGTTTACAGTAGCTTACGGTAACAGTATTTAAAGTAACTATAGGCAACGTTTTTATATTAACGGATTATCAACACATTTCTTCTCATAGCACATTGTAATGTCGATGGGAGAATGAAAGAATTGCGGTTCAGATCAGTCCTCTTGAAGTCTCAATATTTAACACAAATTTTGTCTGCCACCGGGCACAATCTCCTGGGGGCTAAGACAAATTGCTTTATGGCACAAGGAAGTGCGTCACTTAATCAGGAAGAGATGCCCATACTAGGAGTACAGTCGTTGATCTAGCGATATGCAGTGACCACAAGCGTTCTGCATGTCTTCTTTGTGACAGTTAGGGAAAATATTTACGCTTAGCAAACGGTAGGGGTCGCCAAAATCATCTCCCACAAATAAACTGCCTCTAGTAACTTTAAATAGACCTTATCATTAGGTCAACCAGAGTTGAAAAGGCTATTCACAAATCATAATGTGAAACCCTGGCAGTCCATTAAACCACATCAATCACCCATGTATTATTTCGGCGCGTGTGTGGGAACAAGCCCTGCATTTGGCAAAGACTAAGAGACAGAGAGAGAGACAGAGATAAAGGCAGAGAGAAATACACACAGCGAAAGGGAGGGTGGGGGGTTAAAAGGGTAAACCCATTTGGAAACAAAAGGTAAGACTTTAATTCAGTGAGGCATTCTCCTTCCAAGACATAGCACCATTACCCCTAAAACCCTTGATGTACGTACGCATGCACTGTAACCCTATTTTTTGCCAGTAATGGCTGTGCTTCTCTTCAGAGAGCCCCTATCCAACACTTCACTCACCATCACAGCAACATTCTCCTGACTAATGCCTCGACTAACCTCTAATCCTCCACAAACTCTCCAATCATTTGAACCAGGCATCACTCACCACTTGGCTGCTTGGGGGTTAAGAACTCTGGCAACATGTGGATGGTTATATCAGGAATCTAGAGCGACACCACAACAGAAGGTTAGCACAAACGTCTTGGGAATAGAGTTGAAGTGCTGAGGGCTGTTTGAGCTGTCTGTTTTTCCCAGATACCTAAACTTAGATGACCGCCATGTGGTGTATTAAGTTAACGTGTAACCACCACCACCACCACCACCACCACCACCACCACCACCACCACCACCACCACCACCACCTGTTAGACCTCATAGAGGCGGCTAGAAAACAACCCGAGCCCAGGCCAAAAATGTTGTTGGATTCACACCTCACTCTCACTTCTCCCTTCAGGCCTGCAGAGTGACATCAGCACCAGGCTTATCTCCCAGTCTGTGGTGACTGTGTGCCAGAATGAAACAGGGCAGCTGGCCTGACACTGTGTATGGCTTCCATGGCTTTAATCATGGGCTACATAGTGGTATTCTTGAAAAACTAATTACGCATAAAATCTAAAATTATTTCATGATCGGGGTGTGAGATGTGCTCTTTCATCAAGTTTACATCTTACATCATGTTTAAAAATAATTTACCGTGACACCAGTTGACGTTAATGTTAACATTTCAACTCACGTGGGTATCCAGAGCTTCTCATCTTTATTCTGATATCCTGCACAGCCAAGCAAACACTAAAAGGATCCACATTGCAATACTATTGCATATTGATTACATCAAGGTGTCTTAAAATGTATTCTGTACAACCCCAGCCAGTTTTATTTAATATCATATGCGATAATATGCTCATAATCTAATAACGTTGACATAATGATCCATTAAACCTATTTGTTATGATTGAGTGTTGTCTGTTACAACCACTGTGCTCACCTCAAAGGTTGACATAAACATCTCGGGGTACTTCAGCACCAGAGGTGAGCTAAGCAGTGAGCTGAACAGTGAGCTAAGGCTGCATGAGCTCACCCAGGAAGGAGGAACATAGCAACCTGGGAAGGCCCATCCATCAGCTCCTGCTGTGACTCCCTGGCTCTCCATTAGTGAGCCGGTGGCACTTCTGTCGGGGAGACGATGAAATGGCTGCAGTGTCAGCCACGTGCCGTCACACTGTCCTATATCTCTGATCCTCCAAAGCGTCGGGGAGACTCAAGAGAGCAGAGAGCAAGTCAAACGGACCAGCTTTAAAACGGCCTACCAGGATCCACAGGTGAGTGCCTTTTACAAACATTGGGTGGTGCCGCCACAAGGGTCGACTATTTTGGTCCGTTTGTAATTATTTGAAAGGCATTAGTGGCTCTCCAGAGTATCTCAAAAACGTGTGTGTGTGTGTGTAGGCTACTGGGTAATTTTCTATACATGCTATTCAATGTAACTGTGGCTGGTATAACCGAAAAGGAATGATTTCAACATTTGAATCAGAGGAGGATTGTAAGGGTAAGAACAAATCAAGATGTGGATTTATTACTGCACACTAACATACTAAATGCCTGTTACAAGATTGGAAAGTTTCATAATTTTGTCATTAACTCTATTGACTAGGATGACTCATTTGGGGAAGTTCAACAGGATTCCCATGTCCAAGGTACATAGATGATACTCACTACAGAATTCACACCCACTAACGCAGCGTTTCTTTTGCGACCATCAAATGATTTTGTCTTGTCTTTCCAGTCAATGAGAGAGATCTGTAAAGAGGAGGACTACGAGTTCCTTGGAAAGAAGCGGATACAAGAGGAAACGAAGGAAGAACCTACCGTTCTTGAGGACGACTGGAAGGACAAAAAAGAGGAAAGGGTGAATGCTCTATTATGTTATCTGTATATTCTTAAGCATTTTGACCATATGGAACATGCTTATGAAGTATACCTTGATGATACACTGTAAAAAAAGGTCAACACAGTCCACGGCTTCCTTTGGCATTATTGCATTTTTAACTTACTGTTGAATGCTGGCAGGTCCGTCGTCGACTGGAGAGAGAACAGCAAGAGCTCCACAGACTCAAAGAAATAGAGGAGAACAAGAAGGTACAGTGCATGCACACGAACATACACCCACACAACAACACAAACTGATCAACCCACACACTAGTTTTGTTTCAATGCGTTATGTTGGCTGAAACCAAACCATATTTTACCTTCAAAAATGTATACTCTCTTTTTGGCCGGGAACACTGGGCTTGCTCCTCTTAGCCGTCCAGCATTAATTCAATTTGATTGATGAAATGACAATGGCTCGCAGCACTTTCCCTTTAAGCTGATTGTTTCTGCTCCAAAGCAAACACGCGCAGTGCTAAAGAAAGGCCACTGGAGCTGTTGCTTAGCACCAGGTTGGAGCTCATAAGCTTCACTTGCCAGGCCCAACGACAATAACAAAGAACAGCATTATTCACATTTTGGACTATTTTACACCATGCCCTTGTTGTTCTTTATAGGTGATAATATGAGTGAAAGTCCCAATAGTTATATGTTGTATTATTTTGGTTGGCTCGAATGATTAACACGGATAAACTAGTAGAAACTGGTTTCAGCATGAATGCTCTCCTCTGCAGTTACTACAACCCTGTCCCAACAGGGTCCTCTAGCTCACACGCAAGGCTGCTGGGAAAATTTGTCCTTCAACATCCAGATAATTAGGTGTAGGATGTTATGTACTTAAATACACAATTCTAGGTATTTGTCACAGCTTTCTCCCTAACTTCTCTTTTTCTCTCTTCATTTTATTCAGTTTCCATGCTTAATATACATGACAGCCCTAAGACATAAAGGTGGCAACATCTGACAAATTATCAAATCTTTGTTTTACATATAAATGTTTAACCAATCGCACATCTATCGCATACACACGAAGAAAGAACCTCGCAGAGCAATACGCTGGTCTCTGACAGGAAAGTGTGGGGTCAAGGAGAGATAGACATGTTGTTGCACTCACATTTTTCTGATGACAGCAGTTTAAACATTTATGATGACATGAGTCTACCCCATTGCTGTCACTCCCCTAAAGAATGCTCTTACAGCACTGACTCATACATTAGTTATCCGGCTGTTTATGACATATGAAATACATGCCAAGTCACGTAAACATGAAACATATCATTTTAAATTTGACATCGCAACTGATCATAATGAGCGTTTCGGGTGAAATATGTCAAATGCAGTTAAATGTAAATAATTTGCAGGCTACTTTCTCCACAAACACAAATGAAAGCCCTGTCTGTTGCGACCGTGTCCTAATCATGTAATTGCAGAGGAAATGGTAACAACTCTCAACCCTCAGCCCACATGTGTCGTAAGGTTGACGTGGGCTGTGACAAACCGACAGTCAACTTTCTCCATTACATCTGCTTCCTTCCACTGCACATGCTCCTTCTCCCCTGACGGCTTACAACCACAGTGCATGCGCGAGCGCACACGCGGGCGCACACACACACACGCACACACGCACGCACACACACACACACACACACACACACACACAGTCCCACTCATAGAAAGAAGGAGTGCTGTAATTGATGGCAGGTGAAAAGCGTCCATTGAGAGTGGATGGCCTTGGCTCTCATGTGTATCCCATCCAAACCGATTATAATCAATCACACACTGATCCCCCACAAAAAGAAATGGCACAGCTTCAAGTGGAGCCTCACGCCTCGCCCCGACTGCCTGTTTGGCTCTAAGTAGGGGAAGTGTGTCTGTGTGTGTTTGGAGTGATTTCAGAGAGCTGTGTCTGATCGAACAGTTCCCACATGACGGGCAATCGACCCTGCAGCCGTAAACACTCTCTCTCTCTCTCTCTCTCTCTCTCTCTCTCTCTCTCTCTCTCTCTCTCTCTCTCTCTCTCTCTCTCTCTCTCTCTCTCTCTCTCTCTCTCTCTCTCTCTCTCTCTCTCTCTCTCTCTCTCTCTCTCTCTCTCTCTCTCTCTCTCTCTCTCTCTCTCTCTCTCTGCAAAATAAAAAGTGTAACACTCGAACGAGACAGGAAACTAACCCCTCCTCAACGTTGTAGCAGTCAGAGGTCGGGGGTCAGGCTGGCCTAGCCCTCTACATCTCTCCTCGTCTGGGGAGCAATGAATTGTGGTGGGCTCAACATCAATGGCCCCACTGTTTTCTCTCTGTGTCTTAGGGGGGCCTTCACACCCTGTAGGCGGTGCCTTCAATAGACTGGCTGAAGCTAACCCTGAAACTAGCACATAGACAAATTTTCCAGGTCAGATTTACATTCCAATGTGAACAGTGTTAGCTTTAACCTGTGGGAGGGGGTAAGCTGATCCTAGATCTGTGTTCAGGACTTATGTCTGCTAGGAGCTGGGTGTTTGGTAATCTCTTTCACTAAGGACATGCATGCCAAATTGACAAGGTGATTCCTCATACAGGCTGATAAGACCTTTACCTGTAGTTCATACTGCTGAGCTATAAGGTGTTTAGTCAAATACATTAGTGAATAAAACAGCAGATATGCTTATTCTGTGAGCTCACAGTTGAATACAGACATCCAGTAGTTTCACAGGGGAAAGGTAAACAAGCATTAAAGTCACCAAAGCACTGTAAAAGGTGTAAACAAGCTGCATTATTTCATAAGAATTACAAAAGGTGTATTTGTTTAGAAAGTCAATAGGTACAGAGAAAATCTGCCGGATTTTTGTCTTTGCAGGAGAAGGAACAGCAGTGGAGAAGCCATATTGCAGAACTGGCTTCCACCCAGGAACAAGCCCTTGGAGAAAGACTGGCCCGACTGAGGAGGTTCAGGGTAAGACACACACACACAGGTTGCCCCCTGAAAGATATTTTGTTAATCTGTACAAGGCTGCTCCCGACACTGGGTTTAACATCATACAGAAGTGGATTATGTGGTGTGACAGAAAGGTTACGGTCAGCATACCACAGCCTCTGCCAATGGATCAAAGAAAGAACCTAGTGATTTCTAACACTACAAACCAGCCTATGTTTTAAAGTGGACGATGAACAGAAAGGCCTGTATGTACAGAAAGATATTGTATGTGTATTCTAAGAGATCCGATTGTAGATCAGCATGTACAACATGGGTGCATGTGTGTTTGTGTGTGTGTGCAGGAGTTTCAGAAGAGGGTTCTGGTGGAGGAGTTGGGCTTGGAGCCGGAGGCCGCTTGTCCCTCCGTTGACCAGCTCCTGACCCGGATGTAGAGGAAAGCGCAGCAGGACCACCGCATCACAAACAGCCTGAGTCGCCATGGAAACCTCCTCTTAACTAATTGCCCTTTTGACTCTTGCTCTAATGCTATCTCGTGAGGCATCACCAATTAACATGGAACATAGTAACCCGGAGGAAAGTTCTAATATGAATAGAATCATGTGTGAATCAGGTGCTCCGTCCTCTGCAAAAGGTGGCTTGAGGCTTCTCCAAGGAAGTAGGCCAAAACAGGGTCAGAGATACACTGGAACGCCAGACCAAAACAAGGAGAGGGAACAGAGAGACAGTGAGCGATGACCATGGCTGGAGCAATAACCTGTTTGACCCCACCTCAACCACATTGACTGCAGAAAAGTCGGATTGTCCAAACAAGATTACGGAACTCAAACCCTGGACTAGATCTATTCTAGAGGAAACACTGCGGCTCTACAGCGAAAAAAGAACATACAATTGAATAATGTGAATTCAGGGAGAGTTGGTGCAGCAATAAACCAGCTTGGTAAACCCTGTTTGAATTTGTTTGTCTATGCAAATGAGGAAGCATTGGTTGAGATCTTGTGGGACTGGAGTCAAAGACGAGAGAAAGGTTCAATCTGGGTAGATGTCTTGATTTGTGGGGTGGGGTGGGTTGGTTCAGCTCCCATGCTTCTACTGAAACTTTAGGTATGTCTGTCTGCGCAGATGTGCACCGATCAGGGCGTCTCACCAGCATTAACTCCAATATATGTGCATGTGTGTGCGTCTGTGTCTGCGCCCCTAGGCATTTTGGAGCAACACATAAAAAGTGATCAGCCTCAAAGAGTGGAATATGTGGCAAGGTCTTTCTTTCATGCGTGCGTTTAAATGGGACCTTCACAACAGATATTTACAGAGAAAGAGAAAGACTGGGGAAAAGAGTGGAAGAGAGAGGAGGGGGAGAAGACATGAGGATGGGCTGAGGAGGGGAGAAACGGGTGTATCCAGTCTGTGAGCAGAAAAGAAGACAGGGGAGGGGAAATCTGAAGAAAGTGAGACAGGTTAGGTTTTTTATGTGTGTGTGTGTGTATTGAATTCCCCAGGGACTTTCGATGCTACTGTACAGACACACTTTCCCATTGAATTAGGTACACCTACTCATTAACACAAATAACCGAACAGAAGGTATGTTTGCAAGGTTGTACATTGTATGTACGTATGTATTTTGGTGTCAGTTTCGGATTAATTTGATGGATTTTGTACAAGTGGGTGGGAGTATGGGCAGGGGAACTACCATTGCCATTTCCAGCGGTCTCTCTTGATTTTGCCTAATACGGATTTTGTTTATTTATACCAGTATGTGACTGAATCCACAAGTACTCTTTCTAAATAAAAAGGGTGTGACCTATTAATTTAAAAAAACAAATGCCTGAAATATTGGCTGCAGTTCATCGGCTAAGTGTGTGCTTGTGTGGCTATCATATTGGCAACGTGTTTGTAACACTGCACCTTTAATCTCTTAGTTGAAAATACAGTGGGCAATCACTGTCAGGTAACTTTGTTATTGTATCTGTCTGAACTGCTGCGGGTTGAGATTGTTGCACCGACTATAGTTTCATGGTTCCAGCCAGGGACATGACTCGGCAACATCGGTGTGTGTAACGGGCAGAACGGCATATGTGAGGGTTACATTTAAAAAGGACTTTTAAAGATAAATCTCCTTGCAATGTAACTCACTACCGTCCTGGTTTTCATCAAAATAACAAAAACACGTCTGCCCATACCCCCTCTTCATGTATGCTTTATCTGGGCCCTATGGTGGTGACAGCATCAACTGAAGCACAAGAAGGGAATGCACATAATGGAATCTCATGTCTCTCATCTGAGACAAATCAGGTCAATGCAAGGGGATGTCGAGACGGCTCTAGTCCTTGCTACAGGCAGGGTTTAAATGAGCAGACACCAAACCAGCAAGTAGACACACACACACACACACTAAAAAGGCAAAGGAATGTGGAGATGTGGCCAACACTTGATACCATGTGAAAAAGCAGCCTATATCTGGCCGCAGGGTGTCGTGGGAAAACTCCTCTACCATTTCATGGCCTCTCCCAACATTTACATATAGCAAGTCATTCATAATGGAATAACATTCGCATTCAATAATTTAGTAAATGCCTTACATTAAAACAGCTGTGAACAAAAATGAAGGGAGCCAGTCCAAGTCATTCATCCAGACAACACTTCTGATGCACATCCTCAGGCCTGTAGAGCCAGGCATGCTCTGCTGGCAGGAGCAAGGAGTGAGATCATCAGCAATGTCGGGTATGTACTTCACGTTCCCCATGATTTTTATTTCTCTCTCTCTCTCAGACGGCTTCTTTGTGAAAACAATGACTCCACCCCTTTGTATCTTCCTGCATCTCTGATATTGCTATCTCCTCTGACCTTTCTCTCCCAGTTCCTCGACATTTTTCTCCTCCGTTTCTGGTCCTCTCTGCTGTACTTTCTCTAACCTCGCCGTTTGAAGCCCCACCACTGTTTAGAGCCACTTAAAACAGTCCTGCACTGTGCCTAAGCCAGCCAGGGAACGGCCCGAGGGACTCACACACTCAGGATATGCCAACAATCGCAAACCAGGGAACTACAGCTTCCCTCTTTGGGTACCCCTTTTCTCTCACCCGTCTGCTCACCTCTTTCAAACCCTCCACCCTGTATCGCCTGCACCCAATCCTTACGGCCCATTCCTCCGTCCTCTCAAAACACAACGCCACCACATTTCTTTATCTTTATCTGCCCCACCTTTTGTTTTTCCGCCACCTCTCCAACCCCCCCACCCCGGAAGCAAAGTGGAAACATCTTTGTGAGGAGAAGGATTGATTTGAGATATTTAGTTTTCAACTTCATGTAGTTTTAAAACCTTTATGTGCAAAGAGGATAGCCTAATGGCTGTGTGGACGTGTGGGAGTGTATTATAAAGTCTAGCACGATGACAGGAGACTAAGGAGGCAATCCACTGATGTCACGACTGCTTATTGACAATGGAGGGCAACCACAGACTACAGAATCCCGTCCGTAGCAAAATATTGGACAAGGCAGAGGAGGATGCTAGTTTGCTCATGGTAAATCACTCGCTCTCAGGCGGTGCACTAGCAACGCAGCAGGGACTCAAAGGTCACCAAGCGTCACCAGGGCCCAGGAGTGCAAAAGCCGGTCAAAGAGACGAGGAGCACTGCCAGAGCCGGAGGCCGTTCTCCAAATGTTCTGATCTGCTTAACTTCTGACCACTTCTTAAAACGGTAAGCTTCTGAAAATGCAAATATTGATGGGGTCTTTTGGTCCCTGAGAGCAGCTTTTTGTGACGCGCGAATACATGGGCTATAATCGTCATTGAGATATGAATGGCCTAATCCTCTTAAGAGGTCCACCAAGTACAGCAGAGATCATATTGCATTGTTGACAGATGTCCATATGCACAAAACGATCAAGTCCTGTAAAAACGCAATATTATCAGCAGGAGTAAATGGAAGAGGATAATGATTTGAAAGATGTTAGCCCAAGAGTAAGGGGTGGACTGGACACAAGGTCACACAGATAAAAGGACTGCGTTATGCAAGAAGTCTTTCCTCTGGGGAAAGTTGGAGTAACAATTTTATGTTCTGTTAAAGAGTTTGATTTGGTTCATTCATCTTACTATAGGTTTGTTTGGTTGTGCATGTATGAAATGAGACAACACTTTCAGGAACAGAGTAATTGATGAGTCTGCAGAATCTGCACACACCAAGTAAGACTGCTGCTAAGCAGGGTGGCTATACGCCATACTGGGGCTACCTAAAACCTTTTGTATCTCAATTTAATTTGAGCTGGTACTCCTATGGACACATGCCAATTGTACAGCAGGGAGCCACAGAGAGCCAGATGTTAGACCATGTACGAATTACACCATAGTGCACGCTCCCACACACACACACACAACACACAACACACACAACACAGGAGCTGTCCACTGTTGTGGTGCTGAAGCTCTAGACATGCCACTTTGGAGCCTTTTGGGCATTTTGGTTTTCTTGATCAGTGATAAAGACCTCGTACATCAACTATGCAAATGTACTATCCACACATTTAATCTTATGCACATTGTCTGCACAGTAAATAGGACAAATATGTCCAACATTTTACATATTGCTTTGCTAGCTACTTACAGTACTTATCAATCAATATTATAGAAGATGCTATTACAACCAAGATATTTTTTTACATATACAATGGGAGCAGCCTAAAGTAATGGCATTACCTGAGGGCGATGACTGCTTAAATAAAAGCAGTGTGGTATTGTAAGTGTATTGGTCCTGTGATGGCAGAAAATAACTATACATTTGTTTTCCATAAGGATTGGAATTATGAAAGTAGCAGGTGTCCACCAAACTAGACAGGCTCTCATAATCTCCAGTTCACAGTGTGTGTGTGTGTGTGTGGGTGTGGGTGTGTGTGTGTGTGTGTGTGTGTGTGTGCGTGTATGGTTAAGGTCTGTCAAACCACGCAACACTCTGTCTGTTTGTTGGTTTACAATAAGATTACAATTATTGCTTCTGTGCCGTGAAGCAAGTGTGCCTCGTACATTTGTAGCAAAACCCCTCCTTAACAACAAGGGGGATAGAGTAGAAAGGGTTACAGGTTAAATAACAGTCACTGCTTAGATCCACATACAGTCCTTGGATTCTCCTTGTAAATATTCAGACCAGCGGAGCTAAAGGCTTTGATTTCCATACTGGTCTAAGAGAGGGGTTCGCTTGTGGATATAATTGTTCATTAGCTGAGCTGAACCACCACGTGGGGCTTCGACATACATCCTCACATACACACACTGACATGCATACATACACACACCATTACACCTTTCAAGCACCACTCCAGCACACCTTGCCTTGCCCCCCACCTCCGAAATGCCTCCTGCCATCATATAGTATGTTTGATTGTGTCTGTGATTCTGTGATTGTGTGTGGGTGTGTCTGTGTGTGTGTGTGTGTCTATTGATATTGATTGTGTGTGTGTGTATGTGTGTGTGTGTGTGTGTATTGATATGTGTGTGTTAGACAGCAGTTTGTTTAGCCCTGTCGGGGAGAGGCGAAAGAGACATCTGTCGGCTGAACTGGCTGAAGCTGGCCGCTCTGCAGCGCGCACGGGGCACTCCTCTTCCGTCCCCGTCTCCGGAGGCCTGGACCGGGCCTGGGGGTAGAGTATGGCAGCGGGCTGGGTCGGGGCAGCCCCGGGCTGGTTGGCCAGAGCGGCTGGGGTCCTTGGAGAAGAGGCTCTGGAGGAGGCGATACTTCTCTTTCTCTTCATGGAGGAAAACATCCACCAGGAGGGTCTTCTCGCGCTTTAGCTGCTCGCTGATGGTCTTGGGAATGTCAGGGATCAGCCAGTCGACCAGCAGGCTCAGGAACATCACCAGGTTCTGGTGGAGGGGACAGAGAAGATGGGAGGGAGAAAATAAGTCAGCATGAAGTTGTGGGATTCGTGAGGATAATTGAGAAGGATTGAGGGATTGGATGTGGAAGTGGAATCTTTTGTTGGAGATAAAAGAAGTACAGGTACAGCATGAGGATGCAGGTTTACACACGTGGGGTCAACAACAAAGACATATTGTGTGGAGTACCTGAAACATGATAACGAACGCTAGTCGAGCTGCCAGGACACACCAGTACTGCTTAGAAAACTGGTAGGCATCTGGAGACCAGGGAGGCTCCCTGTAGTCCTTATACCTGTGGAGTCACACACACACACACACACACACACACACACACACACACACACACACACACACACACACACACACACACACACACACACACACACACACACACACACACACACACACACACACACACACACACACACACACACACACACACACACACACACACACACACACACACACACACACACACACACAGAGTTTATAAAGACCTCTTAGCAACTCCATGTCGTTTCAAATCAGCATGACTTTGTGGAAAACACCTAATGTCTTCGTCTACGAACAGAAATGGCCTTTAAGAAGAACCACATGCTTCAGTCATTCATTGGTCGTTAAAGACAAGAGGCAGAGAGCCGAGGCTTCATGCAGTTGAACGCGACATAGCTACCACTCTGGAGGGGATGGTCGGGGAAGTTGTAAACAGCTGTGGGGTTTTCGTGTTGTTATTAACAAGAAGCAGTGTTCTCTCCGCAGAGGATCGGGGATGTTTGGCATAGCAGGGTTTATGGGTTCACTTTGGGTTTGTATGTTCCATATGAAATGTCCTTGGTGCCAAGCCAGGGAGAGGACTGGGACACTATCTGGCTGTTTCGTATGAAAGACCGTCACTCTCGCTCGGCAGTGCCTAAGGACACAAGTCTGGCAGCTCCAGACTGTTAGAGGACTCTGTTAGGGGCTGTGTTCAGGTCCGCAGGATATGCCTGTTTAAGCACACGTATTAACTACAATTAGTCCAGGGCTGATGGCAGCTGGGGTCAGAGATATAACAGGTGACGAGAGCCAAATGGAAGTCTTCAACAATGGTAAAATTACATTTTTGATTGGCTGTCTGAAAGAGGGAGGCAGAGGGAGGGAGGGAGGGAGAGTGAGAGTAAGAGTAAGAGTAAGAGTGAGAGTGAGAGTGAGAGAGTGAGAGTGAGAGTGAGAGTGAGAGCAAGAAACAGTAAGGAAGAGAGAGAGGGAGGGGGAGAGAGAGTGAGTAAGTGAGAAATTGGTGTTTTATTTCATGTCCATATAGAGTCATGTGTGCGGAATGTGGTTTAGATATCTTCTTCTGATCTCGATCGCCCAACTGAAGCTCCATGTTTGGTTAATATCACATGGAGCTGGAGGGCAAATATGGCCCAGGGCAAGGCTCAGGTGTTTGCCATTTCTTTAATACGTCTTTGTAAAACAGATTAGATCCTCAACATGCCAGACTGAGAGACTATGTGTTGACGTGATGTGTGTGTGTGTGTGTGTGTGTGTGTGTGTGTGTGTGTGTGTGTATTTCAGTAGCAGTATTAAATAAAGCCAGACTGATAACCTGCTGCCACTACAGTCTCTGGGGAGCCCAAATCTGCAAACAAACAAAGGTCAGCATATTCCCATCCCCAAAACACACTCTCTCACACACGCACGCACGCGCATGCACGCACGCACGCACGCACACGCACACACACACGCGCACGCTAGAATACAAGCTAGCTCCACCCACAGATCATGTTACTCTTTGATAGAACCCTTTTTTAACAGTACAGTTTTCTCCACCCTTTTTTGGGAACCAGCAAGAAATAGAGATGGCAAAGAGAAAACACACAGCTTTCATAAAGCTGTTTCAAACACACAGCTTTCTTTGATCTAAAACTACTCCCATCTATCTCTCGTTTATTATTCCACTGGGTCGCTCCTCCCTTTTCGTTCTAGACTTCAAGAGGAGGGGAGAGAAGGAGTCTGGAACACTCAGAGGCCTGAGAAGGAAAAGCCCATCACAATCTATTTTCAAGGGCATTAAAGCTTCATATAACTACATGCATCATATCACTTCTTCAATAGCAAGCCCTTAGGTGACTTCCTATACCGTAGATGACTGTCCAAACGGTCATGCCTGAGTCATTTCAGAGCTCTAGATCCAGCTCAACCACGTAGCATGGGGATGACTTAACAGCTAAAGTTGATTTTATTATATTCAGTGCTCACTAAAAACAGAAAGTGAACATTAAGCTACCCAAGCTGGAAAACAAAACAAACATTTGAGAATAGTAAAACTATGCTGTAGTGAGTAAAATATTTAGTGCTTCCGATTTTTGGTCCGACCACGTGCCAAACGCATGACTTTGCAGAAACATGTAAAAACATTTCGAGTTATGCAACTTCCACAAGGTAGATGGAGCGGCGGAACACAAAATAAGAGTCATTGTCCAGCAAAGCGACTGCCGTCGTCAAGCCAAGGGAGAAATCCGTGTTGTGATATTTCATTAAATATTTAGAACCCCGGGGAAGAGCCTCGGCCTCCCTCCATCTTGGGTCCAGAGGACGCGCCGGAGATGCCGGAGATGTGTTTTGTGAAGCAGCTCAGTTCCCTTGAATAAACCCCCTCATTCATGCCACAAATATAATTTGGGTTTCTTCTTGGAAGAGCTCATATTTGAGGCGGGCATACTCGAGGCGTGTGCTGTATCTCGGACACGATGCGTCAGTCTGTGGCATGCCAACACAAAGGGATGCCTTCTGCCTGGACGGCGGTCTGTTATGCAACAGGAGCAGTCCCTCTATACTGTGGGCTGACTGCAGGCAGTGTACTGCCGTGACCTGGGAGTTATGTCACCCCCCTCAGAGTTGCATTCTCTCCGTCCGGAGAAGGCCACCAGGGGTTGCTGTGCCGGGAAGGACCCATGGGGCGAGCACACCCTAGTGAACAGCCCTCTCACAGCTGCCTCTGTATCACACCACAAGGGTAATGTGATTGAAGTCAGCACGTTGGATGTGTGTGTGTGTTTTTCAGTCTTTACTTTATACCTGCAGACAATGATTTCACTGGGTAGGGAGTTGGGTGCGGTGCCCAGCTGAAAGTTGCTGACGTTGAAGTAGGAGAGGGTGTGGTCGATGAAGCCGTGCATGGTGCCTGTACTGCTGAACATGTAGAGGTACACCAGTCGCGGGATGAAGTCGGACGTGAAGGAAATGACAAAGGCCTAGAGCGAGAAAGAGAGCGAGAGCATGAGAGAGGATAAAAGGGAACTCGGAGAGAGACAGAGAAAGACTCACAACTTACAGTAAGAGTTGAGTCCCACTTTGAACATTGGCTGAAATGTTACACTACACGCGATACTCAAAAGGCAGTTAAGCACAGTCGTTTCACTTGGAGCTGGTGCTCATCGACATCTCCGTGGCCAGCTGGGACTGGGAGTCTATCTCATTCGGACACTCCACTTGGCATCTGGGTGCCTTTGTGTGAATGTGCCCATATGAACATTTGCACACTAAAGTGTGACTTAACATGCGTTGGCCCTGTACTGCAAGTACTGTACACTGCTGCATGCATGGAGCTTTAGAGGAGATGTTCTCGTCTTTGCTTGCCAGATCAGGGGGTCCCTGGGGGCAGTTAGGGTGTATGTCTAGGTCGGCCTCCGACCATTCACACAATAACCTGTGCTTCTTTTTCTCATTTCTACATAAATCTGGTTTAAATTAAAGTAAACGGAGTGGGCTTAGCCAGCCAGAGTCCGGGCCATAGCAGTAAAACCACCATGTTGCTGCAGGCTTTTCCCCCAACCGCACGTTGAAAACAATCCAGTTGAAGTGGTACATAAGCCCACGAAATAATCTTTGGTGAATAGTTGTGATATGAGCTAATAAAATGTCCCATTAGATCATCACTCAATAGGTAGAAAATCAAGACACAGATCTGTTATCATACCTGTCAGCTAAGTGTGTAGTGGATTATATAATATAATAACATCCGAGCTGACGTGTGGGAACAATCTGCAGACAATGTGACCTCTGACCTGACTCCAACACCGCCATCATCCTCTTAAGCCTACACCTCTGTCCCAGTTTAAACGAGAACCACGGTTGACCATATAGAGGAGGAGGTCCCAGTGCACTACTGGTGCTATCATCCTGTCTGACTCTGCAATGTGTTACGGTCGTGTTTTTTGTCTCTTGCTTAATGCGAAGCAAACAACGACTTACTTGGAATCAAATCCATGTGTGTATGTGCTCAGTGTGTCTGTGCATGCGCACAAAAGCTTAACCTTGAAAACAGTATAGCTTATATTAATTTAGGCCTCAGTGCTATGTTTTGGACTTACATTTATAATCACAGAGAACTTTCCCATTCCACTCAGGATGTTGTACCAGATTCCTATATTAAATTAGAGAATGGGGGGGAGTGAGAGAGAGAGAGAGAGAGAGAGAGAGAGAGAGAGAGAGAGAGAGAGAGAGAGAGAGAGAGAGAGAGAGAGAGAGAGAGAGAGAGAGAAAGAAAGAAAGAAAGAAAGATTATTACCGTAACAGAAATGCTTCCCGTACATCATAAAGTGCTTAAAAGCCTTTACTGCCCTGTATTGTCAAGCAGGCATTCCCACAAAAAGAAAACCCCTCCCATAGACTTTGCAGCAGAGGGACAGACAAAAGGCGCCCTCATCCCCACAGCATCATCACATGTGGTCCCAATATGAGCTTGTGAAGGTACCGATGTCTTTGGCCCGCAAGGCGTCCGGCCGCCTCAGCTCGGTGACAAACTTCTTGGCGTCCAGGCGGATTTCAATGACGTTGTTGAGGAGGGCAAACAGAGGAGCCAGCGGGAAGGATGCCACAAATAGAGAAACGAAACCAAACTGGATAACTGCAGGGAGACACACACACACACACACACACACACACGCGCACACGCGCACACGCACACGCACACGCGCACACGCGCACACGCACACGCACACGCACAGCTATCATGAGACAGAATGCTTAAGACATTTGTTGTTCCATCTGCATCCTGTTGGCGCTCTCTGCGCGTGCACTTAAACAATAAGTCCTTTGAAAGCTACTTGAGGCTGGCCAGACATACAGACACAATTACGTAAGTCAAGCCATCACTGGGTGTTATCATACTTTTACTGAATAGCTGCACTCATATCTCCAAATGGCTGATCTTCAACTTGCTATGTATTCACATTTCATTTACTTCTCAAAAATGACACTGTTAGGGTACTTGTATTAGTGGCAGGGCTTCCATGGTGACAGCATCTTCCTGTAGCGAAACTAAACAGGATGTTAACTAGTGTCTTGGGCATCATAATAACTCCAAGGTCTTCCTCGCAGCTAACATCATGTACTGCAGAACTCAAAAAAAGCTAAAATTACTCCAAGCTAAAAACAATCCTCAGTGTGGGATACATGTTCAAATTTCCCATATCCAATCTATTTGGAGTACTGCCTTTGTTTCCTAACATTTTGTGTGAGATTAATATTGGATGTAGACCAACGCTTGTGTGTGTGTTTCCAAGTGCATGTATGCATGTGTTTAAGGTGTACTGCACTGCACTACATGTCCTTCCTAATGACCCAAAGGTTTCCGTGTGCGTCTGCCTGTATAGACTACATAGACCATAGATCACAGAGGGGGCCCAGAGGTTTCCCACAAGACGAGGTCCAGATTTGAGATTAGTGCTCCTCTGCCTCGTAAGGGCGCACACCACTGTCAAATTAAAACCTCAGAATTAGGACTACGTGTATCTGTGCCATGGCCATGTGTGTTATAAAAGGCTCCGTGCTAAGAGAACATGTAGAGAAGGGGAGAGGGACCTAACCAATAGCAAGCACTCGTTTGTCGCTATCTGGAATGGAGGGTGTGGAGTTCTAGGTAGCATTGGCTTGTCATGGCTTGAGACTGTTCAGCGTGTTGGCATGCATACATGCACTACACATATTTAACGCATGAGCAGGGATATAATTAAAACAAGGGAGATCTGAGGTGGAATGTAGGAGTCAACAACCTTAAAAAGGTATTTAAAAGTCCTGTACCCGTTTGACAATTGCTGTAAAAAAAAGTAAACCGAGCGGATGCTGCATTGCTTTGAAACACAGCCCGAGGACATCGGCAGGGACGGGGACAGAAGAACAGGCTGATAGTTGTCAAGTTAGAGACACAGGAAATAGAAGCTTGGTGGGAAAGGGGTTTTCCAGTCCCAGCCTGATTGGCAGGTCATTTCTGAAGGAGCTGAGAAACAAAGAGTAGCGGAGGGCTTAACCCTGGTTAGAGGGAAAGTTTAGACAAACATAGCGGCTGCTCCTAACCACACACACACACACACACACACACACACACACACCTCTTTTACTCTCTTTCTTAAACTTTGTCAGATGTTTCACCTTGTTGACATTGCCCTACAGCTATAAGGAGGCTCTCCAATTATTTTCCCCGCCTCCACCATATCTGTACACTCCTCCTCTTCATTGTTTTCTCCTCTGTCTGCTCCAGCTTTTCATTCACCCTTTTTCGCTCTCCATTATTTATTACTACAACACTACCTCCTCTTGCTCATTAAAAGACTTCCCAGAATATCTACAAACTTGTGAAACTAATATGCACAAGAACGCACTTTTCTAGGACCACTGGGAAGGGTTGGCCAAAATATAGCCTATTTAATATCATAAGAAATGTTCTACTTAGAGTATTAGCATTGGGAACCAGAGCATCGCAGCTCATTTATGATCAGGCCAGTACCACAGTATGTACATATCATCATTGTAGATATGTTTCGACTCTCTGCTAGGCTGTGATATGCTTTTTAATTATAAATTAATGCTTAGTTAATAAAGAACTCACCCTGAACTGATACGCTCGAGTTACATGAGTCTGTAAGGCCCTGGGCTATTGTGTCACAACCACCTATTACAACCACTTTATTATCATAGACATTACAACCCAACACCTGGTAATTAACTTCCTTCCACCTGGCAGGTTAGGGACTATCGTCAAGTCACTTTTCCAAGGCCGTCAGATAAAACAAAATGTTATTGATGACTTTGCTGTCATGTTTAGAAACATTTAAAAACATTTTAAAGGCTGACCAATTCTAGTCAGAGAGGCAGGCTGGGTGGTCTGACATGATGCCCCACCAGGTGTGTCGTTACCTAAGCCACACCCTGACCTCTGTCACCCCGGTAATTCACACCTGGCGACTCCTCGTTAAAGACCGCCACTGTTAACTATCTGACCGCTGGCTTTGACTAGGCCTTAACGGCAAAATGTTGTGGCCAGACAACTAAATTGCTTGTGTGTGTCTTAGTGTGCTGGGTGTGTATGTCAGTAAATTGGTATGTTCTTTGTGTGTCAATTTATGTTCTATGTAATATAAAGGTGTGTGTGTGTGTGTGTGTGTGTGTATGTGTGTGTGTGCTGTGCCTACATCAGTGTGTTTGTGTGTGTGCGTGCTTACTCATCTCCATGTACTCAGGCGTGAGGCCTTCAAAGGGCACCAGAGCGTAGTCCATGTTCCACTGGTGGGCCCTTTGCTCTTCCCGCTCCTCCGCTGCCACACCCTTACTCTTCAACGACCTGACAAGCTTCTTCAGCTTACTAATACAACACAGAGAGATGGAGCAAAATAGAGGCAGAAGGGGAAAGGAATAAAATAAACGTTATAAAGCGTTACATAGCTCCAAAGTAGTCTTAAGAGGCCACACCATGTCGTAGTTATGACTTATTTGTGATGTTTGATGAAAAGCCTATTTCTGGACAGCTTGGTGAACATGCAGTGTTCTACTACACTCATTTAGTTTTTTTCA
This sequence comes from Galaxias olidus, assembly GCA_026901105.3. Taxonomy (NCBI): domain Eukaryota; kingdom Metazoa; phylum Chordata; class Actinopteri; order Galaxiiformes; family Galaxiidae; genus Galaxias; species Galaxias olidus. Next base: position 225,136 of record JAPMUY010008927.1, read on the forward strand.
CAGCCTCCTTGTTAAGGCAACTTCTACCTTTTCTGTGTCTAAATCCAACAATCCTAAACCTTTTCTTTTTGACCTCACCAAATGAGAGAGTTCCAAGTTTAAAATGAATGTCTCACTATGCCACAAAAATAAGTGAGTGCTGATAATTGTTTCAATCTGAGGCATTATTAATGTTGCAAACCCGTGTTAAATCCTAGTAGCCAATGTTATGCAATTACAGCACTTAAATTGGTGCTTATTTTACGCCTCTCAGCTAATGTTTCATTCCAATAAACTGGCGTCTCTCCTGGAAACATGGATAGAGCTCATGAACCACTCACACTACAGCAACGTGGCTGAATCTACATGGGTCAGCAGAAAAATGCCGTTTAAGCATGCAACTTCATATAAAACGCAGATTAAAGCGAGAGAGAAAATAAATAGTGAAATAAAGAAGTTTAAAGAGTAAGCGTGGGGAAAGGTGTGTTTCAGAACATTTAAAATTACTTTAATGCACACCAAGGCTTTCTACATGTTATCAAACACAGGCCTAAATTACTTGCCTTAAAAGAATTGAACAACACCAAAAAGGACACATTTTCCACACAACAAACACTTGTAATTGAAAATGAAAAGAAATAGAGAATAAAAGAGGTAAAGGAAGAAGTTGGAAGAGGATGCAGGGGGAAAGGCAGGGGAAAGCAAGGGGTTGTCGGGAGGGCTTCTGACTATTAAAGCTCCAATAAAACAAGGCTAAATGCCACTGTTGCATTATTTAGATTCCAAAAACAGGCCGTTTGCGGCGCATGACTTTTTAATGTCTTTGCCTTTGTATCATGAGTGCTTTTGCCCAACTATAGAGGCGCTCATTGAGCAGCTGTTCACATTGGCATTTCATGCACAAACACACACATCCACAGGACACTGACAAACATCCCAGTAGAACAGATATGGACACGCACATGCAGTCAAAACAGATCCGTCTGGACAAACAACAAACACAGATGCCCTCGCACGCACAAACTATCCCACGTGCTGCACAATGTCTACGTGGTCTGAGAGCAGGTTATGGGTGACCGATATAGGTCACGTCTCTAGACATTGTATCCATTTTCTTCCCGCTCGCTTTTTTTCCTACTCTCTCCTTTATATTCAAATTAGCTCTCTGACCTGAATGTTTTCAAGAGCGTCTGTACATGGCACGCACACAGAGTGAACCAGGACTGTTCTCTCCTGTATGCCTTTCTGTATGTCACCTTCCTACTTTCTCTTCATTTCCATCTCAGTAAGTGGGGGACAAACTTGAGCCATACAGCAGCTGACCTCCGTTGGTGGGTCAGAGACAGAGAGAGAGATACTGGGTTGCATTAGAAAAAGCTTTTATTAAAGCCAGCCTGGAAAAAGCTCTGAAGAACCTCCAACTAAACAGAACATAAACCTCATAGTGGATTCACCTTTGCACTACTTTTGAAGTTTCCCTAGCCATAATGAAGACAGTCTAATTGAAATATCAAACGCAGATTTTATTGGCACAGGCACTTGCACAAATATGTTTACTTCATGTGTATTTGCTGGATCAGCTTGACTATCAAAATAACCAAACACAACCAAACTCACAAACACACAGATTTTAACACAAAGACAAAACACACAAACACTAGTCTGGAGTTCTAGTCCTGGCAAGGAAACAGGGTGTTGAGTGATTGACGATGTGTTGTATAACGAAGTGCTGTGAAGGTATTGCTCAAATAACTGAATGGACAAACATACAGATTACACACACATACAAACACTGTCTGTGATCTTTAATTAAAGTAGCAACCTCAGCCCAAAGTACCACCCTATGTTTATTGTGTACATTCAACCATAGAGGCAGACAAGCCAAGCTGTCCCAGCGTGCACACACATTACATTTGAACTTCTCACAGCTGCCCCAATAGTAAGTGACTACCCACCCAGCTGTCTTGATCACATTACCGTTTGTGCTCTGGAAAAATAACAAGAATGATGTGGCCATTCACGCCAGGATCACTGGTATTGCTCAATATTACAGATGACAACCTTATTTATTACAATCCACCACAAGTAATCACAATGTTAGCATGAAAGTGCAACACTGCATAACTAAGTAAAGTCCGTCCGCTCCACTCCATTACTCTATTGACTGAGCCATTTCATTCTGCATGGGCACCCAGTTTCAAGTTTGTGTGGGACTTTTTCCAACTGAAAGAAGGGCGTTTTATGTCAATGTCCCTTTCTTGGCCTCTGGCTACTGCACGTTATTTATACTTTCGAGAGTGGAATGCACCTTTTAAATGTGACAGACTTCACCTTTCTGACCTCTGACCGAGTGATTCAAATTTTTAGTCACCCCATCGCGCAACACCGGTGTTGCAATCACACAGTCAAAAGTATAACTGAGGGATGAGCGTGCATGCTGGACAGATGACAGGGGGAGGCAGAGGGAGGAGAGGAAAGGGGGAGGACGAGGGAAAGAAGTGTGGGTGAGAACAGACAGGAGACGGATACTCACGGTATACCAATTTCAAAGACGTTGTTTTGTATAAGCTGCTTCCCCAGCATGATGATGCTGAGCTGGATGCACAGCTCTATCAGGCAGCCCCCTGGAGCACACTGGGAGAGGAGAGGGGGAGTCAGCCACAATGAGCCAAACGAGGGACCACCAAGGCCGCTGCAAACTTAACAACACACGGCTCACCTCCTCCATTCGATGCTCCTTAAAGACATAGACATAGTCTCCTGGCCGACCGGCAAACCTGTGAGAGCACACACACACACACACACACACACACACACACACACATCAGACCACTAGGTTATTAAATAACTCAACCTGGCTGTGTCAGATCCACAACCAGGCTTCATTTACACACACACACACACACACGATACAACATCTTCTAATATATTACAAATGTTATCAAATAGAATCATGCTTGCACACACACACACACACACACACACATTCCCTATGGACGTTGGTGTGCCTACCGTCCTTTGAAGAAGGCCACGTAGAAGATGGGGGCATAGGCGTTCATGAACTTGAGCAGAAAGGCCTTGAGGATGAGATGCTCTTCAAACTCGGTCTCCGTTTTGGGGATCTCTGCAGGACGGAGGCCAACACACGGGAAAGGTTAAAGGGTCACGTTGTATTGGAGTAACACAGGAAAAGGTTAAAGGGTCACGTTGTATTGGAGTAACACAGGGAAAGGTTAAAGGGTGACACTGTATTGGAGTAACACAGGAAAAGGTTAAAGGGTGACACTGTATTGGAGTAACACAGGAAAAGGTTAAATGGTGACATTGTATTGGAGTAACACAGGGAAAGGTTAAAGGGTCACGTTGTATTGGAGTAACACAGGGAAAGGTTAAAGAGTCACGTTGTATTGGAGTAACACAGGAAAAGGTTAAAGGGTGACACTGTATTGGAGTAACACAGGAAAAGGTTTAAGAGTCACGTTGTATTGGAGTACCACAGGGAAATGTTAAAGGGTGACACTGTATTGGAGTAACAATCAGGTAAGGTTAACGGGTCACGTTGTATTAAGAATATATTGAAGTTCCTGCTGCTCCCGCTGACCCCTGAGGATGTGGGAATTATTAAGGTGAGGGATGTGTGTTGGAGAACGTGTGTGTGTGTGTGTGTGTACAGGCCCTGTCTGATCTTCTTCACTGGCTCCTGCATGCTATGGAGGTCTGTCACTTCAGGACAGCTATAGTCACTTCACGCCACACATTCTTCACTCTCTCCTTTCTCCACCTCGTCATCTCGATGATCCCCCCTCCTCACAAGCATCTCCTCCTCCGTTTTCCACTTGGTCCTCCAGTCCCGCTGCAGACTCCCCGGCTCCTCCAAACAGTAAGCCTGGAGGATTACAGTCTCCATGCATTTCACCTCTGCGCTCCGCCAAAGCCACATAAAGCCCTAATATCTTCATCTGACAGAGCAGATTAGCGGCCTGCACAATGACGTTGGCATTAAATACACTCTAATGCCGGGGCAGACATAACACCGCTCTACCATTTAAACATAGCGGAGGAGAGTAAAGCCGGGGTGGAGAGACGCGCGGGTGAACGTCCAGGCAGACATGTCATGAGGCTCATGACGGCGTGGGGAGGACCGGGGCGAAGCGGAGCCTCTGGTCTGGTGGGAAGCACGGCCTGTCCTTAATGGCTCCTGTCCTGTCTGGCTGACGGGAGGGAGAGAGGACGGTGGGAGAGCCCGGTGTGGAAGTAGGTTAAAACATGACATCTCCTTCCTGCACGGGGTGAGGGATGGACACAGAAAAGGAGAGCGAGAGAGAGAGAGAAAAGGAGAGAGAGAGAGAGAGATGAGAAAAGGAGAGAGAGCTCAGCGGAGGGAGTTGGCCATGCCTTATTCAGGAGGATGTAAAAGTGTTCCCTCTCTTCGCGGGGTCCCCAGGGTTTCCCTCCATGTGACTGTGCCTCTGAGAAACACCCCCCCCCCCCCGCCCCTTTAAAAACACTCCGATTCCACGCTGCCCGCAACGGAAAGGAACGGTTGAGACCTATCAAACTTTCATTGTTCTGTCCTTAAAAGAGGAGCAAAGAGGAGAGAGGAGTGTGTTTCTGTGTTTGTGTGGCTGTTGAACCATGTACCCCCTCGTGCCTACCCCTTCCCGCTGTATTAGTGCGAGTAGTCTGTAGTCTGCAGTGTGTTTGTGGTTGTGTTGTGTTGCTGTTCCACCATGCTGTACCCCCTGGTGCTTAGACCTTACCCCTGTATTAGTGTTTTGTCTGTGGGAGTGAGTGTAAAGAGGAGTGTGTTGTTGTGTTGCACCATGTACCCCCTGGGGACTGAGTGTTTATCTACCCAGCTCAGTGAGCCACACAGCCACGGCACCGTAGATCTCGTCCAGAATGAGGATGACCACCAGGTTGATGATGACCGCCGTGGCCGTGACTGTCACCCGCACGTTGGACTTGATATCGGGGTCGGGGCTCATTGCCATCAGAGCCGACACGGTGATCCGGTAGATGATCACGCCAAACACCGCCGAGAACGTCAGACCAAACTAGTAGAGAGCAGAGAGAGCGATCGAGTGACAGACCAAATTACACCACAGTACATCTCAGAGTAAAGTAATACCTGAATCAGATTAGACACATACATTTATTTATTTATGTATTCTCCTGTGGACCCACCATGAAAAGTATGGAGGAGATATTGATGAAGTAGCCAGGGAGACGGTCTCTCCAGGTCAGCTTCTTGTAACAGGCCTGTGGAAGAAACGCAACCGACAGGTCATTTTACACGCTCGCTCTTCCAGCGCTAGCCTTACTGCAGGTCAGTTTAAGGACACATGCTCAAAATATTGAAAGCAATCTAAGGAAAGTAGAGCGTAATGAGAAGACAGCAGACCCATGACATCAGAGTGAGAAAAAAGAAGTGCGAAAGAAAAAAAAGAAAAAGTTGAAAGCGAAAAGGTCGTGGAGGTTGACCTTTAACCTGTAGACATCCGAAGTCACCTGCTGGTAGGAGCCAGGCACACCGTTAACCTGGGGTCAAATATATCATCTAGTATCTCCTCCCTAGTGGGAACACTTTCACAGGGGTCAGGCTAATCTGCTCCCAGATCTGTCTTTACACTCTTCTTCCTCCTCAGCAATGTGACCTCTAACCCTGGCTCATCGTGTGCGTGACGGGGAGGGCAGGCGCTGCATGTTCAGACACATACTCACACCAGAACGTTAAAATGTCGGTATGCATGACTCTGTATTTACAAGGCTGAGAGTCTAAGACAGTTTGTGTGTTTGTTTGTGCACGTAGTGGGGGTGGTAAAAAGAGTAACATGGATGATTTCTTCAACAACGTGAGTGCAAACATCACACACACCAAGTTCAAACGTAATGGAACAAGCACACGGGTGGGCAGCGGCACAAATGTGCACGTCGTGCAGCAGCCGTGCACCCAGTGAAGTCCTCCTGTAAACGCACACAGCACTGCTCCTGTAAACGCACACAGCACTGCTCCTGTAAACGCACACAGCACTGCTCCTGTAAACGCACACAGCACTGCTCCTGTCTGAGTGAGTGGACTCCCAGGGCCCAGCTCTGTGCCGTGACGGAGCTCATTAGGAAGGCAACAGCACCACCTAGCAGCACACTGGGTGCGTGGCACCTCTGAAGGCAATCTCACCCACTCCCACTTGTCACACAGCCCAATACGAAGCCGAGCATGCTCTCCAACGTTCCCCTAATACAGAGAATGAACACACTCTCTTGTCCTTTTTCTAATCTGAAAGGAGGCTCGGCGTTGTACCTGTACCAACTGACTCACCCTGGCCTGCCACACACAGCACAAGCACACACACTCTCTAAAGAATCTGGCCAAGGGAGAGCCTGGGCAGCAGTAGACCAACCTTGTCTTGTGGCCAGGGCAGAAATGGAGTTTGCCGGATTAAATTCCCCCACACACCAGGGAGAGAGGGGTAGAGGGACGGGTGGCGACTATCCAGCTGTGGAGAAGCAACGGGTGGTGGAGAACGGTGGGATCCGGGGGCAGAGCCCAGCTGGATAGGGTGTGTGCGTGCGTGCGTGCGTGCGTGCGTGCGTGCGTGCGTGCGTGCGTGCGTGCGTGCGTGCGTGCGTAGGAACAGGGCTAGTCAAGGCACCGCTTCGACAGCTGGAGGGGGAATATCCCCTCTAAGCCCCTGTGTCCCCTCACCCCTCACCTCTAATCCCAGGCCCGTAGAGCAGCAGGGGGATCAGAGGCTCAGGTGGTACCGGCGAGGCCTCACCTAGGGGCCTCGGCAAACTCCATTTGTTCTTATAACATTTGACGCATCTTTGGTTAAAGCTGGTTTTTCTTTAGAGACCTTTGATTTTGGTTAACAGAAGTCTTTTAATTAGGTTCACCCCCCCCCTCCTCCTCTATCTCTCTCTGTCTGTCTCTCCATCAGTCTCTGTTCTCATTCTAATAACACAGGAAACACACACCTCTCTAGGTGTTGTGAGACCTACGGGCCTTCGGGGCCTTTTGAGGAGTTCTACTTGTTCAAGGACAGCGAGACCTTTTCGACTAAGAGAGAAGCAGAGACAGAGAGAGAGAGAGCTAGCCATCTGAGGCGGGGGAAATAGGTCTCGCAGTTATATTTGGTTTGGAACCTCAAGGGGGGGCAGAGTCAAACAAAAAAACTCGCCCCCTTCACGTCCCTACTCTTTCCTCTGTCTATTTCACTCGCTGTCTCTCCGTCGTTCACAGCCTCCCTTCTTTCTTTCTCTCCTGTGGTTTTTCAGTGTCCTGAGTGCAACCTACTGTTGCATCCAACCGGGTGGATAAAAACAGATAATCGTTACCCTTGACCTTAACTTTAGTTCAAGCCCTGCCGCAGGTCTTGAAAGGTCTTAAATGTACGGAAACAATCAACCTGAACGCCCACCAGACGTGTTCTAATCGGGACGGAATCCTGAACAAGAGGCCTGAGCTGAACCTGTGGGTTAGAGAATAATCAGGCACGGACAGCAGGCTTTTCCAACTTGGAACAACAGTAGTCACCCCGGCCTACCCCCACACATTGTGTGTGTGAGTGCACGTGTGTGTGTGTGATTTGAGTCTTATCCCTGCGTGGTGGGGATGCATCCCTGCCTGTCGTTCCCGGTGCGTCAACCCCCCTCCCCTGCCAGAGGCCGCTAAGCCCTTTGGGAAATTAATGCCAGGGGATTTCCTCTCTGCCATATGTCACCCTGCTCACACACACAGGGACCCAGGAAACACACGCAGTCGCACAGCGTGGACTGACTACTTTCTGTACTACAACAAGGCAACCCCGCACACAGACACGTAGACTTTCTCTCTTCCTCACACACACACGCACCCTCTTTACATTCCTCCATATACTTCAAATGCAAGCTTGGGAGCCAGTCAACACACTCTGCAGGGTAACATTCAAATCCCCTGTAGATCGAGAACACAATTATGCCCATAATCAACAAGTCTCTCTCTCCTTCTCCCTCTCCCTCTCTCCCTCCCTCGATAACCGGTCTACCCTGGGGCTATTCCTCGAGACGTAGCTAGCCTGAGACCCAGCCCCCTCTGCCCTGGTCTCTTTGCTAATGATTGACAGGACATGAAGTAAGTGCCGTACTCGAAAAAATTCATCAAAGGCCTTTTTAAGTGACATGCAGATTAAGCTTGCATGAGCCCACCATCTGACACACACTTTAATCCTACACACCATCACACTCACGTAAACACGCACACACTGACACACCCACGCGCGCACAAATGCACAGACACACACACACGCACTCACAGCTTTTTCCAATCCAGTCCCATACAAAGATAGCCTCTCAGTCTGTAGCAAGGATTCTGATTAGTGACATTCAGAGACACACTATAAATACTCATATCTAGAACCACGTCTATTAAAGCCAGCTGACTGACTGGGGAGTGATTCTGCTTCCTTCAAAATGCTCAACGTCCTTTAAAAAACTAGAACATTTAGAGCGCACACACACACACACACACACACACACACACACACACACACACACACACACACACACACACACACACACACACACACACACACACACACACACACACACACACACACACACACACACACACACACACACACACAGAATGCTAGCTAAAACACAAAGCTCAAAGGTTTGAGACTACCTGCCAGTTTGGGCTTCAGTACACAACCAATCTTAATATCTGTTAGAATGTGTTCCTGTGTATCTGGTCGAATGTGTTCATGTGTATCTATGTGAAAAGAGAGTTCGGCAGATCAACAACCCCAGAAGAAACAGGACATAGATGAGGTTGACTCTTATCAAGCACACACAGAATGATACAGTAGGCCGCCTGCTCCCCTGCTGCTTGCCTCGGCGCAGGGAGTGTGTTTCTGGTCTCCATGGTGACAGTGTCGGAGCCATCGCTAATCTGGGCTCTGGCGTCTCTGACTCAACAGCCCTCTCTCTCTCTCTCTCTTCCCTCCCTCCCTCCCTCCCTCCCTCCCTGCCTCCGTCCGGCCGTCCCTCCCTCCGTCCGTCCCTCCGTCCCGGCCTCCCTCGATCTTTTATCTGTCTTGCTTCTCTCTCTGTCTGGTCAAACCCTGGTGTGTAGCTCACTCTGCTGGCCAGTCGGCGGACTCAGCCCCGCTGGCCCTATTTGGAGCAGCTAGGTTACGGTTTCCCCGTGGCCTCTCTTCTGGCTCGACAGGGCCTGGTAGAGCAGGGTTACAACTCCCCAGGCTGCTAACGGGTACTCCCATCCTCTTCACGGAGTCACGTAACAGGGCTTTCACACACCAGGAAAACAACTACTCAGACATCACACCCTGCATCTTGTCCTGCATCTTGTGTATTTACAACTGTCTTATCTTTTCAGATCTCTGAATTAGGCTCTTGGCATGTGGATATTCTCAGTCCTGTGCATTTTTGCTATACTAGCTCAGAACTACAGCAGAATACTGTGTCTGACTGCCTCTAGTGACAAATAAAGAAGGCCTTTCGCAAAACAGGCCAAACACACACATACACCCGCCACACTTTTGATGGACGCACACATTTAGGACTGCCAAACAAGATGCTTCCAGCCTGATCCCAAAATATACCCATTCCACCAGAAAACCAGGACAAGAGCAGGTTGAAAACTCATTGAACCGCTGACTGGCTTAAGTTGTGCCGGGGACAGGGCGACCAGGCGGCCCTTACGCCATGGAGGCCGCACGGCTTTAGTCCTGAAGTGATAATGTTCTTGGTGAGCTCGGCTGCTTGTGTAATCGGAGCCTGACCACTGCCTCGCTGTGTCTCCAGTGTGTGAAAGTAAACAGCTTGAGTTACAGCACCCCTCCACCCCCCTCACACCCACTGGCTCTCCATCCGGATCAGCCCCACGCATACCGCACACCCAGGGCCACCTCTAGACCCATCGCTAATCCATCGGCAGCAGCAGGGGGCCAAGCATTGTGTTATTTGTGTGGGCGTGGAAGTGTTTGTTTTGAGAGCTCGGCGATAGAACTTCTCTGCAGTCACTTTTTCGGCTATACCGCTGCACAAAGCCTTTTTGCACTGTGCCTAGGACGTGATGTGTGCATTTGAAATGTATCGAGGGAGAGCCACACATTCATAGGGCCATAACACTGACATGTTCACGTGACATGGTAATTCTTGGTGTGGGTGCAGCGAGCCTGAGAGTGTAAGATCTAATGGCATTATTGTCCTAACAAGGCAAGTCAGCAAGAGGATTCATAAAGATTTGCTGTACATACACAGACTGACTTGGATATCTCGCCCTGCTCCCCACTAAGGCCCCCAGGAATGACGAACACACACACACACACACACACACACACACACACACACACACGCTGTCACAAAGGCCATCTCACATGTTGCTCTCTGGCCAACACACTCAGCTGGCAGCTGTCGGAACAGCTCTGTCTCAAAGCCCAAAGTTGCCGCGAAAAAGAAAACACCAACGCTTCCCCCGTTCCACTTGATAGAGAACCTAAACGACCCCCACCAAGGAAGAAAAGCATCAGGACGGAAGAGAGGCGTTCTCCCGTCACAGCCGCTAGGGATCAGTGGGAAGAGAACCCATAGAGGAGGGGACAGGCCAGCATGGGCATGTATTCAGGAGGACAGCCATGAGGAAAGGAAGGGGAGAAGGAAGTGAATGAAAGCAGAGGAGATGAGGGGGTTACCGGCGGCCCAGCAGCCATGGCAGACAGCAGTCTCTGTTTCCATCTGTCTTTGCCTGCCTCTGTCATTCTCTCCTCTTGCTTCTCAGGCTGCAACACGGGGAAGACACACAGGGTGGGTGCTCGCACACAGAGACACACAGAAACACAAGTAAAACAAATGGAGGAACACAGTCGCGACGCCATATAGACGGTCAAGTTGCGTAGCCTGTCACGTCGTATCAGCTGCCTGCCTGACAGTGTCTTGAGGGTACAGGAAGTGGAGGCGGTTGGGGTAAGCCTGGTTGACGCTTCCCCCCAGTCCAACTGTAAAACTCTGTGCCAGACACACCAGGCTGACATACTGTAGCAGGCCTGGCTCGCTCCAGCCTCGACAGAACAAGCTGTTGTTAGTGTGTGCAATGGACAGGCTCCAATGAGACCAGACATGATTGACCCATTTTCCGGCAGAACATGAGATTATCGTTATATTTCTTTTTGGTGGGGACGTGGGACGACAAAATGCAGACAGAACCACGTGTTTTCTGTTATTTCCCCACCTCTGTTTTCTTTTTCTTCTTCTTGTTTGTCCGCTGCTTCTTCTGCTTCTTTTGAATAAGCATGGTTTCGTATTTTGGCCTGGGATGTTCCTGGGTGGAAAGAACAAAACAAATCTATTTACTATTTAGCACACTGACCGAAGAATCACAGAAGGAAGAACATAGCATTTGCAGGGGCTGTTTTTCCAGGGTTTCAGGAATTAACAAGGCGATGCTCACTCTTAAAAATGTAATGGAAAACCAAGCATTCGCAATACCATTGGAATTCCCAATAGTATTGCATTGACAGCATTCACAGGCAACAATTCAGCTTTCACTTAACTCCCAATAAGTTCCTCGTACACTTTGATGCGATGGAGAACGGGTGCCTATTTTGCCCACAGACACCAACCCGGTGAAAATACAGTGACGAGCCAAGTGACAAAGGATGCGTTGGGTAAGAGAACGTGATGACTATCCACTCTGCAGCTTCTCTAATGGCACCGGCTAGTTATCAAGCGTTAATGACCCCCATCGCTCTCACCTTACCCTTACCTCACAGACCTGGCAGGTCAGAGGTCAGTGTGTGTGTCTGCCTGTGTGCGTGTGTCTGTGTCTGCTCTTCCAAATCCTGTTAGCGGGTATGTTTCATATTAGAACGCGTTCCATTGGCCTATGTACAAGGTAGATGCTTAGCATGGATGAGTTGGAGCACGTTTCTTACCTCCTCCTCCTCCATACCCGTCAGATCCCACTTGTGGTTCAGACTGATCTGTCGCCGCTTCCAGTGCTCCAGGAACATGGCCACTGGAAAACCACACAGAGAGTAATTATCACTTTGGCATATTGTTTTGAACACTACGAGATCCTGTGACGGAGATAACAAGACAAGCCTGAATGTGTGTGTGTGTGTGTGTGTGTGTGTGTGTGTGTGTGGTAGTAGCCTGGGGGAGGGCATTCTATGCATTATTCCTCACAGCTAGACCTCCACTGAAGTTGAAGCAGGGCATAAGGTATTAATGACTCACTGCATATTTGTCCCTCTTGTATGCACATGTGCACGCGCACGCACACACAAAATAATCAGATACTCAGACATATTCACTGCAGTACACACCTACACACATACACACAGTCCTGCCCCCACACAAGGGTCCTGAAAGGCAAGCCTTTTCAGAGACACAAAGCATCCATCAGTGGTGCAGCAAGGAGACGAGAGAGAAAGAGGTAACTTTACACTCCTGTTTGTCAGTCCCCCCCCCCCCCCCCTTGGACATAGCAGGCCCAGGCAGGGGCTTCTCATCTATCTCCACTCATCCCTTGATCCTCTTTTCATGCACTTCTTTTTGTTTTTCGTGACCCTCCTCTATCTATTATTTCTTTCCTTTGCCTCCCCAAGTCACTTTATTGTTTTTCTCTTGCTTACTTTCCACTTCCCAGAGCATTTGCTGCTGACCAGTTCCTGAGCCCTTGGTGTGTTTCTTTGTTTGTTTGTTTGCATGTGGGTAATCTGTGTGTTATCTCGGTTCCTTAATGAATCTGGTCAGCCACCACAGATCAGAGTGCTGTTTGCTGGGAAACAAACAGAACACCAGAAGGAACCGTGGACAATCCTGAGACACGGGGCCTAGCCAAGTCAATATTGAGTAAGCTAGCTTTGGAGGAAGAGGCACATTATGGCCCACACACATGCACACAGCCCGAGCGGACTGGAGAAAAGGAATGACTCAGCGGGGCTACTAGACGTTAAAACGTTACGCAACAGTTCGTAGAGCGTAAAATATAGTACAAGAAAAGAGAGCTGCTAAGGAGAGAGGGATGTTAGCGGCTGAATTCTTACCCCAGAGGGACATGAAGATGGCAAAGAAGACGGTGGCAGGGTTGTCAAACAGGTGGGATGCCCGGGCGGTGCCACAAGCTGTGCTCAGGTGCCAGAAGTCACACGCTCCATCACACAGGGGGCACATGGTGAAGTTCTGACGTATGTCACACATCTCTAGGCTGGGGGGGGATGCACACAAACACACACACATTTCTACAAACTGTATGCCTTGCCATCCCACCCACACAGTCCAGTATATTTCTTTGTGTATGTATACCTGGGTACATCGGTGTCCACAGTGGCGACGCCATAACAGAACACTATGATGCCCACTATGGAGGCGGGTATGAGCAGCTGTGTGTATACGCCAAGCCAAGCAAAGTAAAGGCCAATCTTCTCCCCAAAGTACTTCCTGTCGAGCAGAGTTAAAAGTCAGGATAGGCCAGAAGTTAGCAGAGTCGCTAGCAAACAGACAACAGGGATCCAGGTTCAGGATCAAAGGCATTCTTCTTTTTTGACTGTGAGACTTATCCATTGAACAAAAATCCAATAGTTTAAATTGTTTGAATTTAACGCAGAAATATATTTTTCACCAGAAATATCTATATTTCTAAATATATTTTAAAAGTAAAGGTCTGTAATCAGTTGGTGTGCACAGCGGCCATTAGCAAATACTCTGATTGGATGGCAATTACGTAAATATATTAAATTGGGGTGATTCATCTCTGGGATCAGAGTGACATCCAATAGTTATGCCGCCACTGTGTTTTCAACCTGTCTTAAAGGCCATGAAAATACTGAAAACAACAACATAGGCAATGTAAAAGAAGGCTAAGAAGTCCACTTATGTTCCAATGTACCAAACCATTCAAATCTGAAAATCATATTTATTGGAAATCAATGGCTTCTTTAGGCTTCGAGGTTTGGTTTTTGGCCAGGACAGACACGTTGATAGTGTAATACTGTCGAAAATGTGTCGTACTTGACTCCAATTGGAACAATAGGCCTAGATAAGGTTATAATCTATTATTAATTAACAGATACCTGATCAGATCCACAGGCTGGTACTTGTAAAAGGCTCCGTAGCGGGCCCACTCGTCTTGGAGCAACTGATAGCAGAGCAAAACATTATCAAGCAAAGCCATACGGTATGCGAGTCTGCATATTATGATTTGGCAGTGACATAATTGACAGCAAATCAATAAAGTGCCAGATATTGAAACTATACTATTGAAACTTTTTGGGGGAACCAAAAAGGAGAGAATATTCTACCTGTCTGTCGTTCTTCTTTTCAGACTGACCTATGACCTTATAGTCACCCTGCAGGTAGACGGACAGAGGTCAGATGTGATGGAGACACCGCAAAAGAACACTCACCCCTTTACAATGTTCTTGATGTATACTTACATCGTGAATAGGGAAGGCAGAGTCGTACACCCCATTGGCTATTAAGGTGGTGATGCCTGGGAGAGACAGAAGGGTTGAAGGAATGAGAAAGGACATGTGTTCAGAGCCCCTCCTCTGACGAGCTACACTGACAGAGTCAATCGACCGAGTGCTTTAGGAGAAAGCTGGCATTTAGAACAGCCTTTAATCAATGTAATTAATCATTCCTCCAAGGGGCTAGGAAAATGTGCTGCGATTAGCCTGCTAATAATGAGTGCAGCCTCCTACTGGGAAACCACAAGTCCCATAGGCCATTGCTTCCATGTCAGCCTGACCCTGGAAGCATGACCCACTTGTGGAAAAACAGGAAATGTCAGAGAGAGAGGGGTAGGGGTAATGCAAGGACAGTTAAAGAGGTCGAAGCAACAGATAAAGGTTACAGAAAGACGGGAACACAAAATATAGAAAAAACAAGATTGATGCCAACAGCAAGAAAAGAGGAGGGGATGAAAATTGACAACTGATGAGTGAAAGATCATGTGTTTTCACCCTAACAGAGCTGGCCTAGATATTTCTCTTTTTCAGTCTCTCTTTGTAGCTACCGGGTGGGACCTTCTGTTGTGCTGGCCCAGCCAAAATGCCATATGGAGGGGGCCAAACTAACACCCATACCCTGTCCTTCATATGAACATAAACACTCACTCTCACACCCACACGCACACACAAATCTCAATTTACCCTGTGCAAAAAAACTATAGGATTAAAATATTAGCTTTACACGAAATTCCAACAACAGTTGTAAATTTATATCACTGCAATATCATTTCACAGCTGTTGCAAACAACGTTGAAGGGTAAACTCACCCATAGTTTGGCAGGTTCGCACACATGCTGTGCGTCGCAGGATCTCATAAACCTAAGAGTGAAGCAAATGAATATGTGATTCACAGAGCACAGACATCAACTTATCTCAATTAACAGATACACATCTGATACGTGCGGCTCAGTCCTGGGGCCCCTCCTTCTCATAATCTATATCCTTCTTCTTGGCTAAATAATTAGACAATTCAACTTCAATTTCCATTGCTATGCTGATAACACACAGATTTACATCAGCATAACTTCACTTGATACCCATCCAGTTGCCTTCCAGAGCAACTAAACAGCAATACAACGGAACTCCTCATAAATGACACCAAACACACCCTTACAAAAGATGGCAATATCTCTCACCATTAATGGTACTACAGTCTCCCCCTACCCTCTAGCACTCAATCTTGGCGTCTTAATGGACTACTCTTTCGTTTAGCTCTCATATCAATAACATGCTCAAAATATCCTTCTTCCATCTAAGAAACAGTTAAAATCCGACCATCCCTCTCCCATAGTGCAGCTGCCAAACTCATTCACTTTCTTCCATCTTGATTACTGCAATTCACTTCTTTTCGGCATTGGTGCAACCTCCCTACATAAACTTCAACTGGTTAAAAACTCAGCGGCTCGTCTCCTTTCTAGGGCAGAACTTAAAACTATTTAATTTTCTCTCTCCTCTAATTCGCAATTCAAATTCACGTTCTATCCTTTAAAACCACCTTAAAACCTATCTTTTCACCCTAGCCTACCTTAATTGTTTAGAATCCGGTCCTATCCTTATAATGCTATGCTGTCCTTTTGTTATACTTATAGTTAGAACTCTTGTTGCTCTCCGTCCGTTCTCCCTGTATGTTTAATCGTTCATTTATGCCATGTTATCGATGATGTGAAGTGTCTTTGGGTGTCAAAAAAGCGCTCTATAAATAAAATGAATCATTATTATTAGAACACACACACACACACACACACACACACACACACACACACACACACACACACACACACACACACACACACACACACACACACACACACACACACACACACACACACACACACACACACACACACACACACACACTTTGAAATCCAGAACTTCAAGAACGTTGAGAATGATGCCTTAATTGGGTCAAGTTTAGACAGGCTTGGGTTTGGGGTGTGTCTGCATTTAATTCCCATACATGCTATATAATACATCAAACTTGACCGTAGATGAAGCAATATACATTGACACACTGGACTTACTATTCGACCCCGAGTGGCGTTGTCAAAGAATGTGTCTTTAGACTTGATGTCGTACCTGAGAAAGGCAGAAAACAACACCATGGAACTCAATGCCATGCCGCATAGCAGATATCCTAAATATAGCATTTTCTCCATTTCCCTTCCATCAATCCCCCCTTTCTTCGATCCCTTCCCTTTCTTACAGGTGTAGCTTCTCCCTGGAGAAGCAGTAGGAGAGCAGCTTGGTACGGCTTTCCTCTGCTTGGGGTACATTGGGCTGAAAGGGCTGGTTGAGTTTCCTCCACACCATGTTCAGTCTGGCACTCAGACCACTATCTTCCTTCAGCTCATAGCTCTGACAGCAGGAGAAACATCAATTGTGTATATCACCAGTACTATGTTTACATACTTTTATGCACTAAGTATTTATTTAGTACACTATATTCGGATCCATCCTTTCCTTCTTAAATTGATTTGGGCAATCGATCAGTTTTCACTCACAAAACAGTAATGTAATGTCGTCTCACCTTCTTAGTGGGCACTTTAATCTTCAGAAACTCGGCCTCCCTTGAGAGTACAAGCCAGGGGGCGTGCAGCCGTGTGAAGCTGGGGCCATGGGTCTTTAGCTGGGGGAAGAGGGCAAAAGCATTAGGTCTGCGGAAACTGCCTCTCTGCACATGCTGCCAGGTATGTACAAAAAGAGTAGTCAAGTCCACTAATCAACCTAGTAACTGTAACCAACGTAACCTACTTGAGCTAATTAAACTAAATCAAAATCAGTGCAGCTTTAGTGCAAACACCTTAAGGCCAAATCATTATGTGAATATTGTTCAGATTGAAACCTCAAGCTATTTATAGCCCTGGAGGTTGTTATGTGTTATGTCAGTTTCTCTGGCACTGTAGTAGGTGCCTTCTTAGTTGTTGAGTAGGTGAGAATCCAACATGCCCTCTTTGCACAAGGAAAGCTAATCTCATACACATACTGTCGGGATGCAAGTCTAGTCTTACTAATATGCTGAATACCTGGCGCCGAAAACACATGCTGAAATCCCTGGGAGGCACAAATTTGACCATAAGCGGACAATAGTCAGTCCTGCCCTTTAGATCAGAGAAAGATTTGCACCACATCAGCATTGTCAAAAAGGGAGTAAAGGGAAGGAAAGATAAAAGGCCTACAAAAATCACAGGACAGCTGAGGAACAACTTGTGATTTGGAAAATGTTTGCAGATGTAGGCCAACAATTGAGAGTAATACAGGTGATCGCAAAAACAAACCCATGACCAGACCTATTATTCTGGTTCAACACACAGCAAATTGGGAACTTCATAGAACCAAGATCATCATGCTAATAAACAAACGGAAAGTCTCCTTGTGAGCAAGCTGTTAGCATCCAAAGGAAAGTGTTATGCTGGGCTGGTTTAAAATTCCAGCGGGAATAGAATGGGGAAAGATCGAGCAGGAAATGACAGACAATACAGCAGCAGGAATATGTTAGGGAAAGATGGTTCAAATGAGGACAAAGGCTACGGTTCCTGCTCAGGGGGCTATTAAAAGTAAAAAAATAAAAGGAGTCTTCTGTAGAGCATGCTTTTACCAAGCATTCAGGAATAGCGTAGGGATATCATACAATTATATAAAGATTGTTTTTTATTAAATTCCTGGAATAGCTAAGTGTGGACATAGAAGGGGGAGATGTTAGATGTTCACTGTTTTTTGCTTTCTGGATATATCATGGGTTCAATTCAACGACAAATCCAGGAAGGAAGGTTTCCATTTGAAAACTCCAATGATATATTTTGCTCTCAACCAAAATCCCTTCAAACTATAGGTTTTTTAAAGCAATACATTTCGGTTAATGGCATAATAGATACTTTAACCAGATATGAGGCATATAAAAACAGCTTTAACTCCTAATTCAGTCCTAAATGAAATTAAACTAATATAGTCCGCCAGTATTACCATGGCACTGAGAATGTAACAGAATCTGCAGTCCATCTCTAGACCAGATGAGAGAATGTAACACTACCCACCTGTTCCCTCGGTCATAACAGAAACAGAAAGGGGGACGGCTTGGAAAGAGGGGCTCAGAGGAGGGAAAGCAGAATGGCAGGAACCTGAAGCGACTCTTTCTATCCCCTCCCACTCTCTCCCGTTTCCCTTTTATCAAGGCGGTAACCCTTCTCTGTCCCTGCCAAAAAGTGTAGTATAATAATACCAAGCAGAAAGAAGAAGGTTAATTAGAATGAGATATTCCAATTAGTGCTTAATCTTAGTAGGGGGGGGGGGTAATTAGGTCAGTGTGAGGGGGTCTTGTAGGGGGGTGAGGTACAGGTGTGGGGGGTGCCCAACAAAATTGCACCATGAGGGATTTGTGAGGGTGGCACCATGGTGACCAGCAGAAGGGGGAGTTTGACATTTAAGGACCTCGCAAAGACCCGAAGGACAGACAGAAGGCGCCTCGTCAGTGTTTGTATGTGTCTCAGGAGAGCGTGTTTCAGTTCCTGCTTAGTACATATGACCATTACAACGTCAATGTTTCCAAAAGTCTTTCCCCTTCATTTCGCAGAAAGTACTGAACAACAAACTACAAGAGGTGGCATGAAGAAAGACAGATCAGAATGAGGACTTAGTGAGAAAAAGGATGCAGCACAGAATAGGTTAGCAAACAGTAAAATGTGAAATTATTTTGTTGTCTACCAACAAACTCACACGCATGCACGCACACACATACTTTCACCACGACAACCCGCTATTTTAATCTCCAGTATTGCATGCTCTCAACTTGAAGTCCTAGTAGGTAAAAGCAAGTGTTGCACAAGTGAATGAACAAACTCCCTTAAGGTAATTAAAGCTGTGCTGTTAGAGGATACGGCCTGGAAAGACCTGAGATCAACGCCAAATAACCCGGCTCCTCAAGGGCAGCAGCGGAGCAGTCAGGCTGGCCATCAGATCACACCTCTGGTGCCTGGTGGTAATCACACACCTGGCTTAGGCCCCATGGAAGACTGTGTCACCAAGTTGATTAAAACAAGCCCAGGAGCAAACTCTGGCTGAGCAGAGGGTAACCAGACCATCACCCAGGTGTCTAGAGGATCTACAAAGTGTAATCCTCAGAGGTGGGCTTTCCAAGTAAACAATAAAAAAGAAAAACATACAGCCTCAGGCCAGTGCTGGATTACTCTGCCACTTTTCATTGTTTATAGACACCACAGGTTGCACTGGGTAACGTAATGTATGACTACTTATTATGTCTGAAGTACTTCAAGTATCACAGAAATTTCCGAACCCCTCCTCTCTTTCCTGTATGCTGCTGCATTGGTATACCATCAATTTGATAGCATTTGCAAAAGGAACACTTGTGTTTGAACTGATGCCAGTAGTCAGTAGCTTGAATAATCCTGCATTACTCAATTTTGCCCCACTTGTTGTAGTTTGGCCATACTTTACACATTTATGGATGCATTTTATAGCCTCCAAATTGGAACCTTATATCACATAGCGAGAACTGTAATATTAATTAAAAGGCAAGTATGATATGGCCTTGAAATACAGGCATAAAACATCAAGCCTATAAGGTCTACGGTTTACTTTAAAATGCTCTGTTTTTAATAGTTTGACCTAAGCTACATAGTATACACTTATGAATACTGTCCAAGTAAATTCTGTTTGTTTTGCTACAGTTGATAAAAAAATGTGTAGGCGCACCACATAATTTTAAACTGTGATTTATTTTTCAGACAGTCCAGTTTAGAAGATAGACAATGAGCAAACATAAGCCAAACCAGAAGCACGCAGGGGAATGCCTGTAGCATTGGCCTACCTTCATTTAGCCTTTTGGTAAACAGTCACGCAACGGGTCAATTTGAGGTGCCTACACCTGATACTTAATGATATGTTGAGAACAGCACCACTCAGTTTGGATAACAGCTTTGAATTGTCCGACTACAAAATTGGACTGCCAGGACAAAAAAACACTGAATAAAACATCTGTGTGGTGATTCTCACGACTTGAAGCGAGACAGGTATCAAACAAGCTTACGAACTGGAAGAATTGCTTAGGAAAATAGAATACCAATGCTTTTCCTTCACCATTCTGTTCCTGGGTAATATACATTTCTCCCAGCTAAACAGCACGGGTAGGACATAGGGGGGGCGGGGGGCTATTAATGGATCTAGGGTAGCCCAAGAGGGATGGAGGGGCTATGTAGGGCCTCACTATCATCACAAACATACAAAGGGATTATCATAATTCAATTGCATTATTAAAAATGAATATTTCCCCAAGAAAATATTTCTGTTTTTTAGTTTGTTTGACTAAATGAACCTAAATAAACTAGTGTACTAAGACTTTTTTGTCTTTTGGAAATTGTCTTTCTTTTTTTCTCTTGTGTTTTATGGCACGAAAAGGCGCGTTCCATAAATGATTCAAATTCAGAATATTCTATTTGCATTTGGTGCTTCTAAATTAGTTGCGGGTGCTACAACATAAACATTATTGTGAAAATAACAGTGCCATCAATGGAAAATATATATCTCAAGCCCCAAATGCTTAATAAAAACTTTTTAGTGGAGAGGTATTAAATAATAAAGCACAAGTACACCAAGAACTGGCATTGTGAGATGTGTAAATGGAAACTGTCCAACTCATTCCAGAAAGCTAGCCAGGAAACGAAGGGGGGTGGAAAGCGTTGGGGGAGGGAGTACTTAAGTAGACACAAATATATGCAATAGTATTGAATACATCCAACTTTTACACATAGGCTACACAGTGTTTGTCATCTTGTCTCACCTCATTATCCCTCTCCATCTCCAAGCCGGCTTCCATCAGACTGGCCTCAAACTCCTCTCGAATCAAAATCTTTTCTGCCTCCGCTGGGTCTGGTGGGTCCGGGCCTAGCTCCACACACACCTCCCCCGGACCCCCAGCCGAGCCTGTCGGAGGAGGAAGGTTGCCGTTGGAAATGACAGAGAGTCGGTCATGGGCAGAAGAGGCCCTGGTGAAGGCTTGTCTGCGATGGTGGAACACCAGAACATAGTCCACCTTCCTCCTGCCGTCTGAGAAGAATAAGGTGTTCCTTTCTGGAGGGGTTGTGGGGCTAGAGCCCACTACCTGCAGGCAGCATAAGACAGCATGCTATATGAGTACTAGTTGGGTCTGGATCACCTAGGGAACAAGTTAATTTCAGTCCAGCATTCAATTCAGCCAAAGAAAAGACTGTCAAAGACAAAATTGTAAAATAATAAGTTTAACATTAATGGCCAGTGATGGGACGTAATATTTTGTTCCATATTAAAGTTTGGTTAAACATACATTTTAGGTTTTATCATAGCATACAACTTATCAAAAAGGGTACAAGCTGAGGAGGGAGTTGTAGCATTGGAATACTGGTGGGTGCCGCATCTTACTAAACAAACATTTACGATTTGCAGTTATTTAAGCACATATAAAGATAATGTTGCATAAAATAACTTACGGTAAAAATATCAACAACGTCCAAAAATCGGCAAGTGGCAGAGGGGAACAAAGCATTGCTGCCAACGATGTAAACGTAATGACATTGATAAGATAGGCAAGCTATCCCCACAAGTGAATATACAAACGTACGTACCTGTGCTAGTTGAATGACAAAGACAACTTTACTAATCTAGTTTTCATCTACAGGCATCACATGTGTGTGGGCGGTGATCATACCAATCCTAATATTTTTTCCACAGATTAAGAAAGGTAAACTAACAATGATGTATAGAAATACGCGGACTACTTACCGGAATCTTGTCCTCACTCGGAGAGTTTTGCATGCTGTTGTGCTTTAAAAAGAGACCAACAGGCACATCAGCTAAAGTTGCAAGTTATCAGATAGATACATTGAGCTCATAGGAATTGCGCACGTTTCAGTATTTCTTCGTAACCAAGTATAAACGAAAGAGAGGCTTTTCTCGCGCACGCCAGTTTCATTCTGATAATCGCTTTATCTGTTTTTATTCATAGATCCAATGATTGTACCAATCGCACCCACACAGGTCTATCTAGAATATACTGGCGGCTGCGTACTCTGCTACCGTGAAATTTCCTCTGGGAATTTGGCACAGGCGCATAGGGGATACCAGGATGACTTGCGATTCGTCAGATCAATCACTAAGGCACACCTGTGCGGTGACACACTCACGACTTAAAGAATAATTTCCCAATTTAAACAGTTTTAAGGGACCTTTGAAACGTTTTTTCTGTAAATTCAAAAATGTGTTGTCCACAAAATCTATCGGAAATTCTTAAATGATCAATTGTCAATATTATAAATGTCAGCTCAGCCATCCGTGTTAATAAGTACTAGAGCATTCAGATAAACCATGCCCAAAGGCTCAGACAAACATCAAAGGTTTGTCTACTTACTCTCCGCGACCTCAATAATTCTGGCAGGGAGTCAGTGGGGTCATCCAACGCGCTGAAGACAGGGTCCAGTCCTACCCCAGAGATTTCGCGCGCCGGGCTGTAGAGGGAATCGCTGTGAATTGAGGAGGATTCGCTATTTGCTGTGGCGACTGTGGAGAGTTTCACTCCTTTCCATGTTTCTGAAATATATATTTGTTGCACAAAAACACATTCAAGATTTGTCAACAAGGATTGTGCGATAAGCTTATAACGTGAACATGGCGGTTATTTATGCATATAGAATAGCGTAGTCATAGTAGGCTTAAACAAAATCACGGTCAGTGTTCAATCTCAGCACCATGGACAGAGACTGTAGCTTTTCCACTGTGACCACGGCAACATATTCACAAGTAAAGCACACACCACTTCTCCAACTCTTCTGTCGATAGGCCAACGGAGTGAAGGTGATTGCTCTACAAAATGTCCTTTATTGTCTGCACTGCAATGGTAATAAAGTCCATGAATAAACTATTTGAGAGAACAACAGAGCTCTACTTTTGTCACTTCACCGATATGTTTGTTTGCCTAAGGGAAGATTGTCTCATAGAGTTCCTCTTAACTATCGGGGAAATTATTTTTAATGCGTTAATGTTTATCTTGATCGCTGGGAAAGAAAACTTCAACACTAATGTTATAGATCCTTATATTAGGCTACTGAGGCATCACGAAAACAACAATGGGAGGCACCGCTTCAGGACCTGTGTTACAAGCAAAACGGTGGAGTAAGGCCCTGTTTACAGTGTACATGTTGCACATTGTCGAGCCACTTGTATAAATCGAAACATGTTTCGAACAAAACCGTTTTTTTCCTCAAATACGCATCAAATGTCTATTTCTGTCTATCTCAGTAGGCCAACCAGTGATAATAACTTTGTCAACAACATCAATTTTGCCTTGTGTTTGTGCGTGTGTCTTTACAATCGAAGTACATCCCGTGTTCAATATTGCTCCCTGTGCGAGCGGCTTCCCAAGCGTCCTGCTCTATACGGATCTCTTACAGACAGTGGGGTGGGGGGACATGGACACTAAGGTACTGTTTCTACAATGGGTATCTAATAGGCCTATGTCAAGATCTTCTGGTAGATGGGACAGGTATATAATAGGCTATTTACGACACTTACCTGAGTAGATAGAAGACGATGGGAAACTGTTTAGCGCCATGGCGCTGCTGAAGGGAATAGAAAGTGTGAAAACAAAAACAGGGAGGAAGCACAAACCGCCACTCCTCTCAGTAGGCTTAATGCTGTTGGCTAATACTCTGCTTAACTGCCTGGTTGAAGGCTTATCACCAGTTGCGGACTCCCTCTCAAAGATTATGGCAAGCAGTAAACTGCAATAGGCAGGCCTTGTGTAATAATTTTGCATAAAAACTGGATCCTACAGCCATTTTCTCAAAGTCTAGACGTTTGTTAAATGAACTCATCACTATATAAGATGCAGATGCACAAAAAAAATATATAATAATACATGCATTGGCTTAAAAATTCAATTGTATTACTTTACTACTAATTGACTGAACACTAGGGCTTATTATGCTAAATGAAGAGGAGACAGATTGTGGGTTGAAGGGTCACGATGCAGGGCAATTCTGTCATTAAGAGTATCTGATGTGGTACAGTGACCCTTCTGAATCACCCCGAACACACACACACACACACACACACACACACACACACACACACACACACACACACACACACACACACACACACACACTACGAACGCGGCATCTCCCTGCTCTGTCTCCAGTTACCCTCAGAAACCCAGGGTTTTAAATATTAACGCATGTGGTAATCTAGGAAACCGTTAAACGTTCAAGTCCAACCCAAAAGGTGTTTTGTGAGGTCACATGTATACACCCAGGTTGGTGTAACTCGACCAACCACAATCTAACCTTTCACCTTTGCTTAACCGGACTGTCCATTATGCACGCTCTTCACGATGGAGTGCTGATCTCAAACCAGCTTTATTCTAAAAGATCATGATGAATGAGGGGGACCTATTGCAGTGGTGCAGCTGTAGTGGAAGGTGGGCGTACTGTAGTGAGAGGCATACTGTCAGTATACTAGTCAGTAGCTTTCCATGGATTTGGCTCCAAGGTGGGTATACTCTGCAGAGGAAGTAGTAAGCATACTCTGTTTGCTGCTTCCCTATAGGCACCACAGCATCCCTGATCCGACGTGAAGCAAGCTCGTCACTTGTCTCATAGTCTTGATAAACACATGCCTTTTCATAGGGCTTTGCACACAGAGTGCTCAATAATTTAAACCCTGTCTCTCACATATAGCCCACACATATGTATGTGCCCCTAAGGCAGTAAGGCTACAAGAAAACTTCCCACTGTGTCCACACCACCCCCATAATGAGGGGAGAATTCAACCTGTATTCATTAAGGCACTTAAAGACTTGCCCTATAAATAGATTGAATTGTGTCCCACCCACACACTCTCTCTCTCTCACACACACACACACACACACACGCACACACACACATTTTCCCAGCTGCTCTTGATCTGGTGAATTTTCTCTTGGAAAGAAGAATGGCGAGAATGTCACATGTTCCAGCCTGGAGAATTGATCTGGAACGCTCCATTCATCCTGGTTTACTCCGACGCTCTCACGTCACAGGCAGCACATCCTTTATGCATACACATACACACCAACACTTATACATATGTATCATCACCATGGTAAACAACATTACTTGTAAAAAAGGTTATGCAATTCATTCAAGATTGTGTAAAATATTCATAATAGTTGCTCTAATGTTACAGATGACGTAAATGGATCAGAAATGAAGGGGATTGTGAGGATTTGTACAAATATGAAGATAATGATAAAGAGACGAACACGTGTTGATGGTTTACAAAAGGTCTGGATTGAAGGCCCCATCTGGTGTTCATCTTGAGTATTACAACTAGTGATGAGTGGGAGAGTGCAGAGCTATACTGAGCCTTTTTGGTCAACTTCTGCCATCAATTGGTTGCTAGTGAAATAATTATTAATATCATGCATTTCCTACATCCAGACAAGCAACCTTTAATGTCATTATTTTGTACTATAATGCTTTACGTAAGATTTGTACTGCTGTGATTATAATATGGTTTCTGAACTTAACAGTTTTCTTGTTCACAAAAGGTGATTTGGTAAGAGGAAATCACTTTGCCAGCCAACCAGCACTTGGAATACAATACGCAACCTGAAGTTTAACTTGACTGAAAGTTTGATTGAAATAAAAGGTTTGCCTTCTCTGTGTGTCAAACAAGACACATCGTCTGGGTTGGTGTCAAAAATAGGGTTTGTACTTTCTTTGTGGTCAGCATGTGATGTGTGGCCCTTCCTTCCCCTCCTTTCCCTCAGAGTGACTGGGGCCAGACAATCCAAGCCTCTAATTGGAGG
This sequence comes from Galaxias olidus, assembly GCA_026901105.3. Taxonomy (NCBI): domain Eukaryota; kingdom Metazoa; phylum Chordata; class Actinopteri; order Galaxiiformes; family Galaxiidae; genus Galaxias; species Galaxias olidus. Next base: position 251,464 of record JAPMUY010008927.1, read on the forward strand.
CTCACCCCTCCATAGGCCATGGACGGAGGTTTGAAGGAGGGCTTTGTCAAAGCCATGGAAGGATTCAACCATGAAAGCTGCGTTGTTTTGGTGAGGGTGAACACACACAGCTATTTATCCATCGCTCTGAGGCAGCCGGACAGACTGAACGATCTGCATCTTCCCCATTTAGCAACCCAAATGTCAGAGCTGACCTACAGTTGAGTGTTGTAGACCTGTTGTTTTATGAGTGTTGTAGACCTGTTGTTTGTGCCACATTTCCCTGTTAGCTCTTTAGGTAACCATTGAAAAAGTGCCACTTTTAGTGCAGTTGCATGGATAATATTTTTTTTCTAGGCTCAGTGTAGTAACTGTGAGTACAGCTGCAACACAAGATCGCTTTCTCACACATACACACACATTCTAGCCTATTTATTTCAGTAATTTTCTTGGTTTCTCTTTTTCACTGTTCTCTCTCCATTTCACCCACTGTCTATCTCCTTCCATTTCATTCTATTTCACGCAGCTGAAATTGTATTCATTCGTTTTCAGACGTTCATCTCATACTGTATAGCTTATCCTTTCTGTTAATGACTGTAGCAGACCATTGTGTATCAGCTTTTATACAGCTAAGTAGGCAACTCATTAAAATAGTGATTTAGACAACATTTCAAAATTACTTGATAACCCACTAAAACAAGCTGACTTTCTCTCTGTGTGTTTTTGTGTGTGTGGGTGTATGTGTTTGTGTGGTTGTGTTTTCTCAATGTGTGTTTGTGGATGCTGCAGTCAGATCAACACTCACATTGGTGTCATTGTTCTGAAGACAATAAAGTCACATTCCCACCAGGCATTGCTGTCCTCCTTCTTTCCAAAGACAGGAACACTATTTGTGTGTGTGTGTGTGTGTGTGTGTGTGTGTGTGTGTGTATGTGTGTGTGTGTGTGTGTGTGTGTGTGTGTGTGTGTGTGTGTGTGTGTGTACGTGGGGGTGATTAAGAACTTGAAACAATGCATTTCTAATCAAAGTATTTGAGTGAGGAATCTGATAATAAACATTATTAATGTAGTAATTACATCACACACTCTTTCTGTCCCTTTACCGGAGTGGACAAATATGATGATTCAATAATAGTCTACTTAATAAAGCAATAAACAAACGAGGCTAGAAAGAGAGAAAGAAAGAAAGAAAGAAAGAAAGTTGGTCTGCCCACTCGTGGGTGTGAACTTAAATGTGCCGCGCGCCTTTATACGTGCACCCAGAGCAAGAGGGTGGACAGTGATTCTTAAAAGCACCGTCAATTGATCTGCATTGCTGGATGCGAACAGATTTTGCGAAACCGGACCTGTCATCTAATTAAAACTTAAAACAACACCATGGCCAACTTGAGGACTTCCGAGTCGTGCGTAAAATACCTGTTGTTCGTCTTCAACTTCGTTTTCTGGGTAAGCTAACGTATCCCACACCAAAATGTTTATGTATCATATATGACACCAATTAAAAAAACGCGTATGTTTGTTTTTAAGTATCTGGGAGCTAGGTCAATCTATGGACTCGCCATGGTCACAGTTCCAGCTAACGGTGGCACAAGGCACTTTATAGGGAGAACCTGTTGCATGCTGCAGCATGGGTACACTAATACCGTACCCAAACTGTTTTCTTGTTGTCTTCCAAGGGATTATGTCGATTAATTATGGGTGCATGCTACGGTTTGCCACCCTTAGCAAAAACTGGGGTACTGCTAGGCCTACACCCAGTCTTTGCTGATGCATATAGCTATAACATATCATATGTTAATACATATAATATATTAATACATTTGCAGTAGTGGGGTATCTTATGTCTATCCTTACTTTTTTAGACAGATCCCAACATTATGTCTGTAGAAGGTTTTGCACTGCTGCAAGGCAAACTAGTGATGTGACGTTCGGCAACGATTCGTTCGTTCATCTTGAACTAATCTTTTGGGTAAACAAACTGAACTAATGATGGGTCGTTCGCGAACGAACGGCTCTTTTTGAACGGCTCTTTTCAGTGAACGTAGGGAACCGCATCACCTCGGTAAAAGAGCCGTTCTTTCGACTCCCTGATTAAAAAAAATGTTTTGTAGCAGTGCTCAGTAAGATTCTCTGCCTTGTTCCCCAGACTGTAAAGTGACAACTCCTGAACAGCCTCAGTGACTGACTGACATGCCAACAACCAATCAAATGTAATGTGTAAACCCAATCGACGTGACAGTTTTACACAAGCCAATAAAGTAACACCACTTTCAACTAATTTGTCTTTCATAGGAAACCACATAATTGGTTAGCTGTCTAAAAAAGTAATTCAAACCATATCTCCCTGAAAAAGGCATGCATTTGTTTTTCATTTGTAAACAATAAAAAAAAAAACATATAGACAAAATGTATTGTAATTACGCCTATTATACAATTTCACGCGGGAGTGATTATCTAGTCATTATTTGACAAGATTTATATCAATATAATTGTTTTATCAGGTTGGCTATGTAATGTCAGCAAATGTAAACCAACACCAACTGCTTCAATGTGCCTTAGCAGTGCTAGCATAGCAGGCACATAAAAACTGAACAAAGAGCCAAATGAGACCCAAATGAACCGGCTCTTTTTGGTGAACGGAGCCAAATGAACCGGCTCACCCAAAAGAGCCGAAATTCCCATCACTAAACTGAACTGAATCACTTCCTGAAACGATCCGTTAATTTTTCAGTTCAGTTCGATCTCTCGGTAAATTGCGATATTTGGTAGCCTACTACTTCCCACTTCAAGACAAGAGGGAGGGAGGGAGAGAGAGAGGAGCGCTAACAAAGTAGTATGCTAGATTTCGGTTCAACTAGTCAGAGTATGTATCATTGAGTCTGTAGGCAAATCGCAGTGAGAAACAGAATGTGATCACGAGATCATGCTGGTCCAACCAATTTATTAATCAACTACATAGCCCTAGGCAACGTCATCTAATTACAGGTTGTTCCTATGTTGCTTGGGAATAACTTGACACGTGCAGCGTGCCAGTTTTGTTGTTGTTGTTGTTGTTGTTGTTGAGAAAACCAATCATGTAAATGTAACTCTCAAAACAGGAATTTAGCCTACATCTAACGAGATGCCGAAATAATATTATTTTTTGATATATAGGAGAGGTGAGCGTGCATGGATCCGCCTTTCATGGGCGTTAATTGAGTCTCACAAGGGTGCTAATGTTATGCTACTCTCAGTTGTTATTTGTTACAAACAACCAACCCTCATTTTAAATGATCGTATTTTTATTTATTTGTAATAAAGCACAATTATTTAAAGTTGCAGAGGATAAACAAAGTATTATGCCAAATAGATGTTCATAAATGTGAAAACAAAGGAGGTTCCATCCATGTTAAAATACTCCATAGTCCAATACTCCAAAAGTCCCAAAATCTCAATTGTGCCAAGGACCTGTCTTATTCATGTATTGAATAGTACATTTCACAAATTAATCATCATGTAATTAAGAAGCCATTCTGTGTATTTAGGTGTGCATTTATCTAGATTTAGGGATACATCTAGTCTTTATCTAGGAAAATCTCGACTTGACCTAAAAGTTGTTGCAACGGCAATCTTGCTAGACTGGAAAACATGCTTGACGTGAAAAACAAAAGGCACAGTGCAGTCAGCAGTAGTGGACTGCATGACTTGGATAATGGTGTATCCTGGTTACGCATATTGACAACAGACTTTTCTCCTCTGCTACTGAGTTGAAAGGTAAACAAAGGTTGTGGCTTGTAGATGAACTGAAGTTAAAAACATTTGAAATACAAGTTGTGTGATTTTTCTGTTGAATACCTCTGAACAGAGAGATGGAAAGCTGAGAAGGGGAGGAAAAAAAGACAACCTGGCAAAACAAAGATAAAGGCAGCGCTACTGGTTTTCCCAGAGTCCAGAGGGAGAAGGGGCTTGAGTTACCCTCTGTGGCACACGATAGAGTCTGAAATCCCCTAGTGGTGTGTCTTGTGTATTGTGTTTCAGAGCCAGCAGATTTCTACAGAGATACCTGGCTAATGCAACACCCTTGAGAAAATGTATGTTTAGCCGAAAGCTTGTAACAGAGGCTACTCACAACACCTTAGATCCAAAATACACGTAAAACCAGAAAGGTGCAAACATATTCAAATACATCTTGCGGTTTCTTTACAATGTCAAATGTTATTAATGCAAAACAATCTTAATTGGTTAAATATACATGGTCATTAACTCCCACAGCCTCACTATTTTACAAACACACATCCCAACATTAAACAAAAAAAACATGCTTTCCCAACAACTAAACTTACATTCACATTCTGTCAACCCCTCCCCTTCCCCTGCTTAGCAGACCAAAAAAACAGACAGGTGGGCAAACCTTAGAGGGTGTGGCCCACAGGAATTCTTAAGCCCTGCCTCTACTGCCTGTTTCTTACACTTTTGAAAGATTAGAAGACGGCTGGTTTACTTGACAAGAGCTCCCACGGTTGGATTTATTTTCTAAATCAAAAACTTCTCACAATGGGGGCACAACAATGCATCAAGTACTTGATGTTCATGTTCAACTTCTTGTTCTGGGTAGGTCATGTCTCACTCCATATAATTGACGGCTAATTGAGTGTTTGGGTGTTTTTCACTCTTTCCCCATGTGGTTCATTCTTGTAGGAAAGCATTTAGACAAAGAAGCGGCTATCTTTTTGTCAGTTTGACACTTATTCGTGTATCTCGGGCGGTTTGGTGATTTGCAACGTATTTAAAGATGAAAAAGTTTGTAATTTCTTTTCCCATATCCTACAAGTATGGAAATTAGTAATAGTAAATGAAAAGACAGTATCAGTGCATCTCCTGTTAATTCACGAAAATGAGTACATTTGTATTGCTTTAATGGATGAGATGTATCAATGTATCATAAAGTAATCTTACTGAAACCTTGGTATTCACATATCCAAGCTAGCAAGGCTACACCTATTGTGTCACATTGGCCCAGCTAGTGGGCTAGCACCACCACATGTTATTAGGGAACAGACAATTGTATAAGCGGTGACATTAGTGGTCTATTTTGCATGGTATAGAATTTCTTAATCCTGAGTTAACATATCTGTTCATGATTGAATTAAGATCTTTAGTTTTGTTTTGATGGTGGTTAAGTGATACAATTGTTTGCCCTCTTACAGTTTGCTCAATCTTAAGTATCTGTCTTAAATTAGATTTTGAACTTTTGTTTTGGGACTTTGGCCCTGGTGTATAAGCTCTTCGTCAGGTATATCAAGCGAATACAGTGGTTTTTGTTTGTTTTGCGTTCATGGGATGAGAGGCTTTGGGTGTAGTTTTTTTGTGGTGTATGCTGATACAAATTTAGATAAAACTGTGGACATGTTGAGTCATTATCAAACTTTGCTGGTAGCCACAACTGAGTTACTTTCTACAATTCTCTGAGGGTTTGTAGCTTAAATTTGATGACAAAACATTTTAGATGGATTGTTTCAATTTCTAAGTAACCTTGCCAGTCGGTAAGCGTGATGTGCTAAGTAAACATTCTAGTGGAAGAAGTCAACTACCAAAACTATTATTTCTTTTCTTTTGTCAGTTGGATTTTGTAGTTAAACTGGGTGCAGTTCCATATATAATGCTAATGCTAAGGTTCAGTTGTACGATACCTGTAACTAGCCTGCGATGGTAGGATTAACCAAAGTAAAGAAAAGGTTAACCCAAAGGCTATTCATATGTAGTCCTGATATTTACCATACTATTAAACTGTCTAGTTTAATTTAGAACTGTTTTACAACGGTTTTGACAACTCTCTGGACAGAAACTTGGAAATTAATGAACAGTTCCTTTTAAAGCAATATTTTCACTCAAGTTTTCATAAATGCTATTTTGTTCCCAACCTATCGCTATTTCCCTGTGGGTTCAATCATAGTATTATAAAGTTTGAACTAGGTTTACTAGAAAGGTCCATCAAAGCAGCAGCACTACAGGTATGCTTCCAGTTGTTGTTGTTGCACAATACAGACCTCTCAAGAATGGCTCATGTTGTGATGTCATGGAAATGGCGGGGTGTGTACACATGTATATTAATCACATACCGACGATCTTCGTACATAGCAACATGATTCAATTATTACACCATACTGTGTCATTCCATTTCACATTTTGTGACTTCAGTCCTAATCTATGCCAAATGGAAGTGGGACACAGACACACATGCAATTCTTCTGGGCACCATTTATCTTGAAATCATCCTGTCTACCTCCCATTCTATTTGTAGTTTCATTTAACCTAGCAATTTTAGCTGTTATCTTTGTCTCACCTATTTGCTTAGGCACCTGGTCCATCAGGTTGGACTGCTCATTTGTTTGAATATGCGTATTTACATGTAGCTTGTTAGTATTCATTTCCAAACTCTGAGATGTTCAAATGTCACAGTGTACGAACAGATAGTCAAGATGTCTTTGATTAAAAACATATTGTCAGGTATTTGCAAGTTCCAATAATGTTCTGTCAGTGGAAACATAAGAATGATTTTTATCTGCATGTGTTTTCAGTTGGCAGGCACTGGCGTGCTAGCTGTGGGGCTGTGGCTACGCTTTGACTCAAAGACAGCAGGTCTGTTTGATGGAAAAGACTCCCCTTCGGTCTTCCTCACAGGTAAGAGGACCCTTCTATATTTCTCCACCACTTTCTACCCCCTGTTATGATCCAGTCTTCCTCTGGCTACTCTCTCATTCTACTTGATCCAAGTCATCCTCCCGTCCTCTCAGGCTCCATGTGAACGTACCAAACACATTCTCATCACATACTTGCTTCTGCAGGTAATCTATTAAAAGTGTGCAAACTGGTTTTCAAGCTCAGGAGAATTACTTACCTTTGAAAGCTAAGAAAACAAAATCTGAGCATTTTTCTTGTTGAAACTGGTCCACGGTGATGCATGTGGCCATTTTAAATGTCATAACCCATAGTGCTATACATCTAACATCACACAAGATATTTAGAATAAACAAATCTGTCCTTTAGGAAGGAGGGAAGGAAGGAAAGATTCGTGAAGAATTAGTTTTCCCTAAATAAAATGCTGCGGAACATCACATTCACCTAAAGAAAGGTGTTTGTTTCTTCAATCTCTCATTGATGAGACAATTATCAAAGAGGAAGAACTGTAGCGGGAGTGCCCTCTGGGGACGATGACTATGATTTGTTGCTATGGGACCAGACTGCTTCACTAATAACAATAGTGCTTCGGCAGGGCTTGGCAGGAAGAGGTCTCTTACCAAAGTGTAAAATTCTAACGCAAAACAACGTTGCTTTCAGTCATTTAATCTCTGTAAAGCCCTTTCTGTACTCTATTTGGCATTCAACAACTAATTTTTAACCTCTTGAGGTCAAGTGTGTTGAGTTATTATAGCACAGCAAATAAGGGAAGTACTCTGTAGCTGTTAATGTAAAGCACCAAACTAATATTGTGGTATATTAAACCAAACACCCCAGTCACTGATTCAAAATTAGAGTTGTTTTTTTTTGTCTTAAAGTAGGGAATGCTGTTTTGTAAAATGCAGCCGACCTGTTAGATTTGGGCTGGTGTACAGGGAATGCAGTGTATGGGTGGTAATGATTTATAACAACAGCACTGTGTGAAAGTCAAAGCAGTGTTTTTTTCACACCAAGGCCTGGCTTCCATTTTGGAAGAGCTCCTCTCAAACAAATCCAACACACACCCACACACATTATCTCCATTCTTTGCTTCACGACAGCGATGCTTTTGTCCTTGCGCTTTTGTTTTCCTCCATTATTTGCTGAAGCCCTGACAAGACTTGCCTCTTTTTTTCCCCATTTTCTTCCATTCTCTTTGTCAAACTGATAACTTCAGTGGGCAGCTAGACAGCAGGGACTTGGTAAGAAATGGAAAACATTTTAATCACTGGCTCTAGAGAGACAGGAGGAGGAGCCGCTGTATTTGAGAGAATGCTATGGCGTTCTCCTTGTACTCGAAATCATGTATTGTCATCTCTCATGCACGTCGTGATGAGTAATGGCTCCAACCTGTGTATGATTCATAAGCCCCACTACTACAAAATGTCAGCTATCAAATCAAAATGAACAACTCTGTGTAGGCCTCTGCTAACCTGTCTTGAAGGAATCTCTGCGTTGACACTAGGATATTCTGATAGCAGCATGCATGATTGTTGTTATTAGACCAAACATTTCTGTTGTAATATTTTGAGAAAATAGGGGTGGGAGTGATGTGCTTATGGGAACTAATCCTATTTAAATCTTTATTCTTCACCTCTATATTTGCATACTCAAGTTATCTTGCGGACTGAAAACAAAGTGAAGCGAGTCACTAACTTAAAGTGGATAATGCCATCAACATTTGTAGGCCAAATAAATGACTTCTTCCAAGCAAATGTCGTATATTCACTGCCCACAGAGGTTAAATTACATTCCTGGGTGGAAAATGATCCAACTGATAGGCTCATAGATGGGTGTGAAAAGACTGAGAGAGCCATGAGTGTCTTTTGTAGGGAACTATGAAGATACTTATGGAGTGAAAAATTGAGCGATTCAGTTTGAAATCTACATGTAATTTTCTGGCACCCTTCCTATATGTATTTATTCCTCAGGTGTGTACATTCTCATTGCTGCTGGGGCTCTGATGATGGTGGTTGGGTTCCTGGGATGTTGTGGAGCCATTAAGGAGTCTCCGTGCATGCTTGGATTGGTAAGTATCAGTAGCAGGATTGTGAATTAGTCAGTCTAACCACTACGTGTAAGTGTTGACATTTGTTTTTGTTTTTGCCCTCCTAGTTCTTTGTCTTCCTACTTGTCATCTTTGCCATTGAGGTGGCAGCTGGGATTTGGGGTCTCTCCAATAAGGATACAGTGAGTTAATCTTATTCTCTTCCCACACTCTAGGGGTTAGTTTGTGGAATATCTTAAACATCTACTTACTGTTTAGTTTGAAATAATTGCCATGTTTTTTCTCCCTGTATTTTTACCGGTTACTCCTGTCTATATATCTGTCTTTCTTCCATAGGTTGTGAATGACGTGACAGAGTTCTACAAGCAAACATTTGCCAACTACAAAGACACTAAACAAGATGCTCTAAAGGAAACTCTCCGTCTCATCCACTTTGGGGTCGGCGTAGACTCATGCACACACTTATGCTTCCAGCATGCCAACATGAGTATGAAGAACTAAAGTAGTTTTTTCCTTGTTTCCTTTTGCACAGCTAAGTTGCTGCGGTCCCACGGGCACAATGGTTGATGGCGTTTCAGACATTTGTCCTAAGAAGGAGGGACTCGAGGTCTTAGTAACCAAAGTAAGAAGCAAAAACTCAAACATACTATTCCAATGAACTACTGGTTTCTTTTTATAGTAGTTAATGGAATATCTTAACTCAGCAGTATTTCAATTGGGGATATAATTGGCTTAATATTAATTCTACATGTTTTGTTTTTTTCTCTGTTATGCCAGAGTTGCCCTGGTGCAATTGATGAAGTGTTCAACTCCAAGCTACACATTATTGGAGGAGTCGGTATTGGCATTGGCATAATCATGGTGAGACTGCACTTTCTCACTTAATCTGAAGTGGGTACCATCTGTTAGGAGTTTTAACGATCCACTTACCTGCTCTGTCCTCTCACCTACACAGATCTTTGGAATGATCTTCAGCATGCTGCTATGCTGTGCCATTAAGAAGTCCCGGGACTTTGTGTAGACACACAATTTTTTTCTTTAATGTGTGTGTCTGCAACCTACCAAATTACTAGTTCATGTTCCTTTCAGGTTTAACAGGAGCCCTCTATGTTCAGTTCATTATTGGATGAGAAATGTCACATTTGAAGGTGCAGAGCCTGAGTGATTCGCTAGCAAAGGTCAAAAAGTATTACCTGATTTCTAAAGTTTCAGCCTACTAAAAGTGAAATACTTACTAAGTCTGCCTGAGTTCAACCTTTATACCAAAATAATTTTTTAAGCTAACTTTTATTTAAACTTTGTCTTGAGTTTGTACTGTTTTAACTTGCCTCGCTGGAATGAGAATTTATATATAATAAGAGTTAATTTTTATGCAACTTTTTTGAAGAGGTCCTATGAATGTTTTGATGACAAATAAAATTATCTAAAAGATTTTAGGTCTCTGCTTTGCAAACCGTTATTTAATTAAAGGCAAAAGTAAGTTCAGTCTGTAAAGCAGTACATTTATACAGGTTGTTATGCCAATGCCTCTTTGTAAATTTGAAGCTAACAGGAGGGTTAAAAAAACATCCTTTGTTCTTGGGGTCATTTTGACCCTGGCAATTTAATGCTTCAGAAAATGAAAGTAATTAAAGTTGTTTGCCAAGTTTGTGTCATACTTTGTCTCTTTGTGGACTACATAAATCGGCCTATAAAACTCCACCCCAGCCCCCCCCCTCTCCCCTATACAATGTTGTTAAAGGCTTGCTGTGTTCTCCTCCCCCATGTGGTTTGAACTGTAGGGAGTTCTCGCCATACTAAATGCATGGTTACCTTGGGTTGGGGCCCTAAAGAAGGGAGTGTTTTGAAGATCATAAAATTGTTTTTGATGGTGACCAAAATTTTTGCCACAGCCACCAGAAGAAATGTCTCAATTCTTCATATTTTGTATTTTATACAGCTATAGCAGCCTTGGTTCAAATTCACCCCAAAAAGCACCGACGTGTACAACATTGAAATGTTTAACCAGTTGTCCGCATTCAATTAGGAAAATTAATTAAATATGAAGCCGATAATTTCTTTAGGGAGTCAAACATTGCACACGTCAAATTGACCCAAAAGATGATCGGAGGATTAAGGCAGTATCTCTTTCCACAAACATGTTGCAACAAAACTGAACATTTTACAAAGGCATTTAATCATACTATTATACAAAATAAAGCCAGACCTCTTCACCACATGATTAAAAAATCACTGCATTGAGATTAAAACCCAAAAAGGACCAAATTACAACTAGGTTGTTGTATTACTGCACAAAAGCAAAATACGGACCCACATAGAAGAATGTTTAAAACAAGTCATTTCAGGCTATCAGAAATCCCCACAAATAGTAAATCTATTACAGTAGGCAGGTCCTCTTAATCTTCCAATGCAAAATCGAAGGGCTGGAAGTCATCTCGTAGCTGTTTGCTAAGCTCATCTTCTTCTTCCCTGGTCTGCTTACACTCCTTCCAGTCCGAACGCGTTGGCATGTTCAACAAGACCTCACTGGCCAAAACCTCTCTACACACAAGCACAGTCAGATACAGCATTGGGTCAAAAGTGGCTGTTTTTATAAATTACTTGATCAATCATTGAGAACTAAATGGATGCCCATGACGAACTTTACTCCCTGGTTTCATACCTGCCAAACTGGAGAGGGAAATGTCTCTGGATACGGAAATAGAGTTTCTCTCCAGAGTCCAACTCCACGTAAAAATAAGGCGTCCCTGGGGGGGCGATCTGCTCAAAGGATAGGAAATCAAAACACGCATACACAATGGGATTGACAAAGAAAAAGCTACATCTATCTGAGTGATTACCTGTTTGAGATCTGTGTGCTCAGGAATCTCCATCAACTCCATCTGCTGTTCCTGTGCCTGTATAGTAAAGGCCTCCTTGATATCCTCAGTGGTGCACTTGTCCATGGGCACTGGCACCATCTGAGGGGGGTGGGGCATACATCTGTCAGTGTGTTACAGAGTAAATTATTTTGTCTGAAGAAGTCCTTTACCTGATTCTAACAGACTAGATGCGGCTAAGCTAATATCCTTACCTGTAGCTGGAGGTGCTGACTGCGGTAGTTCCTTTCAAACATTACACAGCGCTGTCCTTTGCTCTTGTAGAACTTTCGGACAGCCATCTTGTATTTGTCCAGCTCCTCCACCACCTCAGAGCTAAGGTCTACCACTGACTGGTAGTGACCGATGGGCAGCACTAAGACATGTTGTGGTGTCAGACCACCCTTAGCCAGGGCAAGGTAACACTGTGGAGAGGACACAGACGTATGTGCCATTTATAGCCTGTGGGCATCCAGCCAGATATGCAGTTTAATAAAGTGTGTGTGTGTGTGTGTGTGTGTGTGTGTGTGTGTGTGTGTGTGAACTTACATGGTTTCCTATGCTGATGACCAGGTGTTTCTCTACCTGGGGGCTGGCCAGACAGAACCAGCACGGACCGGTGGGCTGAGCTGAAAACAGACAGAAACATGGAGACACAGCAAGTGTGGCTCTAAGGAAGCGTGCAACCAATTCTACATATTTGCAAAATTAATTCCACAGTAGTACTGAATATGTCACTAGGTTGAGCCAGAACAAATGATGGCGTATTTGATCCCAGAGATGACGTGGGCAGACTTACGGGGTTTGCGAGGTTGTTTGGGCTGCCCTTCGTGTTGCCTATCTCCCTCTCGAAGCTGTCCCTGGCTGTGCCTGTCTCCTTCCCAGGACTGGCCCTGGCCTTGCCTCTCTCCCCTCCAATGCTCCTGTCCTTGGCTATGCATGTCTCCATCCACATGTCTTTTCCTTCCACCGCCACGATTGCCTCCCCGCTGCTTTTTGCTCAGGTCAAAGAAGAACTGAGAGGCTGGCCCCTGAGAAACAGAGAGAGAGAGAGAGAGAGAGAGCGAGAGAGAGAGAGAGGTATAAGAAAAGAGACTGTTTAAATAAACAGTGATCTAAAGTAATGTAATGACAGCAACACACTGATGTGTAGTTAAAACAATAATCCTGGAGTCAGAGGGCCCACATACCTCCTCCTCTGTGGTATTGAAGGCTTGCTTAGCCGTGCCATTCTGGCTGTAGGGGTTCTCCGTCACATCCTGGGGTTGCTTCACCAGCTCAGTTGGTTCCATATGTTTCATTGGCATTATGTTGAAGGCATACAGGTACTATGGGTGAAAGAGATACTGGATTGTATTATAGAAGCAGTACAGTTTTTACAATTGGGTGTTAGTAGGTAAGTGGAAATTAAGTTTCTTCAAACTTCCTAGTGACTTTGATTGTGGCGGAATATGCGGAGGATCTTGTTATGCTCTTCTAATCAGCCAGGACTGTACTGTTTTACCTAATATATCTGTTTGAATGCCAATTATTTATCATCAGGCTCTCAATCACTGGCCAACAATGTTGCCCCTCATTGTTTTAGTGGTTCAAAAAGTCAGGGGGAAATTAACTTCCACTTTAGAGCGTCTTAAATCAAAACCTAAACAAGAAATACACAAACCTTCTTCTTGGCAGGGTTATTGACTGTTGCCAGAGCGATGAACCTGCTGGCATGTTGGGCACTCTCCTGGAGCACCATGTGATTCCTAGGGATGCAGTAACACACACACATATACGCACACACACTTTAACTGTGATCAACATGAATCCTGCTGTCAACTCTTAACACACACCACATTCTTCTGTATGGTTGTGAAGTTTGGGGTTTTAGGAAAATGGACCAGGTAAACATGCTTCGTAAATCTTTTCTTAAAAGTTGTTTAAAAGTGAGCAAAAAAACTGCTAATTCAATGGTTTATGGTGAGTTAGGTTGGCATAGATTGGATATAAATGTAGAGAAGCGTATGGTAAATTTTTGGATTAATTTATTAAGTTCTAAGAAAAGTAAGCTATCTTCAAGCATGTTTAGACTTCTGAAATTTATGTTTGATAAAGATATCTATAAATCTGAATGGATGATCAAGATTAAGAGTATTTTGGACAAATGTGGGTATTCTAATATGTGGCACGACTATGAATCTGTAAATTTAGACTGGCTGAAAAACAGTATACATCTGAGGATAAATGACATGGTAAGCCAAAATTGGCATAGCGAGATTGAAGAAAATAGTTTGTGTTAATTATTATCTGTTCAAAGAAAAACTAATGTTCAAAAGCTATATACTAATGTTAAATAACCTTGAGAGAATTACTTTCACTAGATTTAGATGTGGTAACCATAAACTACCTGTGTCAAAAGAACAGTATGTGAGTGATTATGAAGCCAGGATATGTGTTAAGTGTGATTTGAAAGATATTGGTGATGAATTTCATTATGTATTAGTTTGTCCAGCATTTAAAAATCCAAGGAAGAAATACATAAACGAAATATTTTACAATAGGCAAAATGTTTTGAAACTCAAAAATCTATTTTGTTTGACTGACCATCTTACGTTGTCTAAGTTATGTAAATGTATTATGTTTATTATGCAAAGTTTCTAAAAACCCAGCCCTGTTCTACTTTTTCTGTATTTATTTTTTCTTTATTTATTTTTCAAATTTGCATATTTTCTGTTTCTATTTCTATTTCTTTTCAGTGTTGTACTTCTACCTTTATGATACTCTCATACCCCGAAAGGGGTCGCCTAGAGTAATAATAAATCAAATCAAATCAAAAACCACCCAACTCAATCCTACACTACCGAGACTTAAGAGTGGCAACTGACAGAAATACCTGTATGGAAGTCTCTCGTAATGCACTCCCTCTACGGCAGCAAAGTGGTAACGTGGCTTCAGGTTTTCAGCTAGGTTGGCCACAGAGGTTGTCCCACAAAACTTTGTGTTTATGTCCTGGAATGTACAACAGTTTTTGAGGTTAGACAAACAATATCTGAAGTTTGAGGCCACTAGCTGAACATGACTTAATTCCTGTTGAGTTTTAATAATAATAATAATAATAATACATTGAATTTATAAGGCGCCTTTCAAGGCACTCAAGGTCGCCGTACAGTAATATAAAAAACAGTTCTCATAAAAATAATAAAAATAAATAAATAAATAAAATAAAATAAGATCAAAATAAGTAGTATACAATTAAAAAGGCATGGAGCCTGCAATCGAGCATTAAAAAGCATCACGTGGGACAGTAAGCCAGCCTAAACAAATGGGTTTTGAGGTGGTTTTGGAAACAGGAAATTGAGTCCAGATTTTTGATGTCAGGGGGGAGGGAGTTCCATAGACGTGGGGCGGAGCAGCTGAAGGCTCGCGATCCCATGGTGGACAGACGAATTCGGGGGACGATCAGGTTGATGGAGGAGGTAGATCTGAGGGACCGGGTGGGAGTGTTAATATGAATGAGGTCAGACAGGTATGGAGGGGCTAGATTGTGGATGGCCTTGAATGTATGGAGGAGGATTTTGAAATTTATTCTGTATTTGATGGGAAGCCAGTGGAGTTGGAGCAGAACGGGGGTGATGTGACAGATGGCAGGGGTTTTGGTGATGAGTGGCAGCGTTCTGGACTAATTGCAGTTTATGGAGGAGTTTGTGGGGAGACCGAAGAGGAGGGAATTGCAATAGTCCAAGCGGGAAGTGACAAGAGAGTGTACCAGGACTGCAGTGGTGTTGGGAGTGAGTGAAGGGCGGAGGCGGTTGATGTTTCGGAGGTGGAAGTAGGCGGACCGGATGGTGTTGTTGATGTGGGTGTGAAATGATAGGGTGCTGTCGAGGACAACACCCAGACTCTTAACCTGGGGGGAGGGGGAAACCGAGGAGTTGCCGATGGTGAGGGAAAAACTGGGGAGTTTGCTGAGTGTGGACTTGGAGCCAATGAGGACTACCTCTGCTTTATTATCGTTTAATTTGAGGAAGTTTGAGGTGAACCAGGATTTGATTTCCTGTAGGCAGGCACAGAGGGAGGAGGGTGGGAAGGTGGAAGAGGGTTTGGAGGAAACATAGAGCTGGGTGTCGTCCGCGTAACAGTGGAAATGGATATTGTGTTTGCGGAAGATCAGACCAAGTGGGAGGAGGTAGATGATGAATAGGATGGGGCCAAGGACGGAGCCCTGGGGAACACCGGATGAAAGGGGGGAGGGGTGGGATGTGAATGATTTTAATTGTTTTGTGGAAAACTACGTCATAGAGGAAGGAACTTACAGGGTTGTTGCCAAATTTCCAGACTCCTCTTGGCCATTGGGAGGTTAACAGGATGTCCACACCTTTGAACTTGCTGTTATTTATCAGTGGAGCCACCAGAGCTACCAAGTCTTTGGATGTATAGCAGTGGGCTGGCGCAGGCTCCTGAAGTGCTTCTCTTCCACTCACGTATGCTATCTGTAAACCTGATGCCCCCGTGAACACACCTCTACGCCCTAAACAGATACACAAAATAATTACACACATCCACATAAAATTAAACATTAAAATGTAGTTTGGTCAATGCATTTTCAAAGTATGCCACAGACAAAAGTCTATGGTCAAGGATTTTACCCAGGTAAGTGATGTTCTCTGCAAGCTCACAGCCATCAGCACTGGGGAAGAATTTCACTGTCTCTTGGCTGGCTGCTCCCAGGATATATGTATGGATGGGTGCTTCCGATGCATTAAAGATATTGTTGAACAACACAATCGATCTCCTCCCTCCATACACTTAAATATGATAAAAAATCTGGGACTTTGCTGTTGGAATGATTGTGAAAAAACATGGCAGTGGCATACCTTTCTTGGTTCCAGATTTGTACTCCTGCCATTCTGCCTCAGCCTCTGGGGTTATGTTGAAAAACTCACCCACACACAACAGCAGCTAAAGGGAACACATCATTTAGCTAGGTCTGTCAAAGCCAACCTAGGATAAATACGAATTCAAAACATACAATTAAAAGATAATTCAAATCCTACTGCTTACATCAAACTGGCCACTCTTTTTCTGGATGGTCTGTACACGATTGAACAGAGCATTAATTTTCCCCGCAACATCTCCACTTACCAGGCTGCAAGGAAAGAGTGTACCATTGATTAGATTATGAGTTTACCATGCATACCCTAATCTGTTAAGATATATCATTTAATTGGTGTAAATCAGATGCAGATAGGTGAACTTTTTGCAATGGTCACATCAACGGTCAGAAACTATCTGCAACTAGCTTCAAAATTTTGGGTAAAAATATGTCAGGATTTTGAATTTTCAGAAACTGTCTCCACAAATAATTTAAATATGATTGGTTTAAAATAAAATAAGAAAAGATGACGGCTGATAATAACATCGTCTTATTTTCTCAGAAGGTAGGTAAAAACATAAGGTAAGGTAAAGTTTCCTATACTGAGGCTAAGCCTTCGATTACCTTTTCACAGCTAAACAAATGTATAGTGTAACTTTACTAGCCAAGTAAGTAGATAAAGACCTCAACAACATTTCCACAGGTACAGCATTTGTAATTATATATGCCCGGGCCGTGGAAAACTGTTGAGCTGTATCAAATGAAGTTCACATCTCGTGGTCAGACCACACCGACAGCTGGGGAACTACTCACTCACATGTTTTTTTACCAATAAGGCAATTGTCAAACTTACACTCTTAAAGGTTTCTCAGCCATCCCGTAAAACGTAAATATACAAGCTCCCAAAACAATATAGTTTAAAAAGAATGCTTTCGGTTGCAGTACGTCTAGATTATTCATCCCACACAATAATAATGTGGAACCTCTTATTATAATTTTTACTTTCACTTAATCTTTAACCTACAATTTAGACGTTTTAAATTAATACATTATTGCGTTTGCCATTTAGAAAGCAACTAATCTTCAATCATTCTTAACGTTAATGTGAAATTGCATGAATATTATACAATTTGTGTCATTGCGACACAGGATAGTTTCCACTCGGAAATTTATGAGAACGGATCTTTAAAGTTGCCAGGTTTTCCATTAACGCTACACTTTTTCTTTTTAAATTCAACGTGATATAGCAATTATTATACGTTAGGTGTCATATATAAGGAGGCAAATTATGCCGTAGCTTTATATGTACAGAAAACTGTATCAATTAAATTATTATAATGCACTGAATATATGTAGGCTATTATGTTTCTTTCTACAAATCTAATCAACCAGAATTAAATACGTTATGGTGCAATCTAATCAAATTGCTATAGACATTTTTTGAGCACCAATTAGGTGATTTAATTGTCTTCATAAGCAGTGACATAACAAATACGGTAGAAAAAGAATACATAATAAAAAAATAAAAAATAAAACCACTACAACTAGTGTCTGGCAACCTTGAGACCCAGACGAGCATTCTCCATCCTGGCATTTGCCTCCATCCTGGTCTCTCCGAAGTGCCCGGACCCAAAACAGGAAGTAAGTAACCAAATCAAACCTAAAATTCACTTTCTGTTTGAGTGTCCGAGTAGTAAAGATAACGGAAGGACCGTGGGTATCCAAAACAAGCACGCAACTGAATAAAGCACGAGAATATTACTATAGCACAGACGCCACAAGCTTGTCAGCAAACATGGCGTCGAGGCTTTTTTCGCATTCTTTCATTAGCTGGCTAGTAAGATGGTGGCTATATGTTAGCTGCACACTAATTCTACTGTCAGACTCTGTATTGTGCACGCATATGCACGTTTTAAGTGACATTTACTGTATACTGAGCAGTGGTGAGGGCATTGTAATCTATATATAAATAATATATATACTTTTATTGTAATACAGATTCAAATTTGCTAGTCTTAAGAGGAAAACTTTGTATTGTTAATGAATGTACTGTACCCAGTACCCACTAATAAAAGATTGTCTTTCTTTAGTGAAAGGTCTTATCAGTACAAACACGTTCCGTTGTTTTCCCGAAAAACTCAAACGACGAAAATCGAAGCATTGGATTTATCTGCAATGTCTGCAAGCCCATGTACTTTCACACAATATTAAGTGTTAATGACTTTTTCTAGATGTGATCGATTTTAGAATTTGATTACCAGCTTATTTAAACTATTAAAGAGCAAGTTGTCTGTATGATAATTTGTTTATATTGTTGCACAGACTGGTATTACTAAAGTAGATAAGCAAACATCAGAAGGTTGGATCAAAAAGCACACAGAGAAAAAAAGAATTGTGGGACCTTAACCTTTATCGTCCAATTAAATCCCAGGTGCAATATGAGTGCAGGGGAAGAAGAGGAGACTGTGACGCTGGAGGCAGTCAACTCTGTGACCCTCACTCAGGACTGTGATGGCAGCATTATACTACACTGCCCAGCTAACGGTGGGAGTGGGACACATACACACATCTCTGTCCCTTGCCCTGTCACTCGCCCACTAACAATAAGCTTTCTGTGTGCAAAGTAAGGCCTTAAAAAAAGGGATCTGACGCACAATTTGCCTGGCACGCATATCCTCTGCAAAAGGGATAAATAAATAAATCGATTCAACTTTACTTATAATTTCATTGACAGACCTCCACATACAAGGATTTACATTTTATGATGAATGGTCAAAACATTTTCCTTTAGTTCATAAAATATTACAGTCATCGTCAGTTTATAAACCCTTGCCCAAGAAAGTCCTTTATTTTGATTTTGAATTGCAAAGTTGCCCATAGTAATAAAAAAAAAGAAAGAAAAAAAGATTAAATCCGACTCTTATGGAATCAATACACATAATGCTATTGTTTATGTCATGAAAAGGCCTTGCTAAAGTGACTAATTGTTCTGAATCAATACTGTGTCAGGGTGGGTTTCTAAGATTATGATATTTTGAACGGGTTTGCAGATGATGATTCAGAGCCAATCCCCAAAAAACTGTGTCTTAGCAATATGGAGCAGGAAGACACAGACATCCAACAGTTCTCAGTGGTCACCCTCCCCTGTGAGTGCCCCCCTCCACACACACACACATACGCAAATAAACTCTCTCCAAGAGATTTGTCATTGGCTAACAGTCGTTTTGAATGTAGTGTCAGAGAACGATGACAGCTTTGAGGTGACAATGACAGCCACTGCCGACAGTGACATCACGGACGAAGGTGTGGCACAGATCCAGGTACAGAATTATAAAATTCACTCTTTTGCTCTCCGTTTCTTCTTAAAGATTGTCTTGATCCTTCCCCAGCAGTGATAAAGATTAGTTTTCTTTGTGGTGTATAGATTGTCCAGGAGGAGGACTCTCAGAAGGCTGAAGATGTGTCACCTGTCAGCCAGGCCTGGTTTACTACCAAGGAAGACAAAGACACCCTAACAAACAAAGGTATGTAGATATACACACACACACACACGCACACACACACACACACAAACCCGCACACACAAACAAATGTACAGGTTCATGCCAATGTCTTCTTACCTTTGGGTAATTAGGGATCCATACTGTGAGTCCACTCTTTTCATTTCTGGTAATATTGTTATGCAGGTCATAAGTGGAAGCAGGGAATGTGGTCGAAGGAGGAGATTGAGCTGCTCATGAGTAACATTGATGGCTACGTGAAGGTAGGCATGACCCACAAACTCTCACTTTTATGTCTTGTTTGTTGGCTGATTGAAATCAAATCTAGATTGACCTTTTTGTATGGCTGTATATTTGTGTGTCAGGGCCGGGGCATGGAGGATCCTGCAGAGATTATATTTGAGATGTCCAAGGAAGAGAGAAAAGATTTCTACCGCAGTGTGGCCTGGGGGCTCAACAGGCCGCTGTTTGCTGTTTACAGGCGGGTTCTACGCATGTATGACTACCGCAATCATGTGGGCAAGTAAGTACACATACAAACTAACAAACTGTTGCAATATTTGCATTCATATAGTTTTTACCTTGGTGTCCGCTTTTTCTGGCTCTGATGTAAGTTTTATTTAAGGTATACCCCGGAGGAAATAGAGAAACTAAAAGAGTGAGTTTTACTTCTCACCTCCATTTAACTCGCTCTCTCTCCTTAACTTTATCTGATCATTGGGTACTGTATAGATCATGCCGTAATACACGATTATTCAAACTGTGCAGGTTAAGGCAGAACCATGGGAACGACTGGGCCACCATAGGAGCAGCTTTAGGTCGCAGTGCCTCTTCTGTCAAAGACCGATGTCGACTCATGAAGGACACCTGCAACACAGGTTGGATGAACCCTAAACTGTCACTGTCACTCCCAAAAATTGGCAACTGAGCGTGGAAAACCCTTTGAGTGTTTTAGTGTGTGTGACTTTCCAGGCAAGTGGAGTGAAGAGGAGGAGAAGCGCCTGGCGGAGGTGGTGTACGAGATGGCGGGCGTGTCTCCAGGCGTGGCGGTGACGGGGGGTGTATCGTGGGCGTCGGTGGCCGAGCTGGTTCGCACGCGCTCCGAGAAGCAGTGTCGTTCTAAGTGGCTCAACTACCTCAACTGGAAACACAGTGGAGGCACAGAATGGACCAAAGAGGATGACCTTAGTCTAGTGCACAGGTAAGTGCATTTGAAAAATAAGTATTGATTGATATACTTCATACCCAAATGTGCATAAATACTAAGCACAGCAGCATACTCTGTTTGATTTAATGTGGGTTTTTTTTAGGATCACAGATTTAGAAATGGAGGATGAGAATGCGTTGAACTGGGAGGAGCTGGCTGGAGGGTGGAGTAGCGTTCGATCCCCTCAGTGGCTCCGATCGAAGTGGTGGAGCATCAAAAGACAGGTTGAGAATCACAAAGAGATCCCTTTTAATGGTACGAGCCTCTCCACTGCGTCTCAGCCAACAATAATGGCTCCCTTCACTCTTACCTGTCATGTGTCGGTCTCAAGCTAAGAATGCTGTGCTTTGTGTGTGTCCAGTCTTACTGAAGGGCCTTCAAGAGCTGATGCAGGCTCAGATCCAGACGCCAGGGGGGCCAGTCAGCCCCTCCCCCTCTCTTCAGTTCCATGTCACTCGATTGGAGGACTGTGCCAACTCTGCCTCTAGTCCTGCCACAGCCCTTCAGATTCCTGTACAGATCCCACTGCAAATCACTCACCTATGTGAGGACAGTGAGGATGTGTTTGTGTGCATCATTGCATGTGTTTCTTTGTTTGTGTCCTAAACTCAGTTTTCCCCCCAGCCTCAGAAGGTGCCAGTGCCACCAGTGACAGTGAAACCATAACTCTTAACACTGGAGCCTTGCAGACATTTGAGATCCTACCTGTGAGATTTCAATCCTCTTTAAGTCTTAAATACCACATATGTTATGTGTGCACTGTTTATGTGTGCTTCTTGAATCAAAATGAGCTATTATATAAGCGTGTTTTACTTGTGTTCTTTAGTCATTCCACCTGCAACCCACTGGGACTCCAGGGACATACTACCTGCAGACATCATCCAATCAGGGTTTACCACTCAGCCTCTCCACCAATCAGGGCCTTCCGATTAGCTTGACCAATAACCCTACAGTCACACTAACCGCCACAGCCTCTCCCTCCTCCCCTGACCATATCATCCTGCACAGCCTTTCTGTGAGTGCGTTTATGAATGTTTATTTACATATAGTTTCCAGAAAAGTAACAAATGTAAGTAATCGTGGGTGGGTCGGTTTCTTGTGCTCTCGGCTCAGGCGGAAGGTATTTGCTCCAGTGACGGCGTGATTATCCAAACTGTCACCACTGACCACGCATCAGACCCTCTCGACCAATCAGAGCTGGTTGTGAAGACTGAGGAAGAGGAGCTAGATGAAAACCTTCTGGTTGGTTCCTTAGAGAATGGAGCCACAGATAAACATGAAACATTGACAGACGGTATTTCTGACAAGGTGTGTCTCTTTTGGCGTCAGCATTTACAACTACAAAGCAGTAAATACAGATGTAGTACAGCAAGGAATGTGAACAGATACTAGACGGGAAAAGAAGAGCATTACACCGTTTTAAGGGTTACATAATGTCCTCAGCCATTAAATTAATTGGGAGTAAAGAGCTCATTTAGTTTAATTGGACTGTATTTTATCCTGCAGCCACTGGCGTCTCCCTCAGCAGCTCATAAGGTGGCAGATGCTGATATTTCTGGAAGCACAGTGCTAGTTTCCCCTCCAACCATCAGTTGCACACTAACAGGTAAGCAAACACACACTCATTTGCTTGCACTTGCTTTCTTACACACTCATTGCGCCCTTCTCTGCCCTCAGATCCGATACTTGAAAACCAGGAAGGTTCTGACTAAGCTGTTTAAGGGGCCAAAAGCAAGATGCTACACCACACCTGTTCCAACCCCTGAATCAGTGGACTAAGTAGTACTTTCTGTAGCTCTTTCTGCTTGATGGATCCAACCACTGAACTACAACCAAAAACTCTAGTCCGAATCCTCTCTGATTGAGCCTTCATCAATTCTTGACTCCACCACTTTCATACAGACAATAATTGAGCAATTATTAATCTCTCAAACATGTAACATATATAATGACATTCTACATGGAGAAAAAAAAACTACTTAAATGACGCAAACCAGACATGAATGCAATAAATCTTAAGTGGCACTCATGTTATGGTTGCCACACTTGTTTGTATGAACTCACCAAACATTTTGTTATTCACATGCAATGGTTTAAAGCCTTTTATTTTAAGAGCCCAGAATATTACCATAAAGTTTACATTCAGGTTCAGGTTACTTTTATTACCTACATTAGATGAAAATTAATGATCTTCTCTTCATCAGTGTTTTTGTTTTTGGCACTACACCAGTGTAACAAAGGTAATACTTTAGAATTCATTATGCTTTTCTAGTGATCTTACTTGTTGGTTGTCACTGTTTAAATAGGGTCATTCCCATACTTATGAACATGTGAAAAGACAACACCCTTCTGTTAATGTTTTTATGTCTGAATATTTATTGTGTAATAAAAACCATAGGCAGTGAATTTGTTCTATTGGCCTTTGGAAATTAGGATAGGAAAGGCATGACAATGACAAAACCAGAGTTGACATTAGAACGTTTGAGTGCAAGCGTAGATATTTTTGAAGGATCTGGCCTGTATGTTTAGTTTGCAGACAAAAATGGTACACACACAAGATGCTGGAAGGGTGCATGATTATTTATTACATTTTAAAAAAACAAATTAGCTACATAGACAATTCCACAGTCATTAAAGAGTGCAGAGACTGAAGGTCTAGTGAGGTATTTTCTCCTACCATAGACTCAACCTCAGTCTTTGCTTGGCATTCTTGGGGTTTGTTTTAGGTTGCCTGCATTACTGCTGTCCTACCAAGATGAATAAATCCCATAATGACAGGTTAAGTGCTTAACTTCTCACAGAACCACATCAATATGATATAGTGTTCTGCTGTGCAGTGTAGCTGCAAAGCACCCTCTTTAAGTGCTACAATTGACTGTTCCAAGTGTATGTGTGTACATGTCTTTTGTTGCGCACAATTTGGTTACGCTCCACTCAGTGCAAGAATTGGCAGTGATTATTTAAAATGTATATCATTTTAACACATTTGATTTGAAACATAATTAGATCTCAAACCATGATAATTAAATATTCTAAGAGAGGGAAAGTAAATGATAGAAGTGATGCTGTTGCATATATGTCACAAATTGTGATGGTGCACTACTTGTTTAAGTCTCCAACAATGGAGAAACATGATAAGTAGGGGGCAGTATACTTCAAGAAAGTCCAGTTCCACCACCCCTTGCATAGGGCCAGAGTCACAGGGTTTGTCCATTGTTTACATATATGGCTGCTTATATCTTTGATCTCCTTAGCACATCACTAAATCATGTGTGCATAAATAAGGGACTCCCATGTCCCAAATGTCCACTTAGTACCATCGGTCCAGTCAGTTTGTGGTTTTTTTGGTCCCATTTGTGGGTGTCTTATAAAGACTTGCCCTTGGTCTCAATCCCCTACGTAACATCATGGAAGTAGAGGTTTGCACAAAGACACAGCAGCACAATTGACGCCAGCATGTAGTAGATCAAATTCCGAAACTTAGGCTCCAAGTCCCCCTGACGATACCAGGATATCTAAGAAAAAAAAGATTATGACCATAAATTAATGAGTTGTTGTTTTTTGGCTTGGGTTTTCCTACATTCTTTTTATGCTAAAATGCCAGTTAAATGGATGGTGTTGCTGCAGTTTATATTAATTTCAACCTCAACTGAATATAAAGTATACACCTTTGAGCTGTATAAATATGAAACCTGTTGCATTGACACCACATTGTGAATAGATTGTAGCACATTAACTTTAAGACTAAAGTGAGCTTTTATCTAATTTATAGCTGTGGAACAGACTATCTATCTTAGGAGATACATATATAAAAAAGAGCTGAAAGTTCTTGTTCTGGGAAATGTTACTCTACAATTTATAGCCAATAGCCTATTATATGGCCCATTTTAACCCGAATAGGTTTCAAAAGGCAAACGTCAGCTGAATCTTTTGTTTTTTAAAAACACTAGACCAGGTTGTGTTCAATAATCCAGTTTACATGCTTGACATTTGTAAAAACAAAACAAAAACCTTAGGTATGGATTCCAAGAAAACGGTACACATTTATATTTCTGAAAATATTGGAACATACAGTGCATCCGGAAAGTATTCATACCCCTTCCCTTTTTCCACATTTTATTATGTTACAGCCTAATTCCAAAATGGATTAAATAAAAAAATTCCTCAACATTCTATACACAATAATGACAAAGTGAAAAAGTTTTTTTAGAATTTTTTGCAAATATATTAAAAATAAAAAGCTAATGTACATAAGTATGTACATAAGTATTCACACCCTTTACTCAATACATTGTTGAAGCACCTTTGGCAGCAATTACAGCCTCAAGTCTTCTTGAGTATGATTCTACAAGCTTGCCACACCTATTTTGGGGCAGTTTCTCCAATTCTTCTTTGCAGATCATCTCAAGCTCCATCAGGTTGGATGGGGAGCGTCGGTGCACAGCCATTTTCAGATCTCTCCAAAGATGTTCAATCGGGTGCAAGTCTGGGCTCTGGCTGGGCCACTCAGGGACATTCACAGACTTGTCCCAAAGCCACTCCTTTGTTTTCTTGGCTGTGTGCTTAGGGTCGTTGTCCTGTTGGAAGGTCAACCTTCGCCCCAGTCTGAAGTCCAGAACGCTCTGGAGCAGGTTTTCATCAAGGATCTCTCTGTACATTGCTGCATTCATCTTTCCCTTGATCCTGACTAGTCTCCCAGTTCCTGCCGCTGAAAAACACCCCCACAGCATGATGCTACCACCACCATGCTTCACTGTAGGGATGGTATTGGCCAGGTGATGAGCAGTGCCTGGTTTCCTCCAGACATGACGCTTGGCATTCAGGCCAAAGAGTTCAATCTTGGTTTCATCAGACCAGAGAATTTTGTTTCTCATGGTCTGAGAGTCCTTTAGGTGCCTTTTGGCAAACTCCATGCGGGCTGTCATGTGCCTTTTACTGAGGAGTGGCTTCCATCTGGTCACTCTACCATAAAGGCCTGATTGGTGGAGTGCAGCAGAGATGGTTGTCCTTCTGGAAGGTTCTCCCATCTCCACAGAGGAACACTGGAGCTCTGTCAGAGTGAGCATCGGGTTCTTGGTCACCTCCCTGACCAGGGCCCTTCTCCCCCGATTGCTCAGTTTGGCCAGGGGGCCAGCTCTAGGAAGAGTCCTGGTGGTTCCAAACGTCTTCCATTTGCGAATGATGGAGACCACTGTGCTCGTTGGGACCTTCAATGCTGCAGAAATTTTTTTGTACCCTTCCCCAGATCTGTGCCTCGATACAATCCTGTCTCGTAGGTGTACAGACAATTCCTTGGACTTTATAACTTGGGTTGTGCTCTGACATGCACTGTCAACTGTGGGACCTTATATAAACAGGTGTGTGCCTTTCCAAATCATGTCCAATCAATTGAATTTACTACAGGTGGACTCCAATCAAGTTGTAGAAACATCTCAAGGATGATCAGTGGAAACGGGATGGCCCTGAGCTCAATTTTGAGTGTCACAGCAAAGGGTGTGAATACTTATGTACATGTGATATTTTATTTTTTTATTTCTAATACATTTGCAAAAATGTCAAAAAAACGTTTTTCACTTGGTCATTATGCGGTATTGTATGTAGAATGTTGAGAATTTTGTTTTATTTAATCCATTTTGGAATTAGGCTGTAACATAATAAAATGTGGAAAAAGTGAAGGGGTATGAATACTTTCAGGATGCACTGTACATAGTGTCTATTAGGAAGGATCTGTACAAGCAGGGCTGCCAGCTATGTAAATGGGGTGTGCCAGCCTGCAAGGAACATGGTGAAAGGATCTCTGTTGTATTTGTAAATGTAAAACACTAGTTTGGAAGATTGTTCCAAGGCATGGGCTTGTATGAATGTGTGAGTAATGAACCTACCAGAACCATGGATGATCCACAGGTAAGGAGGATACACACAGCGAAGAAGACATTGAGAGGTCGTGGTGGCAGAGCCGGAAACACAAACGAACTGATCACAGTAACCTAGGTAAAAGGATGGATCTTATTAGAAAGAAGTAAAAACGACATCTAGTCACTTTCCCAACCAACACGCTATTCCACTTACTTATTTGTGGAGTCATTTTTTAAATGAGATGGGAAAAATAGGTTTTCCTGAAAAAGTACCATCATTTTTTCTTTGCCTAATACTTACTAGAACAATCAGAGATGTGCATCCTCCCACTGCTAGGTTTATGACTCTATCCTGAAAAACAGGAGGAATATTTATATTGGTAACTGATACTCAAAGAACAGTTGACTGTCTCTAAGACACAGAGTGGCATACCCTAGCAGATGTTTCTCCAAACAGAGGTCGGTTGTCGAGTCCACTAGTGCCATATGTTCTGGTGGTGAAGTCAATGTCATCCATGGCCACGTAGAGGCAAACTGTTCTCAGCAGCACCACGTGATGAACACATTGAGAATCTGCATGCTAGCGCCTCTGCCACAAGCAAGCATCAATGGGACACAGAAAGCATTATGAGCTATGCACGTCAGTTCCCTGTAAAGGAGAAGAGCAGGGGTCATTACCTTTTCACACCTTACTACGTTCCTTGTTTTGCCATCATATATGTGAACATAACAAAAAAAATGGCAGTCATTCAATTCCATTGCATAAAAAAAATCAATAATTTACTAATTTCCTGATTCCAAAGAGCCCTTTAAATGGAAAACAAACTCCAGCTTTATACTTTTCATGCAATGCAGAAAAAATAACTGAACTCATTATTCCAGATCAATCGGGCTTACTTTTTGTCCTGCTGTATTTTAGATAATCGGGAGCTAAGAGAGGGAAAGTGCATGCCCAGATCTAGCTTTCTCTGCAGAACCTAACGCTGTGAAACAAGGGCACCATTATAGCTATGACTGGCCTGAAGCTACATTCCAATGGACCCTTGTGATTCTGTAGGCTCTTTAGCTCAACGCGACCAAACATAACAGTCCATGTAGTCACGTTGAAATACGTAAAACACAATCCGTTGCACTCCTCGAATACAAGTACGCAGTGACTGAAGTGAATCAATTCGCTAATATAACGTTGTGCTTGGTGGACTGTTTGTTAGCAAGCTAGCAAGTAAGTTAGGCTTTTATAAATAGTGTAATTTCGAAACGAGTAACATCCACTGCAAATCAGCATCAGCGAATGTATTTTAATATCCATCAAATGTTAAAATCATAGCAAACGAAGGTAACATTTTTATTTTGGTAATAATAATAAAAATAATAATAATAATAATAATAATAATAAATGGATAGATAGAGTCAGTGCAAACTAAGCCAAATCAATCGATCTCAACCCCAACCATCAAGTCATGGTGCTTGGAATCCCGGCCATCAATCAAGTTATTATGATTGGAGTTGATTGATTGAAAAGCGTTGCTCTATGCGGCTGTATTGTTAGCTACGACTAGCACAACTAGTAGCCTTACTTTAGTAGCATGCGAGTGTGCTATGATTGAAACAACATGGTCAAGGACGCTTTCTTTAGCATGGCTAACGTTAAATTAACTTGAAGCTAGCTAGCTGGCCAATGAATATCTGGTGTCTGTTGCTAAATTCATTGACCCGGTTCAGGAGGTCAATTCAAGCTACTTTCTAAAAACACAACGAAGAAAGGAAATGGTTACGCAATCACTGTAAAACAGACTTCTCTGGTTTTTACGGCATACCAAATCAACAATTCACTCACTCCGTTTATTTATTTTGTTAGCTAGCTAACTTCACGAGCTAACATAACCCATCGAATCCAATTGCAGATTATGCAGAGTAAAGTTAAATCTTAAAACTATATTTTATAAGGTGGTTATACTCACCAGATACTGTCTAGGAGGTAGTATATTGTATTTTGCAAAGGAGTTTTGTCTCCTGAGCACATACAACTTCCAGGATTGCGGACAAATACGGTCAAGTGAAAATTAAAGGGAATTAGCTAGTATGGTATCAAGCAATTAAAGTCAAGGACAAGGTATTGTGCCGACAGATTTTAGTATTACTTTAGCGAACTAAATGTTGAGCTTCAAAATGTAATTTTCATTGTCATTGTGTAACATCGCCCAAAAATATTTTTAGGGTCAGTAAATAATAACATAATCATAATAACATAGATTAACCTAAATAAATTGGCTTGCAAATAATGCTTACCTTATTAGTGTTTAGTAGAACTTCAACACTAATACTTTTTCGTTTCGGTTAGACTATCAAATTGCCAGTGGGAATCAAACTACACAATTTAATACATTCCTGCAAAAAAGGTTATTCGCTTTAATCATGTGTGAATAAGGAGGCTCTACACCCGGGGGTCATTGGCTGTAGTCCCACCCCTCATGCCACAATCACATGATGTAAGTGTGACTGAATATGTCTTTAATCCCTACCTTATATGCATAAATTAACGTGATATAATGTAAAGTGTACAACAATTAAGGAAAGCACACACTCGCAATTGCTCTCCATATCAGACACGCTAAACACTATTTCAGCCGAACATTCTTTATTTAAAGCGCATGTAAAAGAAGGCTGCAAGTGCTAGAATGCATAACCATTCTGACAAAAGGTCTTGAATGCACGTAAAAGAATGTATTGATCAATATCCATAAACCTTCACTTTATGGACTTCTCTGTCTTCACATTCACGCTTTCTGTTGTAGTAATAGAAAGTGTTGTCTCGACGCTGTAGCTTTTTCACAAACCCAGTCTCTGGCCATTTGTCAATCTATGAAGCAAATACATTAATACATTATATACATTGTAATTTACAAACTTGAAGCATTGGTCCTTTTAAAATTGGTGGATCTCCAATGATAATGCCTCTTATTATAGATATGGTATTCTTTACCAGGTCGACTTGTTTAACTTGTTTGTATTCCAGCTCATCTCTATAGCCTGCCTGTTGGAATCTGTACAGATTCTCCACCTCATCTGTCCACTGTTTGGCCCTGATGATGGACTTTGGTTTTGAATTACCATCTAAGTATTCACCAAAAGACATTATGCTGCAGTGATGGCTACCTGAATTGGGGCAAATACAGTCAAGCAATGTTAATTTTTGTATCTTGATCCACTCCGATGAAGAGTTGGGATTGATTTGAAATCCTGCAACATCCAAGCGTAAAGCTAGTAAAAGCAACATTGTGGTAAAGTATGGAAATCTGGCAACTAAAATAACTTTAAGCAACATCTGAATATGAACGTTAAGCTGGCTGGTACTAGAAGACTGAGGACTGTAAGACACATGCCATGCACTGCAGCAGTATTACAGCCTATTTCTTTGCAGCTAAAATTTGACTAAAATAAACAGTCAGGAAGAGTGTTACTTGTAACGTTAGCTTTCTATCTAGCTAATCTAAAGCTATCTTTGCCTGGTAAGCGTGTTGGTTGGTTGGCCTGTCAGGCGTCACAAAAATTAAATTAAAATCTAGGTTTAGCATGTTAATATATATTTTTTTAGCTAAAATGTATTATACATTATACTTACTGCTGTTATACACTGCTTGTCAATTAGCTAGAGTTAGCAAGCTAAGTCTAGCTAAAGTTAGCTGATGCTGTGAAGTTGACAACAGGTAGCTTGCCCTTGGTTGCTTAGTGACCATACATTTACTTGTTGGGGTCATGCTTCCATAGAGATAGTGCTTCCAGCAGATGGCGCGCCAAAAAAGTGTAACCACACATTGCGGCTGTTCCAATGCGCCTACACAGTATAGTAATTCATACTAGTGTTGGGAATTCCGGCTCTTTTTAGTGAGCCGGATCATTTGGCTCAGCTAGGCAATAAGAGCCGGCAATTTCGGCTCCCAAACGGCTCTTCGTTTAGTTCCACTTCTGGCTTTTGTAATTCAGCCACATTTAGCGATTTTTTTACATTTGAATGTCACTTAAATTATTCAATGCAACTATACCAAACCTTATGATGTACATCATACCATAATTGTACATTGTTTTGTACAAAAACCTTGAATAACATAAAAAAATTGAACACTTGGCCTATTACAGTGTAATATTACACATTTTATTTCAATCGCTATCCAAAGCACAAACCATTCTAAACAAATATCACACTCAAATCAGAACACGTGTGCCAAATAACAAAAACATCTCAATGTGCAAAACAGCAGCATCCAACAGTAAGTGAAACATTGTCTTTAGGATAGATTGGCATTAAGGAAAACTAAACTTAGAGGGGCTGATCCTGTTTCTTCCCTCTGTTATTATCTGCCCTGTTTTTGAGAAGATTCGTTCTGATGGGACTGATGTTGTCACAATGCACCGTCTCTCTGCCATCACCTTCACAAGTCGTAGTGGTGCGCTAACTAAATAATTGCTGCACCAATTTCATAATTGAATAGAATTCCGAATTTCTGTTTCATGAAATTGTCTATCAAATGTGAGTTAATTAAAAAATCTTGCCTGAAAATTATTTACATATTACGTGCTACTGCAAGTTTCTGTTCGTCTTGAATTTATATTGCCTATATAAAAATAAAAACGGCTCTCAGATGGGAGCTGTCTCCTATCGTTCACTTAAAAGAGCCGGCTCATAGAGCCGACTCGTTCACGAACGACACATTACTATTTCATGCGAGTGTTGGAAGGTTTCAAGTGATAGGCCCTGGGACAAAAAGTGTCACCACATGACAATAAACTCGTTTGCAAATTTTGAACTAAACTTTACATCACCAACAATAGGCTGAATGAAAACACAATTGAAAAGGTTCTGTGGCAGTCTTAAATGAATGGTTCACTATGTGTTATGTTTTAACCCAACTCTGACAGCCAGGGGGACACTTAACTTTTTAAGTAGTGAAACAAGTAGGCCTACTGCTACCAGACATTATGTCTACATTTTAGACCCGATGGAACAACACCCAGCGCAGTCACTGACAGGAAGTTGTGAGCTAGGCTAGGTTTAAGGGGGACGTTTCAAAAGAGCAAAATAGAGATAGCTGGAATTTGCGCCTGGTGTCACCAGTGGTGATGTGTGTTGCCTGTGGCTCTGTAAACGAAATCTAGCCAACTGCTGGAATGAGTTCTTTTGCGGGTCGCATGAGGGAATACCCCACGATATCTTTGGACCGTTTTGACAGGGAGAATTTAAATGCAAGAGCCTATTTTTTGTCACACTGCCATAAAGGTAACGTTACTTGTTATAGTACCACTGCTAGATAGATGCAACAGCCTAGCTGTCTGGCCAACGACGGAAACTTTGTTAGGTGCAATATAACCTTAACATTAACGTTATATTTCGGATTACTATGCAATACATTATGTAACATAATGTGGTATGTGTTCTAGCAAAATATACATATTATATTGAATGCTTGTGGTATCATTCACTGTAGATCACATGAAAGGACTGAAGGGACCTCTGCTCAAAAGAAAATTAAAATTCAGGTGAGCATCGGTTGTCAAATAGATACATGTACAGGTCTTTTAAGCATTTGAAAGTGTCAATCCCTCGATTTTGAGGTATCATTCCATCATGTATGTTTATATCCTGACTACTAAGCTTGTTTAAACTTTCGCTCTATTCCAGTCGGATGGTCAAACTATATTGTTCTTTTGTGACCAAGGAGCTTCTGCTAAGCAATCCCAAGTATGGTTTTTGGGAACAACATATTGTAAGGAACGTGATTCTAAGAATGCAAGCGGTATGTCAAAGAGAATAGATGCACTGTGTGTAAAGTTCCATGTAGGCCTAACACGTATGTTATTTATAGGTCGCTTTGGAGCTGGAGAGCCCTACTCAGATTCCTCTCATAGATGAGACATCGGGAGAGGTAATAAAAGATCACTATTTGAATTTACCCATATATTAGACAATCCTTCCTGACTGCACGTGCGACTGTGCCTCTTCTAGAGGCAAGATGTTGTGGTGACCCTCCTTCCTGCTGGCCACTGTCCAGGCTCTGTCATGTAAGTATAAGTCCTCCTTAGTTTGTTACAAGTGTAGCCCCCCTCTGAGCTGTGTGTTTCTAGGTTCCTGGTGGAAGGGGCCCAGGGAGTTGTGCTGTACACCGGGGACTTCAGACTGTCTGAGGGAGATACTTCCCGAATAGAATTACTCCATTCAGGGAGCAGGTACACCCTCTCACTCTAAAATATAATCTGATTATACTGAATATATAACCTAATATTTATATTAAGAAGCGTGACAGACTATTTACTAAGATGTGAATGGCTAATTGTTTACAACAGGGCTTCAAGACCATCTTCATTCTAAAGCCATATTCTCTTGTCTGTTTTATCTGAACCCTAAATCGTTTTAATAAACAAATATTCTCTCATTCAATGTCCCTGACGCACTGTGCGTGGTTTTCTGTCTTTTGTTTAGTGTAAAAGACATTCGGAGTATATATTTGGACTCAACATTCTATGACCCACGCTTTTACCAGATTCCGAGTAGGGTGAGTTAACATGCATCAGTGCTCTGCCAGGCATTGCTTTGCGAAGGTGGTGTTGTACTTGGCCAATTAGGGTGCCATTATTGTTTGGTGTGTGTATGCACACACACACAGGAAGCCTGTCTTAGAGGTATCCAGGAGCTGGTGGGTGACTGGATCAGCAGAAGTGCATACCATGTGGTGTGGCTCAATTGTAAAGCAGCCTATGGATATGAATATCTATTCACCAACCTTGGAGAGGTGTTCAATACACAGGTAACTAAGTTTAGAAAAACACACACATACTCACTCTTGACCTTTACCATAAATTGATGTGGAGGAGGGATAGGAAGACCCACACTCGTGTAGATAAACAGAGCATTTTTTGCTTTACCCTGGGAACACCACACTACTATGTACCACTCTCAGATTCACGTTAAAAACCTCGACATGTTCAAGAAGATGCCAGAGATCCTGAGTTATGTGACGACAAAGACATCCACTCAGATCCATGCCTGTCGACACCAGAGGGTAACACGAACACTCCACACAATTTGATCAGCCTATGCTAATATGCAGTGCATACCATCAAGTTTACAGAGGAGCTTTAGTGTATGTTCCGCTGTGTGTGGGTCTGTAGGAGGAGGAGTTTGTGCGTGGCAACAGGCTGCCGTGTGGCTCAGTTGCACCTGACGGAACTCCACTGCAGATCATCAGCATCAAACCCTCCACCATGTGGTTTGGAGAGAGGAACAGGAAAACAAAAGTCGTAGTGAAGTAAGACTTTAGACACACATACACCAACGCACACGCTCTCAAAGTACCATACGTCTTACTCATGTTCTTGAGTGTTGTTTCCAGGACAGGTTCCAGTTCTTACAGAGCCTGCTTCTCTTTCCATTCATCTTACTCAGAGGTGAGAAAAGCTGTCAATCAGTCTAGAACTTAAAGATCTTGCAAAGGCGAACAAATCTGCATATAAGGATTGTATATATATGTGTTCTACATATCACAGGCTATTTGAATGACAAATCCAACAAATATCACACATTACAGATATTGTTTTCCATAGTATATTGTCATTAACATCAACATTAAATGATAAATTGACAAGCACATGTAGTTTAAGAGAAAGAGGCTACAGAAGGACTGTTTCCTTGCTCCAATGAGGCGGCAATCGACCATGATCGCCAGTGTACAGAATCAGAAGTTGTTGTGCCATTAGTGGCTGTTCTTTGAATAAAATGTTTTATTAAATCACAATTTTGTGTTGGCCTACATTTAAATGTAATTTAATTTAGAAGAACGATTTATGTGGCATTGTTAATAGTGTACGTTTCACCAGCCTGTGAGATGCTCCCCTTTCTTATGATGCCAGATCAAAGACTTCCTGTCCTACCTCCAGCCAGTCAACATCTACCCCAGTGTCATTCCCATTAGTCGGACCTTGGCTGATGTCACAGAGCTGTGAGTCCATGTTCATAAAGGTTCAGTTCATTCATGGGTTACAGTGTTAGACGTATTGTTTTACTATATTGTTCTCTCCCTAGGCTAAAGCCAATGTGTAGGAAGCAACACAGTGAGATTTCAATGACTTACAAACCCCTTGGAGTCCTCAAACGTTCGAAGCTGGAGCAAGCCCCAAATGGTGAGAAGACACTCAATATTAGCATAATCAACCTTTCCTGCAGGATTCAATTAGCTGGTCAAAATATAAACTTTTGTTTGTGTAAAGGACTCCTTTTTCTGTCAGACCTAGACAGTGACGATTGGCTGTTTGAGGGGATGGACCTGACACCAATGAGGAAAAGGAAGGTGATGTACCAGGAAGTTCAACCTCTGAGCCCCAGCATTGAAGCAGAAGCAACAACCTCCACCTTACCAGAACCTGAACTTAATATAATCACACACTCAACTACTGTAGACTTCATAGACTGTACAGAGTCCAATGATGAAGGAGATGAAGAGGAAGATGAAGAGATAGAAGAGAATAAGAAGCAGGATGAAATGGAGATAAAGAAAGAGGAAAAGCAGCAGGATGAAATGGAGATAAAGAAAGAGGAAAAGCAAAGTAAAGACCTGCCATGTTGGGAGGAGTTTTTCACCCCGGAAACACTGACTGACAGCCAGAACAGCCAAACCAGTGAAAGCCTAAATGGTGAGATAGAGAACAGCCAAAGTAGCCAAACTAGCAAATCACATTCATGTTGCCTCACGAGTCCTTCCCATTCTGCACTTACTGGTTCTCAAACTCCAGAGCTATTTAGTGGTGATGATGATGATGTTGAATACTTTGCTAAAGCTGGGAATTCTGAGCGTGATTCTTTCACCTGCGCTGCCTCTTTGTCCAACCTCATCTCACCTGGCCTAGGCCTCACCCTCCCCGATACCATCATTATTGAGAAGCAGGACCAGGGGAACATACAAAACAATGGCATTTCTCAGAGGGAGGAAGTTAACGTTCAAGACCTCAAATCAGAGACCGGGGAGCTCTCAGAGTCCCAGGTGTCTTCAGACTTTGATATTCCATGCACACCGGAGTCCCAGACACCCCGACCAGACGAGTTGAATCTCCTTTACAAAAAGTTGGCTGCTGGAGAGGAATTTGGCGTTAAAGGAAGTCAAGGCTGATAATGAGATTACTTTGTGTCAGATGTCCATCAGTACTGGCAATTATGAGGGTCACGTAAGGCCACTTAAGACATCTTATGTTTGTATGCAGGCATCTGTGGCAATTTAGAGTTGCACCTAAGGTTCCAAGTCAATTGAGTTGAGAATGTTTATGTATATGCTGTATGTTTTGTATATAGGTCAATCTTTGTGATATACTTGGATGTTCAGATCCAGGTGCTGACAACATAACCATACCAATGTGCATTTCCGCTTTGCACTGCACAACTATGCACCTCTTTTGACATATAATTTGTAAGAGTATTTTCTAAACTAGCAAATAAAATTTTGTATTTTCTTTTACTGTTTCCTTGTTTCTGTATAAGTAATTACCCTCCAGGCAGATTCAGGGTTTTGGAAAGATTTATTAACGGAACATAAAAAGCTTAGCATGTGCAGTTAGGTGAGTAAGAAACACTTGGCGATTTCAGGATGCTACTGCTATGCTGATAGTTTCGGATTTCCCACTGTTCTTTTCTACACAGGACACATGGAGAGATCCGTCCCTGAAACAAGCAAACAGTTTTACTGTTTACAAAACAGACTCCTGTCAAAACCATTCAAATACATGAAGCAAAACACAACCAACATTACCTTTTCATAGTCACTACAGCGTCAATGTCATGGTTGTCTTCTTTAAGTTCCAAGTCTCGAAGGACAATCTGAAACGTAGAAAAACACTGAATAATTCACGTATTTAAGTTAGTTCTATAGCTCTGGGTGTGGGCATGTTTGTGCTTTGCTGTTTGCCAAATATCTATAGATTAGTGAAAGGCTGCATTCAAATGGTATACAAAGTGACAGATTTAACTTTTTTAAATGTACAGTTAAAAAGATTTGCAGTGTGCTAGCGTGATCATCCCTTCTAACCTATTTTCAATAGAAGCAGGCATAAAAGCACACTTTAGCACCCTCTATATTGTTTGTACCTGCATACAAGCATACCTTGGCTAATATCTGGGGCTGGTCAGTGATTCTATGATAGAGTTCAAGGCAGAGGGAAGACAGTTGACCTTTCCCAATGAGGGCGTGATGGCGGCGTGCAGGGAGAGGTGTGCCGGATGGCAGCAGTACATTAAACACTTCAGCCCCTGAATCATCCACTTCCTGTCAAACACATGGGATAACCAATCAAAGCAAAGTCATTAAGCTGCAGCCTGAATTTCAAAGATCGTGCTTACTATCAAAGTATGGCACACAGAGCAAAAACAATTTCCCATTCGTTTTGTATTCGTTTTCTGTGTACAAAGTCTACCTTGACTAATATGTCGGAAGCACAGGCATCTACATAAACAGATTCGTCCTCTGGGGCGGGGCCATCTTTCCCGACCAATAGGCCGGCCTCCAGAGCCGCGCCCACAGCAATAACCTCATCAGGGGGGGCCGAGCTCAGCTGCTCCACATCAGGGAAGAGGTCTCGGATCATCTGTTGCAGACGTGGGATCCTGGCAGAGCCTCCACATAAAACCACCTACAACAAACAATACACAATCTTAATAAATGCCTGCATTCATCTAGAATCGTTCTCTAATATACAAACGCACTCTCTCTCACACATTCAAGTCATGCCCACCTTGTTGATATCGCTTGTTACAAGCCCAGTCTTTTCAATCAGGGTTTTGATTGGCTGGATGCTCTTGTTGAAAAGGGTGTTGCAAAGAAGTTCAAAGCGAGCTCTAAGGAAAGTAATAGAGCAAGTTCGTGGTTTGGCAAAGCTGTAAGAGCAAGCTAGATGAACGATAAGAAATGTTACATTGTGTGTAGTGTAGTCACCTAGAGACATTGCACTCAAAGTCCATCCCATCATGTAGAGAGTCAACAAAGCAGTTTGCAGATCCCAGTGTTGACAGTGTGTGTTTGGCTGAGTCTGCTCCGTTCATCAACTTCATCATGGCACGACTGTTACCGGTCACGTCCTGTTTGAATGATCTGTACAGAACAGACAGATACAAGCCATGAGATTATAATGAATGTCCTAAACGAGTGTTCAAACTTTTCAATGTAAATAAAGTCAGTAGGGAAGTATTGATGTGCGTATCGATGGTTGTGTGTGCAAATAGGTGTCTTAATGTACTTCTTGAACTCAGCTGCCAGATGATGTGCCAGGGCTTGTGTGAAGCACTCTCCTCCAATACTGTGGTCCGTGTGTGTGTCCAACACCCTGAACATTCCGCCATTCACCTGCAGCAGCGTCACACTCAGAGACGTCCCGCCCAGCTTGTACACCAAAACATGACTATTGAAAACATTGGATCAGTTTTTAGAAAAACAAACAAGTGTCATAAACTACAATCCACTTAGGTACAGCATATTTTTTAGTAGGTTCTAGTACCTCTTGCCAGACGGGCAGTCTTGTCCAATGTCATATGCAAGTAGAGCAGCCGCTGGCTCATGGATCAGTCTCAATACATGAAACCCTGCAGCTTCTGCTGCCTCCCTGACAAACAGAAAAACATACGATCATCTTAAAAGGCACATTTAGCAATTCAGTCGTACTATAAATGTCTGTTTTAGAAATCACAACTACCTAAGAGCACTCTTCTGAGCCTGTCCAAACTCAAAGGGAACAGTGATGACTGCATCTTTGACATCTGAGCCAAGGGCGGACTGAGCAGTTTCTATGGAAACAGTTAATGAACATATTTATAAACATGAGCAGTGATTCCTGTGGAAGTAAGCTCTTGCTGTGGCAGTGTGCGTCGGGAAGGGGAGTAGGGTATAGTGGAGTGTATATATATATATATATATATATATATATATATATATATATATATATATATATATATATATATATATATATATATATATATATATATATATATATATATATATATATATATATATATATATATATATATATATATATATATATATATATATATATATATATATATATATATATATATATATATATATATATATATATATATATATATATATATATATATATATATATATATATATATATATATATATATATATATATATATATATATATATATATATATATATATATATATATATATATATATATATATATCTATATATATATATATATATATACATACATACACACATATCTGGAGTATGCATTCTGACCTTGTTCTACAAAATATAAGTATAGTATATGAGCGTCCGCTTGTTGTTACAATGATCAGATAATAAAGCCAAAACTCTAGATGACTCATGCTAACATTAAAGTTACTAGAGGCAGTTTATCTGTAGGAGATTATTTTGGCGACCCCTACCGTTTGCTTAGTGTAATTATTTTCCCTAACCATTGCAAAGAAGACATGCAATACTATACATGCAACTACACTCCAAGTAAGGGCATCTCTTCCTGATTTAGTGACACACTTCCTTGTGCCATAAAACAATTCATCACAGTTTCGCGGGAGATCATGCCTGGCGACAGCCAAAATTTGTGTTAAATATTGAGACTTCAAGAGGATTGATCTGAACCGCAATTTTTTCATTCTCCCACAGACATTACAATGTGCTAAAAGAAGAAATGTATTGATAATCCATTAATATAAAAAAGTTGCCTATAGTTGCATTCAGTGAATAAATTATAAAACTGTCCCCAGCAAATAAAAAATCCATGCAGGTGCCGCATGAACATTGTAAATTTCAGCCTCGGCACAGTGAGTTTTGCCCGCCGGTGTCGCTTTGAAATTAGCGGCAGAACAGACCTCCGCTCTACTAGGCCGTAAATAAAGACTGGAAAAGTTTGGAGACTGCAATTGTATTCATATTTTTACTTGAAAAACGAACGCCTTTAGTGTGGTGTTAAGGATTTTGCAAAACCTTCCCAGTGGAAATACTGACCATGAGGAATGGCGATATTTAACACTGCGAGTGTTCCACAGCATATTACCTTTTATTTTGTGGAAGAGAAGTTTGGCAACATCATCAGGAGAAACATATTTAGTTTGCTCCCCAGCTGTGATCTCATAGCGAGGCTTCTCTCCTTTATTCACGACCTGAGAATAAATAAAGTTGTTTCAAAAATCAAATTAACTGTTGTGGCAAACAGTTATATCTGTAAAGGAATAGGTGTGGTACTTACTGGACATTTACTCTCGGCTTTGTGCGTCTGTGTCTCTGGATCCTCAAAGCTGTTCAATTGGCAATGTGTGACAGACGGGCAAAAAGAGGGAAATTGGAGGGACAAATGAGTGGGACTGGTCAGTAAAACCGAGGGGTGGGCATTTAGGTTTTGGAAAAGCGCAGAATAGTTCACTCACCTTCTGCCTAGCACCTGTTTGACTTTAACAACTGTGTTGGTAGCATTGCGGACACGACCTTGCTTTGCAGCAATGCCTACAATCTAGAAACCGAATACTCAGACACAAAAACAACAAGAGGCGTAGCCCAGAGGTGGAAGAACACTTCATACTACTGCTAGAACTACTACAATCAGGGCAACCGTTGAATATGAAGGGTTTTCATTAGGCACTGAGAGGCACACGCAAATTAAGAAAACAGCTACATCAATTTGACAACATGTGCTGCATTTAGAAAATGTGCTGCAAATTCAGACAACACATTACAGAAACGCGCTGGAGTACAGAACACACAACACATTACAGAAATGCGCTGCAAGTACATGCTGCGCGTGATGTGTTGTGTTTTCTGTATTTGCAGCACGATGTTTTCTTAATTTGCTTGTGTTTTGCCTATTTGCATGTGTTTTCTTAAGTTGCATTGCGTTGACCTCTCAGGGTCACCGTACAAATGTGTTTACTGCACGCATCAAAGGTTCAAATATGTACCTGTTCAGTGTCCCTATATGCCACCACAGCTGGAGTGACTCTGTCACCAGCATCATTGGCGACCACCTCCGCTCGACCGTCCTGGGCAAGAGATACAAAGTTAAATACAGGTCACCCTGGATGATACTGAATGACCAACTGAATATTTATATTTAAATAGCCAACTGAAAACATGGTCAATTTCCAACTTCAAGTCAATTAAATGTCTGCCTGCTAGCGCTACGTTACTAACTTTGATTGCAACTTTAATTCGTTTTTAAATTGACGATCGCCTAATTCATTCATTGTAACACCGTAACTAACAATGTTAAGTACAACTAATAGATTTGCCTGCTAGCTAGCCGGTCATCTACCCGGTAGCCTTTGCTCTGATATATCTTGCCATGTTGATTTGCTGTGATGTTTACAAACCTTAAAATTATTTGCTGGCGTAACACACACTAAAAACAGACTGCTTAACTTTATAATTTACAATAAATACCTTAAATATAGCCACACAAGCACATGTGTAGCCGAAATGCACTCCAATCGCCGCCATGCCTGTCTGAAAGCCACGTAAGGGAGGGGTTTAACCTAATTCTGTAATTTAGGCCAATCAGAACCGACTTTGCAGAATTGACGGCCTAAACGACCTATAGCTAAGTTTCTTGACCTACCAGTTATGAATGAAGTGACGCATAGCTCTGGTTTGACCAATACTGGAGTGGTATTACCCTCTCGGTTTTGTCAATTTAAAAGTGCAGCGACTCTCGGTGGTGCTAGCCTGAATTGAATCTTAATGCCAAGTAACACTGTTACCAACAGTGTATTTTAGGGCCTGTCAATAACTTGTTCTACAATAATCCATATAACCTGGGTTTTAACGTCAACATGCTTTTCCCCTCGCTCATCATACTGCTATGTTTAGGAGCTTTTTCTGTTTCTGCTGCAGGCGACTGTGAAGGTGAGTCGCACTTATAAATAGTGAGTGTGTATTTATAGTTTGAAGCCTACTGCTTATTTGTGTGTGCGAGTGTGTGAGTTAGGGGAATATATTTCTGATGTTTATAATATTTATACACATTTAAAACATATAAACAAAGTAAGCTGCTGATAATATACGCTGTGTTAAAGTTGGCAATTTTAAAAACTAAATTGTGCCTCTTCAGTTTGTGTGGGCTTTCTGCAGCGCATGTATGAAAGCCTACTGTCTACCCACCAAGAGCTTGTCCCTGCGCTGGTGGAGGAGATGCTGGTGAAGATGTGTGCATTAGCCCAGGGCAGAGAGGGGAGACTGGTAAGAACATGAACAATAACAATGCATTAACGTCTAAAGTAATTACCAGCCGTTAACAATTATTTGCCCTAAGCTCACTTTCTGTGCATTGAAATAGACAAAGGGAGGGGATGTACACACTTGATAAACAGATCTGTGTCATTACCTATTCTCAGTGCTATTACCTAGGAGCCAGCAGTGACGCAGCAACCCGTGTCACAGCATCAGTATCTCGCCCTCTCGCATCCCATGTTCCTGTGGAGAAGATCTGCCAGCGACTGAAGAGCACAGACTCACAGATCTGTGAACTCAGATATGGTAATATTTACTTTGTGCGTGTCAGTGTGTATTCCAATACTGGAACTTGAAACCTGGATAATACAAACATTTGTTGATTTGTATAACTGGACATAATCAATATACATGTGACCTAACTGAGTGTGTGTGTGTGTGTGTGTGTGTGTGTGTGTGTGTGTGTGTGTAGAGCACCAGCTGTGGGACCTGAGCAGTGCTGGTCTTTCTAAGCTTCGTGTAGCGGAGCTGAGGAGAGTTCTAGCATCCTGGGGAGAAGAGTGTCGAGGCTGCTTGGAGAAACATGAATACATCAGCCTTATTCAGGAGAGAGCCCCATTACACATGCCCACTACAGAGCTGTGAAACACAAACATGAGACAATCCCTAAAGACAAAGGGCACGGCCTATTCAACGATACTTGTTGATGTTCCCCAATCAAGAGGATGAGCAGTTCTGTGGAGATAGGATTCAATCCAAATGGACAGCTTCCCCACAAGGATTGATGAACACAGTACTCGAAGAAAACTTTGACTTTGAATATGAATCAGATATATTCGAAGTCTTGAGCATGCAATTTTTAACCAAAAAATAAAACTTCACAGCTTAGTCACAATATTTTTCAATTTATTACTTTTAAATGAGACAGCTAGTCACTCAGATCCAGTGTCCTTTTCAGAGACAGCTGGCCTTTTCGGGGTGCAGAGAGCAAGTTCCTGTAGTCTGTTGTGAAAGGATGCCCCCTGCAACAGATAATGCAGAAAGAAACAAGCCTTGAAGTTCTGCTTAAATTAATGTAAAATAAAAGAAGTCTATAAACCACACAATCATTTTGACAAAAATCATGACAAAGAGATACCTTGCGCTGCTTAGATGGGGTTCCCATCTCTACAGAACTGCTCATCCTCTTGGTTGGAGAACATCCAATGATGAGCTCTCCTTCATCCGCAGCGCAGTCACTCTCCACTGGCAGGTTCTTCTCCGCCACAAGCTGCTCGGCAGGGTGTTCTTCGGAGCTGTTCATAGACGACCAGGAGTAAGCCTCAGTAAACGCAACATCGTCTATAATAGATACGTCAGCAGCATTAGCCTCCTCTGCTGCTTTAACACCCCACAGGCTTTTTGGAAGGAGAGGTGTGGAGTGGGCACTGGGTGCCTGGGAGCTGCTAGGGGTTTGTGAGGGGAGAGGGGTGGACTGAGCATGCCCAAAACTTGTAGATGCCCTGCAAGGTGTGCCCGGCTGGGGTTGGGTGGTAGCTGGTTGACCAAGTGGTTCTTCTGACTTACTCCCTGGCGGAGCTAACAGCTCTCGGACCAGACCCTTCAACCGAGTGTTGCGAGGGAGGATATGTCTTTCAATGGCCGACACCACGCCCTCCTTTTTAGCCACCACGTACACACGCTTCTGTCCCCTGGTCACTGCTGTGTAAACGTGCTTCCAGTTCTGACCGCCTCCATTTCCCAAAACGTACACAATGGTCTCTGCCTCGGACCCCTAAAGTTGACCATAGCATATGGTCGAATCAAAAAGTAATATAGTCTACAATAATATAAGATTACTAGAAATACAGATATTACATACACAGACTAGTGCTCAATACCATTATACATACAGAGACTAGTGCTCAATACCTACTTTACTTTATACCAGTACTTTCTGTAAAATACAAATTGAGCAGAGGTAACACCTGGAAGGTGTGAATGGTCCTGGCCCATGCATGCTGAAGCCTACACTCCCTCATCACATCTCTAAAGGAGACCGTTAGCATGCGGCCATCACAGT
Organism: Galaxias olidus; assembly: GCA_026901105.3. Taxonomy (NCBI): domain Eukaryota; kingdom Metazoa; phylum Chordata; class Actinopteri; order Galaxiiformes; family Galaxiidae; genus Galaxias; species Galaxias olidus. Next base: position 295,719 of record JAPMUY010008927.1, read on the forward strand.
CGTCAAGGGTTAGATACCGTGTCTTTCTCTTCCCCTGCTCTACTTCTGTTGTATCCTGTAAATGAAATCAGGCATGACCAAAACAATTTCTGCACAGATGTTCATATCAACAAAAATATCATAAATTATAAAATAAACTACCGAATGAAGCTTTATATGAATACATCATTTTCCTTTGACTACCTTTTTAATGAAGAAAATCTCCCCGTTACAGAGACGCAGCTTGTCCTTATCCTTCTCTTTTTTTTCCTTTGTTTTCTCATCATTTGAAGAGCTAGCGTTCACCTCACAGAGGTCCATCCCAGAGGGAGGGGTCTTCTCCGCATCTTGGATGTAACCATTCTTGGTACAGCAAACTTTATCCCCAGGCTGAAAAACCACTCTTTTCCTGTGGTCCCTGTGAAGAAAGTACTCCACTAAGGCTTTAATACACTGCTTATCTTGTTTTCTTTTAGACAGTGTTGGGAATATATTTATTTTATCCATGTGAAGTAGTTACTTACTTGGTAATGTGGTCGCAATAATGCTTGCAGCAAAGTTCATTAATTAAAGCGCACTCAATCCTGAAAAAAAGTTTAAGAAAATAAACCAATACATTCAGTAGAATATAGTTAAAGTACAAGGCAGTGTTCTAGAGTCATGAACACAATGAACCCTTATACCTTTTAAAAGCAATGAACTGTGATTTTGCATCCTCCTTCAGTCCAGGTGCACTGCGCAATAGAGCAATGACAGCTTTTTGCAAGGCTGAAAAACAGACTGTACTTATTTAAAAGTTGTAAACAAGCAGTTTTATCTACCTTACTGTTGTCCTTTCCCTGGCCTCTGACAAACTACTTTCAAAATGAACACACTTACCATCATCCTCATTTGGCAGAAGAATTAGGATGAATCTCTTGTCAGCTGAAGGCATAGTGCGGTCCTTGCTGACGTCCACTACAAAGTCGAAATGCAGATCACGGTACCGACGCTTCATTCCCATGTCTGCAATTCTGAAACATAGGTGCACCACTTTAGTTCAGAGTTTAGCTTAAGGGGTTACATGCTGACTAGATATTTTAACAAATTATTTAATTAACAATTAATTACACTATTAATAGTATTAACTTACCTTTAGTTATTAAAAGATAGAATACCCCAACATTTGCATTGAAATAGTCTACTTCATAATGGTTGCTATGAACACCAAAGTTATATTTACAGCCCAGCATTGTTGACAATGAGCTCAGATTCAGCACGATGGTTGGTCTTCATCTCGATGGCCCAGTGGCTTGGTTTCAGGCTGTGGAACAGGTCATTTAAAGTGTTTCCTGGTTGGATACTGGGCAGCTGCCTAACATCTCCTATACAGAAAATATGGTAACATCTTCAAAAAGCTTTACATGTAGTTCATCGACTCGCCCATACTATAAACAGAATGACGCGTTTCAATTTAAATAACATGCAAAGAATAAAATGCGGCTAACAGCATCAAATAGCAATATTACTATTATTATGACTCTAACCTCCACAAGTTCTTAACAGTTTATCTTGTGAGAATAATAGAGATGCTTACCCAGGATAATGAACTTCCTGAGCTGGGCATGCCTGGTCAGCATGGTGAGGATGGTGTGGAGGAGCTGCACACACACCAGGCTGCCCTCATCTACCACCAGGACTCGCACTGACGCAAACTTCCATTCCTGCTGGGTTCCACTTGAATCTTTCTTCAAATGCTGGAAACTCCACAACACCTAAGGAGGACATGGTTAAATTAGTAAGGAAAAGGTTGCCTTTTCTACGAAAATAGAGGACATGAAATGACATGACTTTTTAGAGAAAAACAACACACTATTTGGATATAGTACACTTTGAGGTGCAAAAGATTGTTCAGTAGTTTTTTCAAGTCAAATGCTCCAGTAATTGGGCTGCTGCACATCAAACAGGTGCTAACATTCAGAGACCTCTCCCATCCTAACCTGATGCAGGGTGTACGCTGTGAAGCTGGTTCTCTTGGTCAGCAGAGATGCAGCTCTGCCCGTCGGAGCAGTAAGGAGAATCTCCTTCTCCCCTTTAAAGATCCATTTCTCTGTCACATTCCCCTCTGCCTGAGAGAGCAGGCTAGGCGACTGTGGTGGATCATCCCAGCTTTGAGACTCCCCGCAGTCATTCTCATAGTCAGCACAGGCACTCTTTACCTCCATGCTCTCACAGCCCTTCTGCTCCAAGGCTGCTTTAAAAATCAAGCTGACCACGGTGGTCTTCCCGCAGCCACCCTTTCCACTGATCACAGTAAGAGGGTTTGCACAGATCATCTCTGCTGCCTGCACCTGGTCTGGGTCCAGCTTAATAGGGGGGCGACTCTGATCTGTAGCACCATGATCTTCCTGTGGGCCGTCTACATTTAGTTTATTTTTCTTTTGTCTCTCCAGCTCTGCAGCAAGCAGCACCTGTCTGGCATTCAGAGGGATTTGCCAGGGCTCAGCCTCTACCAGGCACCGTAGACACTTGGCAATGCCAGTCTCATAGACATAGTAGTTCTGTAGTGCTACCTTCTTTCTTTCACGCACCACCACACCCAGCTCCTTGAGGAACTGCACCGCGTTCCAGGCCTCTTCATCAGCTATTCCGTCCTTACGACTTAGCTCCTCGCACAGGGTCTGGAGCTCAACGTAAGTACTGCCTGTGCGGTAGCAGTGAGCCTTCAGCTGGTCATACACTTGCAAGGCATTACGCTGCAAAAGGGGGAGCTTCTGGAGCAGGCCACTGTCCTTAAATGCTCCTAGCTGAGCCTCACAACGGACTAGTTTCAGTTCCTTATACATTACCTACAGATAGAAGACAAAAGGAGAACTGAGGCCTCACAAAAAAATTGAGAATAATAATACACAAAATGAAATTTACATGGTTAAACAGATACTTTTAAATAATTGAACTGATCTTACATAGTTGAAGCCGAGCTTCCAGGAATTGGTCTTTATGATCTCTTCCAGCCTGGCGAGTAAGCGGAGGTCCACCTCATCCTCTTCTTTTTCCTCATCACCCGCCGTGTGCTGTGTATCCTGAGTGAATTGAGTGGTTGGTTGTTTCTTATTGCTTTTGCTCGTATCAAGGAGCTCAACAAAATGGGCAGGCAACAGTGTGGGTAGATACTTCATCAGTAGAGGATAAAGGGAAGCAGCTTCCACTCGCATCCATTCCACTGGGCCATGTAAAATAAGCATACCACACCCATATGGCTTTAGTATGGAGTTATATTTGAAAGCTACTTACTATCAGGAGCACAATGTTTGTTTTTTTACATTATGTTTATACGTTTTTTTTACTAAGCTCCAAAGGCAACGGTCAATGAATGCAATCTTATAATAATGGCAATACTTTTGTTTCACAGATTTCATTGCTTCATACCTGACCCAAAGACACCTCCTTTGATGGATTGCGCAACTCCTTTTGCCCCCTCTTCAAATTCAGTCAATAGATCCATTACATTGGAAATGCTGACATCTCGGTCTTGTAACCACTCAAAGAATTGTGTAACAGATTCTGGTTGCACATTGCATGCTATTAAAAACAGAGAAACAATGGGGCGCCATTCATCTGTATCCAGGTCAGTGCGAAGCCTGTAGGAAGGATAACTCTCAAGAATCATCTTCTTCTTTTGGTAATGGGCTGTGCAGGTGACCTCCCACCATGGACTCCTGAGAGCAAACCGTCCCTCCACTCTGAATGGTTTACCAGACACAAGGTCATGGAAGTCAACTGCAAACAATAAAACCACAGATGAGCAACAAAGAAAGTTAGTAAAACACGTGTTCGGTCTACAGTCCTGTCACGGGCATGGCTACTTTTTCTTTTGCCCACAGTGCAGTGTGCAGCCTTTATTATTGTATATTAACTGGGTGTTCAACCATCTCACCTTCAGTTTTTACAGGTGCTGAAGAATTTAACATGTATCCCCCAGATGAAACACCACTCATTTCTTTCATATCAAGGAACTCCGGCTGTTTTTCTTCCTCTTCTTCGTTCCCTTCCTCTTCCTCCTCCAAACCGGCAAACTCTGCTTTTGATGAAGTATTTTCAGGTAAAAGGTATCCCTGCAATGTTACATTACTGAGAGACATTATAAAAAGATTCGTAAACTTCCCGCTTGCTGCTTTGTTTTGTTATGACGACACAGCTATACAAAAATGTAGGTAGTATTTTGACGGCGTTTCAGCATGTCTACATCCGTTTAAAAGAAATTGCCCTGAAATAAAAGCCGAAGCTTGGCAAATTAATGTGTTTCGGTAGACTTTTTCTTTCTTTTTCTTTTAATTTTTATTGAACAGCCGTTTTTTTCTGGGGCGTACCTTTCAAAAATCAAGAAAGAAGTCTGCGTCATCACCTACAATAGTCTCGACCCACATCGAAGAGACTGTATTATCATGTATTAAAGGGGCCCTCTTATGCTTTTTGGGTTTTTCCTTTTCCTTAGTATGTTATAGATCTTTTTGTGCGTGTAAAAGGTCTGAAAAATTACAAAGCCATGCCAAAGGGAGCTACTCTCTCACAGAAAACACTGCTCCTGAACTGCCGAAACGCCTTGTTTGTAGTCTAGCGTTTTCTTCAGTAACTTATCTGTACCGCGGTAAAGATAGCATTACGTTTGATATTCGCTTGATATTCAAATTTAGTGGCTAATAATTTTTTAATCTTAGGACATAAATGTTTCAAAGCAATTGCGTTTGACTTATCCTGATTTGTGAAATTGTATTCTATAGTTTTTTCGTCATAATTAGCTTTTTCTCAAAAATCGATGTTTTGTATTTTAAAACGCATTAGATTGACAATAAACTATTGTAGAAATATCAGAACAACTGTATCTTATTCAGAATGATTTGTGAATTTTTTCACAAATAAGGGCTGGGGGTGTACGTGTGTGTAGCTGTGTGTGTGTGTGTGGGGGGGGGGGGGGGGGGAGGCTGTATAGCTTGTCTAGCTAGACAACTATAACAGCTGGATTTGTTCATTTATTTACAAAAAATTTAAAATGATATACAATTATTTATTTAACACATACTAGAGGTTACATAAAATGTGTTTTTAGATTTGTGAAACCTCTAGATGATTTGTGAAACACAGTCAAAGAAAGAAAAAGCATGTTTTTCCTATTAGGAGTTCTAGCTGGACAACCATAGTAGCTAGGCCACTAAAACTTGAACTATATCTGTAAACATATACTAGAGGTTACATAAGATGTGTTTCTGGATTTGTGAAACCTCTAGATGATTTGTGAAATACACTCAAAGTAGAAAAATGTTTGTTTTTCCTGTTAGGAGTAGGCCTACACAAGGCCTGGTCTAGCTGGACAACCATTGCAGGCCAGATTTGTAAACTTGGACTACATCTATCAAGACATACTAGAGGGCAAATATTTTTACAGATATAGTTCAAGTTTCAGTGGCCTAGCTGCTATGGTTGTCCAGCTAGACCTGTGTTTGTGTACTCCTAATAGGAAAAACATGCTTTTTCCTTCTTTGACTGTGTTTCACAAATCATCTAGAGGTTTCACAAATCTAGAAACACATCTTATTTGACCTGTAGTATATGCTTATAGATATAGTTCAAGTTTCAGTGGCCTAGCTGCTATGGTTGTCCAGCTAGACCTGGCTTTGTGTAGCCCTAATAGGAAAAACATGCTTTTTCCTTCTTTGACTGTGTTTCACAAATCATCTAAAGGTTTCACAAATCTAAAAACACATCTTATGTAACCTGCAGTATATGTTTACAGATATAGTGCAAGTTTCAGTGGCCTAGCTGCTATGGTTGTCCAGCTAGACCTGTGTTTGTGTACTCCTAATAGGAAAAGCATGCTTTTTCCTTCTTTGACTGTTTCACAAATCATCTAGAGGTTTCACAAATCTAAAAACACATCTTATGTAACCTGTTGTGTATGTTTACAGATATAGTTCAAGTTTTAGTGGCCTAGCTGCTATGGTTGTCCAACTAGACCTGTGTTTGTGTACTCCTAATAAGAAAAGCATGCTTTTTCCTTATTTGACTGTGTTTCACAAATCATCTAGAGGTTTCACAAATCTAAAAACACATCTTATGTAACCTCTAGTATGTGTTAAATAAATAATTGTCTATCATTTTAAATTTTTTGTAAATAAATGAACAAATCCAGCTGTTATAGTTGTCTAGCTAGACAAGCTAGACAGCCCCCCCCCCCCCACACACACACACACACACACAGCTACACACACGTACACCCCAGCCCTTATTTGTGAAAAAATTCACAAATCATTCTGAATAAGATACAGTTGTTCTGATATTTCTACAATAGTTTATTGTCAATCTAATGCGTTTTAAAATACAAAACATCGATTTTTGAGAAAAAGCTAATTATGACGAAAAAACTATAGAATACAATTTCACAAATCAGGATGAGTCAAACGCAATTGCTTTGAAACATTTATGTCATAAGAGTAAAAAATTATTAGCCACTAAATTTGAATATCAAGCGAATATCAAACGTAATGCTATCTTTACCGCGGTCTTATCTGTCAACCAGAGCCAGTCAGAGCAGAGGCCGGTTTCGCCATGTCGAGAAAACGTTGGCTGTTCATCAATACCAAGAACAGAACGTACTTGCGTTCTTGGAAGAATGTTCTAGCTAAGTGTCCTTGATGAGAACGGTCTTGCAAGATCGTGAGGTGGGAGAACGCACTATCGGAGATTGAGATAGCAAGTTCACATAGCATATGCTATGTGAACTTGCTATTGCGCATTACCTTGGTCATTAACAGCACTTAGGATATGCTTTTGTTTTATAGTGTTTGTGTATTACATTTGCGTTTTCGTATAGGCTGCTACTTTGTTTATATAATAAAGGTAAAGACAACTCAAAATTCGTGTTTGTCATTTTACTCATATGGTAGGGATGAGTAACCTACTAAAATGTTATTTAAAGGGACCATATTATGCTAATTTTCAGGTTCATAACTTTATTTAGGAGTTCTACTAGAATAGGTTTACGCGTTTTAATGTTCAATAAACAATTTATTTTATCCAAACTGCCTGGATCTGCAGCACCTCTGTTGCACCCTGTCTGAAATGCTCCGTATTAGCCCGTCTCTTTAGGGCCCCTCCTCCCGACGAGCCCAGTTTGCTCTGATTGGTCAGCTGGCAAAACAAAGGGAATTTGCCTTTGCGCTTACTAAAACAGCGTTTTCACGAAATGGCGAAACTACCCAATAATATCCGGCCTCTGCTCTCACTGGCTCTGGTTGAGGGCGTGCCAAACATTCAAATGTGTGACTTTGTGACGTAGATAAATTACGGAAGAAAATGTTGGACTACAAACAGGCATTTCAGGCAGTTCAGGCACCTTTTACATGCACAAAAAGCTATATAACATACTAAAGGAAAGGAAAAAGGCATAATAGCGCCCCTTTATTATTGTTATGAATGGCCTTTCAAATGTCATGAGCTAGCAGCGGAAAAAAGCTCATTGCATTCCTGCCGTCATTCTTGCTATGACTTCTGGGATATCAGATGCGTTCTAGCTAGCAAGGATGCAACCGATGCATCCTAGATAAAATGGCCGGATCAAGAACACATACGGGCATTGTAAGCGTTCTTAGTAACTTGCGTTCTTTGAATTGGAACCGTACTTGGGGCCATGAAAGATTACGTCAAACGGGTCTACGAGAACGCAAGAACGGACAAAAACGTGAGGTTGTTTTCGTCAGCGCGCAGGCAAATTACATTACATTACATTTTGCAGACGCTTTTATCCAAAGCGACTTACAAAAAATTGTGCCTATATATAAGGTAAAAACTACAAGTCAGGTAGATAAAATAAGTGCATCCCTGACCGAATCATCTAGATAAGAGCTAAGAAAGTGCAATATTAAACATCAGGATACAAAACAGAACCATCACAAACCAACTACAAACAATCTCTGAGTGCAACCAATTACTTAGTATATCAAATAGAAGTGCTAGGTAGACGCAACGTCACATTTAAGAGCTGAAGTGCTGTCGAAACAAATTAGTCTTCAAGTTTCCGCGGAAAGTGTACAAAGATGTTGCGGTCCTAATGTTCGTGGGGTGTTCATTCCACCACTTAGGGACAAGGACAGAAAAGTTGTGAACGAGGTGCCAGGCTGTCAACAATTTCCCTTTGTTTGGCAAGCTGACCAATCAGAGCAGACAGGGCTCATTGGGGGCTCGCTCGTCAATAAAATTGTTTATTGAACATTAAAACGTGTAAACCTTTTCTAGTACAATTCTTAAATAAAGGTATGAACCTGAAAATGAGCATAATAGGGCCCCTTTAAACATATCAACTGGCTGCACTAGAGTCTAGTGACTACACAAATTAAAAATGAAAAGTAGTAATAAAGGCATGTAAAACTGTACATTGTTTTTATTACAAAGCAAAAGCTAAAAAGTTGCATTAGAAAAGCAGGCAGGCTGCATGTAAACCAAACTACCTTAAAAATTCCCACCAGATCTAAGAAGTCACACTGTGACAACTAGACTAGTTTGACATTTGGTCACCCCAAAACCATAGATATTTGTACAAAGCAGTCACAAGAACAGCAAGTAGATTAGTTAATCTGTCCTATTAGTTGACATGTCACGTGTGTGTTATTGAGAGGAGGTCTTCAGTATTTATGACCCTTCTGTTGTACAGATCAAGCTTATTCCTTAACCTTTCTTTAGCAAGATTTTCCACAATCATCTCAGAATTAAGGCTGATGTCACCTGAAAAGGGAAAGACAGGGACACCATGATAACTAGATCTCTTAGTAAATTTTTTTTTTAACAATTTTCTATTTACCTCAAAAGTCCTGAAGCGGACCCATTACACAATATATGAAAAAAAACTAACCCTGAGAGGTGTCTGCTGGGCAAGGAGTGAAGCCATTCGCCCTGCAATCATCACAAGCCTGTCCATTTAGCTCTGCTGGGCAGCTGCACTGCACTGGCCAACTGCAGTACAAGTCTAATGACTCTGCTTCAGAAGGCAGGCTCTGTACTGCTGCGTCCTCAAGTTGAAGCTGACTTGAAAGGTTGCTCAGTTGTGCCTCGGTGTTGCTGCTTAAGTAGGTGACCTCTGACTGGCTACATTCACACGGTCCCATCTTATCCGCTTCCGAGAATGGATCGGATGATGGTTCATCATCCTGTGGGGGCAAACTGGACTCGGTGTCAAAGCTGGCGCAGGGTGGTATTCTCTCAACCAGGCTATGGGGAAGGTCATTGGGAGGGCAGCTGGGCAGAGGGAGCAGCTGACTTAACACATGCAGCACCTTGGGATCCACAAATAAGGGAGATAAACAATATCAATAACAAAACTCCAACACCAAAAAGATAATTTCAAGTGGATGTGAAACAGCTTAGTCTGTAAAAAAGCCAGACCTAACAAAAATTGGCCATTTTGTTTTCCTTTACAATGTCACTTACAGCCTCCATGTTGGGTCTAGCACGAGGGCGGCTGGCAGTGCAGTCCAGGGCCAGGCGGAGAAGACTTAAGGAAACCGAAAGGGGCCAGACACCTGCCCCCTGGTCCAGGTATCGCAGACATGAGTCCACACTGCCACTTTCCTCTACCTCACCACTCAGAAGGTCTCTCTAAAAAACAGAGATAAAAAGATAAATTAGACATGGCACATTATGCTTAATAACTATTCCTTCATATCATGTAATAAATTATATTTTACCAGCAGTGTATTTTTAGAAGCCTCCTCAATAACCTTTCGTCCAGTAATGATCTCCATTATTATCTAATGCAAAAACATTGTCCACAATATTTAACCATTCTTAACACATTTAAGATAGATGTGCAAGCATCAACAAACACTGTTCCTTTCATGCGAATATCCAAAAATTTTAATAGTAAAAGTTGTTTTAAAAGATGAGTTTGGTCACCATTCCGAAGCCATATACATCCAGGCTGTTGGACAACTTGCCATCACGGATATATTCCTGAGGAAGATATCCCAGGTTATCGTGGCAGCTTGTATCCAGGGTGATGGTACAGCTGTGATTGACAGGGTGTGGTCTGAGACGAGCTGTTCCAAAATCAAACAGCTTTGGTTGCAGGGACTCATCCAGAAATATGTTCACACTGAAAACATATTAAATTAAGTAAAAAATTAAAAAATACTTTCCACTGATTATAAACAATATATATATATATGTATATATATATATATTATTTTCTTCATCTGGTACCTTGAGATATTACCAAAAACAACTGAACAGGGTTTTTTATTATGCAGGTGGTGCAAGGCCTTGGCTATTCCTTTGATGATGGCTAGACGCTCTTGCCAGGAGAGAGGGGAAGCTGCACTCTGCAAAGTGCAGGAGAACAGGACAAAAGCAACTTAACTTCACATACTCCCATAAGCATAGATTTACATAAATAGGAAACTCCTGTGACTCTATGGAAGATGGCAGAGGAACTTGACAAACAAGCAGCTCACCGGGTCATGTAGTCTGTGGTAAAGGGATCCATTCTGAAGGAATGGATAAACCAGACAGTATCTGTCCCCGTCGGAGAAGCAACCCAATAACTCTAAGATGTTTGGGTGCTGGCATCTGTAAAACAAGGCCGTCAATGCCAGAACAAGTGTGTGCCTAGTAGAATACCACTGCCTTCACGGCATGTTTAGTATGGGGATAGTGATGGAGTAAACTTACAGATTATGGACTTCCATCTCTCTCCTGAAAAGTTCCCATAGCTTATTCCAGGAGGCATTCTTAACCTGAAAGAACAAAGCAATCCATAATAAGATACCATAACTACAACAACTACTACAAGACTTAAATCATGAGTCATGCCAATTGAAAAGTTGCTTTTACAAGGAAGAAACAGACCATACCTGTTTAAAGAGTTTAACAATAAAGGCTTCATTCCCCTTTAGTCCTTTGTATACATCAGAAAATTTTGCCTCTAAAATCCTCATGTCTGGATGAAAGTCTCTGGTTCCTTCTATGACTTCTGAGTAAGTTATCACAGTCCTATGCTCTGTACCTGACATTAAGACAGAAACATAATTGTAACACAGGGAAAACACTTGGAGATTTGCACCCTTTACACTAAAGTCCAAGAGGTATACATCTCCATAGTTCTGTGGTGAAGGTGAAGAGAAAAGGGGAATATGAAACATTCCAAATTGTACATACTGTAAAAGGGCATAAGTAAAGGCAATATTGTTTTAAAGGGCGTGTGGGTGTGTCATTTATGGCCTATTTCAAATATTAACATATGGAATAAATTACTTATAATCGACACATGACTTGTGTGAATGTCATCAGTTTTGTTTGGCTCCAATCCTGTTGTCAATGACTGAAATGAAAGATATGCTTATATTACCTTTCAGGTTATGTCAAGTGTGCAATGTACAATTTGTTCGAGAACATTATCCATTCATTTGATTCAGAATACCTTGGGTGAATCTGATGGAGGCAGCCTCTCTGTTGGTGGTCTATTAAATGAATATCCAGCACCTGAAAGAAAATATTTTATTCCAAATTGAACAAATAGAAAATCGAAACTGTTAGACATTCATATTTATAGCGTTAATTTGACCACGACAAAAAACGTGATATTTGCAAACAATAAAGGCTTGAAAACGTATGTGGATTAAAAGGACCTCTGTGCAAAAAGAAGAACTTATAAAAATAAGACTACAGCCGCGAGAGAACTTTCGATTTACGAATAAAACTGAGTAGCAAAAGATAAAAAAAAAAAAAAAAAGGGAATTTGTTTCTAAAAGCAATTATGAAATTGTATGAAGGCGGTATAGGATTAATATTCAGCCTAGTTGAAAAACTAAACAACATAAAAGTACACTTACCTACAGAATCGAAAAGCTTCAGCGCTCTGAACTGACCCATGTCCTCCAATACACTTTGTAGGTCAGCCACAGTTTTATTTTGTTGTGCCCATGACCAGAGGAGCTCCCATGTTGGGCTCTTACCTTTTGCCTCTAACCTCTCCGCTCCACGAAACTCTAACAAACTAGGCACAATTCGCGCAGCTGCATAGATCACAAATAGAAAGAACCGATCGTGGGCAAAATGTACATAGTTCTATTCACAGCCGATCACAGAGTAAAACGTACATTTACGGTTGCGCTAATAATGTCAAAATTGTTATTCTCACCTAACCCACGCCATCCCAAAGAGTCATTGCCACTGTCGATAATTTTACACAATGTTTCAACCAAGGAGGGGGGTAAATCGTAGATATACGTAGACGAGTTCATGCTGATATTAAAGTTGATAACGTTTCACTCAAACCTTTCCGGGTTTTGTTAAGACTGGTTGTAGAGCTCAATAGACGAGTAACCTATGCGTGCGTACCGTATCACAAAAGTTGATCACGTGAAGTTTCTGATGTCCGGAAATTCCCCCCGCCGCACGATGACTGTATAGTCAAGCCACTGGAAGAAACCTACTATTGCATACTCGCAATAGACGAAACTTAAGTATTTGGAGCTGTGGACGTGCGGCGGACAATCCTCTTCTTAATTTAGCCAATAAAACAATAGTCTCTGCCGTGTTAATCATTTTCTGGAAACTCTGGAATTTAGGATGCCAATTTCAATTAAACTTCAAAGTTGAAAGTAGCCTACTTCTCAAGACTAATTGTTTCTTTTACAGCTGTTTTTACCTAAATAAAGCAGCACAACAAATACAGGAAAATGTAAACTATAGGCCTATTATTGTTTCTATAGGAAACATGGTTGGCTTGATTTTATGGTTACATCATGATTGGGCCTCGAGAAAAATCGTGTTTTAGGTTTTGCTGTAGCGGGCGCTCTAGTGACGCAATTATACACTAACGTGAGTTAACAAACTGTTTCCAAGCAACGAGACCTATTAAGAGCGTACCAATTTTTATTTGATTTTATTTTCTTAAAATAAATTGCCTTAAACTCATTAACCGTGATTATAGAATACCAGAAACCAACTAAATGCAAGTGTTTGGCATATTTGAATTAGCCAATTGGTCCGTATCTTTTTAGTAGTTTTGAATAGCATATACATCATGTGGAAATCACGTCGCTGGTCAGGGAACCTGTGTGCGCCTGCGTGTGTTCGTGTGCATGTGTGTTGCCCTGTTGGCTTCTATTTCTCACACATTGTCGACTTTCTTATCCTGCAGCATTACCGTCACTAAACTATTTCGTAACATTTGCTTACTGTATCCAGGCTGAATAATTTTTCCGGTTTCACCTGAGCCTAAGTCATCACGTGTAGTCTGTGTGTTAGCCTGCAGCCAATGACAGCTACTAAATAAGAAGGGTGATCAATCTGTCTAAAGAAGCTAAGGCCAAAAAGAGGATAATGGAGAGCCAAGACCAGATTCTCTCTATGAGCCAAATCATGGTATGCAACCAGGATATCCACAACAGGTACCGCAGCTTCCTCAGGCTGCCGTCCCTCATCCTTAACTTCAAAACTATGGAGAAGCCAGGTAAGTGCAGAGGTTATGTGTGCACGTGTGTAGTGTAAGGTGAACACAGACACACACAATAATAAAATTAAGTCCAATTCTCTTTTTGTGCGTGTATTCAGTTCTGTCAGTCCTAAAAGAGAGGATGCCAGAGGTGAAGCACATGTTCACTGTCCCAGTGCAAGTGAAAACAACCCCCACCTCCCTGGCTGACTTCTGTCAGCTGCTCCACAGTAGGGTAAAGGAGCAGTCTGCTGTCCACTGTTTACCTGACGAGGACCAGGAAACTCTGGTGAAACACCCACATAAACACACACTGAAATACATACAAAATACATTTATGTGCACACTTTTGCACCACCTCTTTTATGTACTGACACCCACTTCAATCTATATTGCACCATATTCTCTAGTTTGTGGTGATAGCCTCGGAGCTGGCTCTGATGTGGCCAGACCTGACAGGGTCAATGCAAGACCCATCGCTGACCCAAGAAGAGAACACTCAGCTGCAGACCCAGACAATGGATGAGCTAATGGGTGTCTCCCAGAAACTCTACCTAAGCTACCTCTTCCTTTTAGACACGCTGAGGAGGCGTGCTGTCTTCAATGACCAGGCCAACCAAAGCCGCCTTGGAGCCATGATGGCAAGGGACTGTACCAGCCTGTAAGTTGGATTGGAGATGAGTGGGGCTGGGGGTTGGGGTCGATGGTGAATTAAAGATTGGATATTGGGATAGTTGCCGATAGCCACTACGAGCAAGCTGCTAAAATTTGAATTCTGTTGCCAGTTTGAATGTCCACTCTATTCGACGCAACATAGCAATGGGACTCAAGGTTGAGCGGGATGCCAGGCTGAGGGCCAACCTGAAAAGTGACCAACCAAAGCAGACAATGGAGCGGGAGACACACTCCATAGTTAGAAGTAAGTTGGGCCCAAAGGTGGGTGTTAAGAGCAGAGGACCGGCCAGGCATAAAAGGATCCTAAAGAAGGAAATACAAGAGGTAAGAAAGATATATTTTATTGTGTGCATAGAGTGTACATGAATATACTTTAATTTATGTGTGTGTGTGTGTGTGTGTGTGTGTGTGTGTGTGTGTGTGTGTGTGTGTGTGTGTGTGTGTGTGTGTGTGTGTGTGTGTGTGTGTGTGTGTGTGCGTGCGTGCGTGCGTGCGTGCGTGCGTGCGTGCGTGCGTGCGTGCGTGCGTGCGCGCGCGCGCGTGCGTGCGAGCGAGCGAGCGAGCGAGTGTGTATGTGTATGTGGGTGTGGGTGTGCACCAACATGTCAAATATGTGCTGTGCGCTTATGATAGATGACTGCGAGTATAGGGGAGCTGGACCTGCAGCGAGTATACCGTTTGATGCCATGTCCAATTGTGAGGAATACAAGCAAGAGAGATGCATACTCATACTGTAAGAGTCTCTATATCTCAGTATCTTCGCCCCACTCTCTCCCTCTCTTATACCTGATGTTTGTTGTGTGTGCATTCATGATTAGGTGGCAGGCCTTGCACATTACCAACATCCAAATCGGATGAGAAGTCCTACAGTTGGGTGCAGCAGTACACCAGACTCAAGGTATGTAACTTTAAGAGTGTGTCATGAATAAACAATAACAAATAGGCACAGACCCACACTTATGTGCTTGAAAGCACACCATTCTGACATGTGTATGCTTTTCAGGGTTGTAATTCTATGCCAGATCTTAGGAGGGATACTTTGTTGGATGAGTTAGAGATGGAAGCTCTGCCGGCTCGGCCCCCGTCTCCTATGGTGTTGCTTGTGACAGCACCCATCGCGAGTGTACTTACCCAGCACGAGGAGAAAATCATTCTTAGCCCTGCTGAAGACCTACGCCGGTGTGTAAATTTTTGTGTGTTTCAATAGGTATAAAGGTGTGTATGTCTGTGCATTTGTTCATATACACAGTACTTTACCTCATTGTTAGTGTTTCTCAAAAAGCAGGCTTTGGTCAATGAGTGTTTGTTTTAGTGTCATAGCGAAGGGATTCATTCTTGGGAATTTATTTAATTGTATTAAGTTAGACTGATCAATCGCAGTGGGTATGTAAATGTGTTTCCGATAGTGACTCTTCCCAGTTACCCTGTGGTAACTGTGCAAACAATACTCTGATCAGCCATAAGATTAAAGTCACTTACAGGTGAAGTGAATAACATTGATCATCTCATTACAATGGCACCTGTCAAGGGGTGGGATATATTAGGCAATAAGTGAACAGTCAGTTCTTGAAGTTGATGTGTTGGAAGCAGGAAAAATGGGCAAGCATAAGGATCTGAGCGACTTTGACAAGGGCCAAATTATGATGGCTAGACAACTGGGTCAGAGCATCTCTAAAACGGCAGGTCTTGTGTGGTGTTCCCGGTATGCAGTGGTTTGTACCTACCAAAAGTGGTCTAAGGAAGGACAACCAGTGAACTGGCGACAGGGTCATTGGCGCCCAAGGCTCATTGATGCTTGTGTGGACTTGAGAGCGAAGGCTAGCCCATCTGGTCTGATCCCACAGAAGAGCTACTGTTGCACAAATTGCTGAAAAAGTTAATGCTAGCAATGATAGAAAGGTGTCAGAACATACAGTGCATCACAGCTTGCTTCGTATGGGGCTGTGTAGCCGCAGACCGGTCAGCGAGACCATGCTGACCCCTGTCCACGGCCGAAAGTGCCTACAATGGGCATGTGAGCATCAGAACTCGACCATGGAGCAATGGAAGAGGGTGGCATGGTCAGATGAGTCACGTTTTCTTTTAGATCATGTGGATGGCCGGGTGCGTGTGCGTTGTTTACCTGGGGAAGAGATGGCACCAAGATGCACTATGGGAAGAAGGCAAGCCGGCAGAGACAGTGTGATGCTCTGGGCAATGTTCTGCTGGGAAACCATGGGTCCTGGCATTCATGTGGATGTTACTTTGACACATACCACTATACCTAAACCTAAATATTGTTGCCGACCAAGTACACCCCTTCATGGCAGTGGCCTCTTTCAGCAGGATCAGAGGTCTTGTGGAGTTCATGCCTCGACGGGTCAGAGCTGTTTCGGCGGCACGAGGGGAACCTACACAATATTAGGCAGGTGGTTTTAATGTTGTGGCTGATCAGTGTATATATATGTATGGGTGTGTGCATAGGCTACTTTTGGACAGAGGGACAATGGTTGGGACTTCAACAGACCCTGAAGACGATGTAGCTCCACTTATCAAAGCCCTGCCCTGGAAAGCCCCATCCAAATTACAGCAACTCACGCAGGCCCTGCAGGTTTAAACAGAAGCACACATGCTGACAACCGCACTCGCTCAGACAAGCACATTCCCACGTATGCACGCACGCACGCACACTTACATATACAAACATCCTTTAAATCCTTTATTTAAACCTATTCAAACTATCCAGTAAACTATCATACTTATTTCTAGAGACTGGAAGAGAAGAAGAAGCACCCCCAGGCGGCAATCTTGACTGTGACCAGCTCTCATCCTCGGGGAAAGCCCCAGTACCAGTGGTCGGAGGTTCATCATGCTGCTTCTAGGGTCACTGAAAGGTTTCTCCCCTGGCCTATCATTCCCATGTACCCTCCAGTCTACAACAACCTCACCAAAGAAGTGCGTCTGCATCATAACCAGCACATCTATGCAGTTGCATT
This sequence comes from Galaxias olidus, assembly GCA_026901105.3. Taxonomy (NCBI): domain Eukaryota; kingdom Metazoa; phylum Chordata; class Actinopteri; order Galaxiiformes; family Galaxiidae; genus Galaxias; species Galaxias olidus. The sequence goes on from JAPMUY010008927.1 coordinate 312,810, forward strand.
ACATTACCTATTTGCTTACTCTCGTGCTTTTCTTCTCTCAACAGATTGAACACTCATCAGTGGAAGGGATGGACCGTAAAATATTTGCAGGCCAGGAAACAAAGGATGTCTATAGGGAACTCTCTACAACTATCTCTACAGAGCACCTAGACTTTGATGAAGTAAGGAACCCACAGTTTAGTTTTCTGTGCCCTCCGGCCGTGAAACATGTATAAATGGTTTAACTGTAGTAACTGAGCATAAGGTAATAGAATATGAAGACAGATCAATAACAAGACATGATTTTGTAACAACATGGTTCTGCTTGTGATACAGGGCCAAATGATTGATGTATTGCCGCTCGATTACAACCTAACAAAGAAGAGCAACGAGAGGCTTATCAACCCAGAGCTAAAGATGCAAAAGAAACAAAGCATTTCTAAAAGGTACAGGACTGCCATGACTGACTGGCTGGACCTTCCTTAATTTGTGTACATTTTTCACTAAACTAAACTTCATTTGTTTGCACATGCACTTTTTTGAGGGGTGTTTTTGGGGGATGTCTGGGCTGCTTTGCAGAAATAAATTGAGAAACATGGGAGACCGAAGGATGACACCAGCTCAGGACTCGCCTGCCTATGCTTCCTGGTTTCGGTGGTGGAAAAACCACATCTGCTTTGTTGACTACCTCAGATACATTACTGACCAGGTATTTCTCTCAGTGTGTCTCCTGGACCTGCAATTCATAGGTGAAGCGGTCCACAGTGCATAGTGTTCACAAACGCAGGCTGATGGTTAGAGTTCTCTTGTGTGTGTCCTTAGGATTTAGACTACCTAAACGTCATCTTCCACACGTACAACTACAGAGATGGTGACGATGAGGATGAGAGGAAAATGCGGCCACAGGAACGCCAAGAGGAAAGGGAAAAGTCAGTCATCCATGACATTTTATTACTCAGTGATTCAAAACACTTTGAAGCCAATCCAATCTGGGGTGATATGTGTCCTTAGACGCAGAAGGGATAAGATGGAAGATCTGAGGAGGACGAAGCAGCAGTTTATGACCGGACTGTGGAACGTGAACACAGTTTTACTCGGGGGCCTATGGAATGAACCTATGCTCAAGGGTAAAAACAATCCCTATTTGCCCTCCACTCCGCGCATAAATCAGGTAGATTTGAAATGTGACGTGAAGGCCTTTTTTGTAACTCAAATGGCATGATTTTCAGAGGATGAAGAAAGCCCAGATGATGAGGATATGACAATTTCTGAACAGGTAGGATATGTTCTAATTCTAATCTAATCTTACTAATGACCTCTGATATTGTTTAATGCAGCATGTGTCCATCTATTAATCTATTCAGTAGGAGTACCATTTGTTTCTAATTTCCATTGTGATTTCTCAGAAGCAGGCTGTGAAGATAAAAAAGGATGCAGAAGAGCCATTAGATGGAGAGCTTCAGAACCGATTAAACAGGATCTGGGCCACCCTGTGTCTCCCCAACGCCCACAGAATGGACATGGCCATCAAATACAGCTCTCATGCACACAGGAACCAACTGGTGGAGGTGATGCAATGGGTCCACCAGGTCCATATAAAAGCACATATACTCTCACACCAAAGAGTCATGCATTATTATCTATGACAAACAAGGGTCCTCTGATTGTGTCTATTCCTAGGCCACAGCGGCATGGGAAAATGCTGCTCGTCTCATCCAGCAGAGGGAGTCCTTGCTGGCTCGACTGGAGCTCTTGGAGTGGACGGCTTCTGACCCTAACAGGTTATTTGAACATGGTATGCTTGTAACTGCTTGGAGTAAACCTGCTACCCATACAGAAGAACAATCAGTGTATTATGGATGTACATGGATCCCATTTACCCTCTCTCTTCTTTTCTTAGGTTATAAAGGTGTTTACTTGGACAGGATGAATCAGTGTAGAGAGAGGAATGAACTCAACTCAGATATTTCTCTTCTTGAGAGAAAGTTGTCCAAGATTCTTGATCAAATCACAGAGCGTTTTGATGATACAGTCACGTTTAAAGTGAGTGGGCCGTTTAAAGTAATAATTTATGTTGTTTACCTACAGCCTATTGTTTGTTCTGTCAATACACTTGTCTATAGTCTGCAATGACTAAAATGTCCCCATGATTTCCAGGTAGATACTCTATTGATATTCACTCAAAACATTCTTATTCCCTCTTGCTATAATTATTAAATCATGACCACACAGTGCAGGGGACAGGGGCATGCTTTATCAAAGACCCATGACCTCTCTCTAGGCATATTCTGTCACAGCTACTTAGATATAACTCAAAGAAATATAAAGCATGTTGTCTAAATATATAGTTTCTTTTCACAAATAATTTAAACATGTAATATTTCCCTTCTTTTAGGGTCGACCGTATGGACAGAAAATGCGATGGGACCGCATCGAGATGCTATATTGGCTCCAGCAGAATAGGAGGGTTCACGTTCTGAAGAAGGTAGTGGAGGGAAGACATTTCCCAGCCAGACTGTGTCCATTGGACCCAAACCTTCGACATTGTCCTGGAACTCACCCCACCCCAAGGAAACTCACACCTTCAGTCAATCACAATATGCAGCCACCTGAGCCTTTGAACCCATCTGAACTTTCCCTATCCTGTGTCAGTTTACACTCCTCCATAAATGACAATAAATAAAATATTATACTGGATAATTTGTCTACATTTATTTTTATTTATTTATGTAAAGTTGTGCGGTGGATGCTTTTTAATGACCAACTGAATGATTTGTCTGATTATTAAAATACAGGTGCTCTACTGCAATATGTCGGTTCATGGCGTTGTAAGCGCTCTACTGAGCCTGTGCAGCATGTTATTATTCTTGAGCTGTCACTTATCACCAGGCAGCATGCAGCTCTCTGCCCAGTTACAAAAAAAAGCATGCGCGTCTCACTCTGTCACGTGCCTATAAAATTGGCTCCGCATTGGCCAGTTCACACCGGGGAACTTGTTTTTGTTGTAATTCAGGAAGCCCTTTTCTAGAATTGGGCGTAGAGTTTAGTTAGTGTTCAACAGAAGTGGTATCTGGCCTTAATACCGTTTTATAAAGGTGTGTTTTGTGATCGGTCGTAGGGAAAATACTGAGATTGTGCTATTACCAAACATCTAAGACATTCGTGAGTTTTTTTCTTTGTTATACTTTCTTAAGAACTTCTTGTTCTTGTTGAATACGTCCAGACAAGTGCTAGATAACAATAACGAAATAGCTAGAAAAATTATAATCGTGCGATTATTTAGAAATGGTCGAAAATGGCTATGCTCAACTGAAGCTATGTTGTCACAATATTTCTTCATCACAATATTGGCATATTCATTTGAAAGGGTTTATGATGCTATCATTCCCATTTTCATGCTTTAGTGACTGTATGACGTGAATGTCACATTGTGATACTAATAACCTGCCATTAGGATATTGTAACATTTTCAAGGGACTATCAAATATTTCCTACTAACTTATCACACATCATCACATTAACCAAGTCCTCATACAAGGACGTTATAATCTTTTGATTGTGTTTACTTTACCTTGTCATTGTGGTCACAAAGTTGATTATGGTAAATCAAATGCAGTCTCTACATTCAATCACATCAATTTGTGCCCTAGTCTGTATGATTTGGCTGCCCTGCTGCCACTATGATGGAGGAGGGGGCTAGGAGCTGTTTGCTAGTCTCCCGTAGCACACTGGAGCAGGACATCAAGGCCACCTACCTGATGGACCACATGGTCAGCGATGGTGTGCTAACAGGAGACGAGGAGGAGAGGATCAAGAACAAGGTAAGATTGGAATCAGGTTCTCTTTCTAATTAGATCACTTGTGTCACTACTTCACCACCTCACTAATCTATTTCCAGGGACTGTAACTGCTTGATTAGAACATTTATCATTAGATTGCCCATTCACGCTTTCTGTATTTATTTTAATAATCTTTTCACCTCATTCGCCTTCAGCCCACTAGAAGGGACCAGGCGGTGGCTTTGGTGGAACTACTCTTAAGGAAGGACAACAGGGCCTACATTTCATTCTACAATGCTCTGGTGAGGGAGAGCTATGGAGACCTGGCCAACCTCCTTCATAAAAACCTGCCTCTTATCTCCCCTGAGGCTGAAAAGAGTTTCTCTGACGGTGGGACACCGTATGGTGAGTAACTGAATAGGAAAGGCCAGTGGTTTAAACCATATAATAAAAAACGTCGAGCAAATATCAATCGTTGTCTTGGTCCTCAGTTCAGAATGTGTTGAGAGTGGGTGGTGTCCCCCAGAGGCCTGTGGTGTTTGTCAGCAGACCAGAGCTACTCAACCAGGTCAGGGAGAAGCTATACCGCCTTCAAAATGAGACTGGCTGGGTCACCGTCTTTGGTATGGCCGGCTCAGGAAAATCTGTCCTGGCTGCTGAGGTTGTACGAGACCATGCCCTTCTAACAGGTAAATAAGGAGGGAAGAAGGGCGAGGGTTTGGATAAAGGATATTTAATGGTACTTTTTTTGGAAAGTAATATATTTTGTATTTCTCTTTCTCTTTCACTATCTACCTCTATGTCCTTCACTTTGTATAGTGTATCTCTTTCTCTTTCACTATTTATATCTTATCTCTTTTTCTCTTTCGTCAGAATGCTTCCCCGGTGGCGTTTATTGGCTGTCTATAGGCCAGCTGGAACGTCCAGACCTGATGGAGAAGATACAGTTGCTGTGTTTCCGTCTGGAGCAGAGCCAGGATCCCCAGTCCACCCACAGACCCCCTGGCTCCCTGGAGGAGGCCAAGGAGCGTTTACGCTATCTAATGCTGCGCCGTTACCCTCGGTAAATATGACTCATATTCAATGCTAGGACGTCACAGATTAAAGTCATGCTGTGTTCAAATGACTTATTGACTTTGCACAGTGAGCTGGATTTGTGTTTGAAGTTCTTATTACATTAGTATCCACTACAATATGTTTGTGATACCTGCCCTTCTATGCTAGGTACAAGGAGTCGGCGGCTATGATCTGTGCCTGACCGTCTGTTCGTGTTTCTCCAGGTCTCTGTTAATTTTGGATGACATATGGGACGTTGCTGTGCTCAAAGCGTTTGACATTCAGTGCCGGATTCTACTCACAACCAGAAATAGAAGCCTTGTTGATTCTGTTAGTGGTGGGTATGGCTAAAGTCCATCATGAGTGGCATAAATCAAATGCCAGTCATACGTGTCCTAATGGGCTTGTCTGTGTGTGGTGTGCTCGGACTCACAGGCTCCAGGTATGAGACAGCTGTGAAGAGCGGACTGGGTGAAGATAAGGCACTGGAAATCTTAGCCCAGTATGTAAACAACAAGCCCAACAAGCTCCCTGAGCATGCACGCAGCATTGTCCGGGAGTGTAAAGGTACGTTTACCTCTCTCTCACCCCTCTACACACACATGTATTCATCCTCAGTACAAACCTCCAGCTGGACTGTTCTCTAAATCTCTCTCCACGCCTCCTCTCCTCAGGATCCCCCCTAGTAGTGTCTCTGATCGGGGCTCTGCTGCGGGAGTTCCCTGACCGCTGGGCCTACTACCTGTGTCAGCTGCAGAAAAAGCAGTTCAGGCGAATCAGAAAGTCTTCGTCCTACGACTATGAGGCCTTGGACCAGGCTATGTCTGCCAGCATCGAGGTGCTGCCGGACGAACACAGGGAGCTCTACAGAGACCTCACTGTGCTGGAGAAGGACGTCAAAATACCTGCCAAGGTGAGCTTTCATATGGGTCCTTGGTTAAGCTACAACAGTTAGCCCAAGATAAGCGAAAGGCTCGACTAGTACTGTATGCTGTACGTAATCGATTAGCAGCATTCTCAAATATTCTGCTCAACAACAATATGAACCTCTGACCTGCAAGTGCATTCCACTGTAGGTTCTGATGGTGTTCTGGGACTTGGAACTGGAGGAGGTGGAGGACGTCCTTCAGGACTTTGTCAACAAGTCTCTGTTGTTCCGTGACTGTCACCGCAGACCCTACCTCTACTATCTCCATGACTTGCAGTTGGACTTCCTAGCTGAGCAGAACCGCTCACAAATAGAGGTCAGCCTGAGTGACAAAGGGACTTACTATCTGACCATACTTGCCACCATCTTTGTCTTTATTGCCCTCTACTTACTATGATACCATTTTTGAGCTGAGCTGAGCTGAGGTGAGTGTGTGTGTCTTCCAGAGCCTGCACACCAAGGTAGTACGTCAGTACCAGCTGTACTACAAACAGGGTCCTCCTACCTCAGGAGACGAAGAGTGCCTCTACTGGTTCAGGTTCCTCACATACCACATGGCCAAAGCCAACCTTTCGCAGGTACACACACACACACACACACACACACACACGCAAACAATCGATGTCCATATAATCACTGGCGGGACTAGAGAAGTTAATACAGAATCATTCATTTTCCCCATCCCTTTTCTTTGTAGGAGCTGTATTCATTAATGTTTTCCCTAGATTGGGTCAGAACCAAGGCCCAGATAATGGGCCCTGCTCACCTTATCAATGACTATCTGGAGTATGGATCCATTCTTGACCAAGAGGTAGGTGTCCACCCTAATGCTGCAGTGTGTAATTTATTCAGAACTAAATTAAAAAAGTGCACAGGGATCATGTGAAGAGTACAATGTCCGTCTGTCATTGTCCCCTGCAGAACAGCGAAGTGCGTGGCCAGTTCCAGGAGTTCCTGTCTCTGAATGGACACCAGTTGGAGCAGCGTCCATTCCCTGACGTTGTGCAGCTAGCTCTGTCGCAGCCCGATTCCTCCGAGGTCTACAAACAGGCCCTGCAGCAGGCACAGGAGAGGGCCAGCAGGGGGAGACTCTACCTGGACTGGCTGTGCGCAAAACCTTTGATTTGATTAGTATGAGAGCAGAGTAGGATGGCATTTGAAATCCCAGTCAGTTCTCTTGGCTGTGGCCTTGAGTGGCGTTTTAAACAGCATTGTGATCATGTTTACGTTTTGTGTACAGGAACAAAAGTAGTTTGGAGAATCTTTCTCGTCTGGTGGTCCATCCCCACCAGGGTACCCTCTACTCCGCCTGCTTCTCCCACGACGGCAAAAGGATCGCCTCTTGTGGGGCCAGCAAAACTCTGCAGGTAAGACTGTTCTGATTGAAAAAATAACATACAGAGCAAATTTTTGTACTGTTCGTGAAGTTTGAGTGTAGTTTTTGGCAAGTTTAGTTTGTAAAAATATCCTTGAGTAAGTGTGGGTGTCCAAGCTGCGTGTTTTCTCTAACTCTCACTCCTGTCCGTCCAATCAGGTATTCAAGAGCACCTCAGGAGAGAAGCTCCTGGAGATCCAGGCCCATGACGACGAGGTGCTTTGCTGTGCCTATTCCCCCGACGACCGTCTCCTAGCAACCTGCTCCAGCGACAGTAAAGTCAAGGTATGTTCATGGCCCGGAAAACCTGGGCATAGACCCGGGTAAACAAAGGTTGCATTCATAAAAGCTAACCCACAGTGTTATTGTCAAGGGAGTTCCTCTATTGTGTTTGTAGGTGTGGAATGCAGAGCGCGGAACACTTATCAGAGCCTTTGAAGAAGAACACGAGGAGCGGGTCAACCACTGTCAATTTACCAACACTCGACAGCGCCTTCTACTGGCCACTTGCTCCAACGACAAGTTTATGAACACCAAGGTCCGGCTTAGCCTAGTAAATCAGTAGTTTGTCAACACAATGTCAGTCTGACCATCCTATTGATTGCAAGTTTGAGTCTAAGGGGCAGTGCTTTTGCATCAAGTATGTATATGCTTGTGGATTTCTTGCTTCATTCTGAACTTTTTATATCATGCTCTTCCTCTTTCCCTGCCCTCCAGTTATGGAACCTGAACAAGCCGTCTTCTCAGAACACAATGTTTGGTCATCTAGAGCCTGTCAACCACTGCTGCTTCTCCCCTGACGACACCTACCTCTCCACGTCCTCCAGCGATGGCACCTTAAAGGTGTGGGGAAAGACACCAATTGGATTTCTATTCAGTTGTTCGAAGACTTTGCTCAGTTTGGATCCTGCTTTAAAGCATTTGAGTTCTTTGCATGTCTTTTCACATTTGAATGGGTTAATTGGACGATTTTAATGTTTGCTTGTGATTATACGTGTGTGTGTGTGTGTGTGTGTGTGTGTGTGTATGTGTGTCTACCAGCTGTTTGAAGTGTCATCGGCTAATGAGTGGAAGACAATCGACATCAAGGAGCTGTTTCCCGAGCAGGATGACGACGAGATTGAGGTTGTTGTCAAGTGCAGCACCTGGTCTGCTGACGGCAAACGCATCATATGTGCTGCCAAAAATGCGGTCTTTGTGAGTATTTGGTTGTGTTTGAACTCAGGAATTGCCTGTCAATTAATAATTTCTTGGTTAATTAGTATTTAAGCACTAACTAATGACTGTTTTTGTTCAAAAGTAATGGCTTTGCTTTTGGCTCCTGCTGCTGACTTCTTCAAACAAAACGGGGCCCTAGTTGGTTTTCATATGAGGACCATGTTTGACATCCAATTTGTCTCAACACATCCAGAGCTTTGTCTGTCTTTGTTTTTAACAAGAAGACAGAGAGCTATCTGCCTGTCAGGCAGTGTCAGGTCCAAGGCAGCTCCTCTCTTGTGTGTGATATGTGATATTTGGGCTTGTCCAGTGGAGGGGTTTAACAGTGGGTGTGTGTGTCCAGACTGTGAATGAAGTCTCATTGCCCTCCAGGGACTGGGCTTTCTAAAGGGCAGTGTGTGTGTGTGTGTGTGTGTGTGTGTGATCAGAGCTGAGAGAGTCTGACTGTCAACCCTACTGGCTGGAGGGGCTAGAGAATAGAGATGAGAGGATATTGTCCCTGATATCTAAATAAGCTGGAGGTGGCTCTGCACCTGCTGTTCTGGCAGATTTGGGTGTAGACAACAGCAACAATGGCGCTTAACCTTCCACACACGTCGGCATTTGCTCAAAAAGTTCTTCTTTGTAATGGCCGTTTTCTTGAACTGTTCTTAGGTGTTTGAGGTGGAGACGTCAGCCATGTTGCTGGAGATCAGGACAAGTCGTCGGAGCACCGTGCAGTACTGCCACGCCTGTCCCACCAGCAACCTGCTAGCTGTCGCTCTCTCGCACTACGCTGTGGAGGTACGGCACACACATACAAGCACACACATATACAGACAAACACACACACTGCAATCTCACAAACCCCACCTTGTCTGTTGTGTCTCCAAGCTATGGGACCTTGAGGACAACAAGAAGGTGGCCGACTGTAGCGGCCATCTCAGCTGGGTCCACAGCGTCCAGTTCTCTCCCGACGGATCTCTGCTGCTGTCCTGCTCCGACGACCACACAGTCAGGGTGAGCCCTTTCTCTCTCTCTGTGTGTGTGTGTGTGTGTGTCTCCACGCTCTATAGAACTCCCTATTAGATTTGTGTGATGCTAAAATCAAAGTGAAGCGTGTTGCCCTGGAGGGAGGTCTGAGAATCCAGCGGGTCCGTGTCCCTCTCCATCTGGCTCGCCTCGCCCCCTACTGAGGATGGGGGGCTGTATCAGGGATTTCAGTTGGTCTCATCTGGTGGGAGTCGGTTGACGGCTCTCCGTCTGGACCACATGCTCCATTAGAATAGTCAGCCAGGTCCTTTCAACAAGGCCACCCCCCAACCCCCCCACTGCACTTTCCACACCGTGTCACGATGCATCCCGGCGCTGTTTAATCATGTCACGAGGAGCCAGGCTGGAAGGCTGACTTTTGTCCCCTGCCATACTAACCCCGCCGTGTCCTGTGCTTGGCCCCCCCCGCCTGTCCTCCAGCTGTGGGAGACGACCAAGGTGCACACCTCCTGCGCCGTGTCCCTGAAGAGAGACTCCGACGTGCTCTTCAACCACGGCGACATCACAGTGGTGACTTCCGACAACCGTAACCGGCTGCAGGTGAGACAGATGGAGGGAGGGAGGGAGGGAGGGAGAGGAGGGAGGGAGGGAAGAAAGGAAGGGTGAAGGATAACATGGATGGTTGGCTGGCCAGCTGTGTGTGACAGACACTCTCAATAATGGGAGGCAGACGGCCTGCTGCGAAACTGCCAGTTGTGCTGGTGGGTGTATGAGGACATGTTGAAGATTGTGATCATGCAGTGATTGGAGTTGCATTGAGATGGGTGTGTGTGTGTGTGTGTGTGTGTGTCTGTCTTTCAGGTGCGCAACGGGAGGACAGGGGCAGTGCTCTTCCAGTCTAAGGAGCAGGAGTCTCGTATCCGCTGCACCTGTATCTGCACACAGTCCTCGGCCGTGGCCCTGGGACAAGACGACGGCACTGCACAGGTAGGACATGGCTCTCCTTACCGCTCTCGTTTGAAACTCTCTTTCTAACGCAGCAGCACGCCAACTCTTTTAACTCCACTATGTAAACCCACACAGTGTGACTGTTCTTCACCTTGTTGTCTGAGTTGTTTGCCACGTCTAGCGATAAGGGGCTGACATTTATGGTGTCATCGTCTTTGTCTGGTCTGTCAGCTGGACGTAATCTCCCGCTCTCTCTCTTTCTCTCTGGTTTCTACCTGTCTTTCACTCTGCCCTTTCTTTCTCCGCGTTTATCTCCCCCTTCCTCTCTTTGTTTGTATATGTTTCTGCTGTTTCACTTTAGCACTGTCGTTTTCTTAATTTTTGGATCCTTAGTTTTGAACCCTTTCTCACACTCCCCCCTTCTCAATCTTATTTTTATTTCCATTCCTTTTTGTCCTCTGTTGTATTGTTCTCTTTTTCTCCTCACTCTGTAATTTGCTATATTGCTCTCTATGGCGGTTTGTCTTGTTGATAAATGGACGTTTTCTTGAAATGGATGAAGTCTAGGACTACTTTGGTTTAGTGTGTGTGTGTGTGTGTGTGTGTGTGTGTGTGGAGCTATGGTAGAGGACATCCCCAAAAGCCCAATAAAAGATTTAGGCTTACCCATCCATCCGTTGACATCTGTGATCCTGCAGGATTCAGGTCCCTAAGGCGGCAGCAGCAGCTTTAATTCATTAAGGACCCTACAGTCTTAAAGAGCATTGTGGTTAATGGGTTTTAATTAAGGCTCTCCAATCTAGCTTTCGTGTTTCTCCTCTCTTGCGTCAACCTCTCTGGGCCCTGGAAGTGGAGACAGAGGGAGGGAGGTAGAGAAGAGAAAATGGAAGGAGGAAGAGAAGAGGGCAGAGGCACAGGGATACTGAAATGATGAAGGGATGACATGAAGGGAAATTGACAAACTAGTGTAATGCCGCAAAGCTGCCAATTCCTTCCAGAAGGAAATGCGTTTGACAAATATATAAAATAAATTAATTGTAAATTGTCTGGATAATGCACTTTATGAATTTTAACTGCCTGTTATCTTTTTAGTTAATTTAGCCGTTACTTTATATATGTTCCCCATACAAATGAAGAAGTGCTGGAGGTTATATTTGTCTGTAATATTTTCCTGATTACCCAGTGAGCCAGCACTAGAGTCCGCAGTAAAGCGTCCCTTCCCTCAGTATAATTAGTCACCAGTCATAAACTAGGACCAGAAGAGAGGAACTGTATAACTTTATTACCAGACGACAGTTACCGCACCCTGTTTATTCCTACTGCGCAAATGATTTGCGGTGTAAAAGCTGTCTTGAGAATTTTTTATTTTGCCTACATAGGCAACATTCTTCCATTACAATTTCAATAATGTTGCCTTGTCAGCAGCTTAACAACATCATAACTTCGGCCCCAGAACACAAACACATGGATAATGTTTGTAGCCCCATCTGCACCGCGTAGTTAAAAATTACTATTGGTCAAAAGCCTTCTGAATTCAATGACTCTTCACATTGCCTGTGTTTTGTTTTACCATCAGCAGGGGGAGCCCATAACTTTGTCTTACTTTAGTACTTTTACGTTCAGCTCCTATCCCCATTTGACCCACTCTGCAATTAGAACACTGAAGAACCACTAAGAAACCATCAAATCAAATGCAACATCCTCATTGTCATTGACTTGGTGTGTCCCCAGCATACTAGCGCTGTCCCTGCTCTAATTGGTGCTTTCAAGTGAATCCTGTTCTATTTAAATTACATTTTATTCTTTTTGTATGCAGGGAAGAAAGCAGAAGCTGAGGGACATTGCAAAGGGCAGTGAGTGATTTATGAGTATGTGTGCGTGTGGCTGCAGGCTACTGGACTGACAGCTAGACAGGTACTGAGGACCATTGGCCAGAGGACTCTACAGCTGCTGACCCGGAGAAGTGGTTTGATGCTGGCGTTAGGGCTAGACACAGGCAGTGTGCAGGTATAGTAGGGAGAGGGTGTAGAAGGTGTGTGTGACATCAGAAAACAAGCATTTCTTTAGGTTACTAGTTAACAGGATTAAGAGCATGTCGCAGCCATCACAGTTTTGGTTGGAATCAATCTCGTCGCTGCTATTGGCTATACATCTCACCCCAGACAGATTTATCAATTCTAAGAGATACTTTTGGGAGTTGTTTACCTCCAAGAACTTCAAGCAGTATTTGACATGCGTGTCCCTCTTTTTTCGCTACATTGCCTCGAGCGCTTTTCATCAAGCCTAAAACCTTGAGCCTTGAGCGTTGCGGTCCACAATCCCAAATTATTAAAGCAGAGGTTTTTTGTGTGTTCCTGGATAAAACGCCTTGTTCTTGTGGCTGAAGCTACTCTCCTCTTGTTTTCACACGTCATGTGATGTGTTTTGTTTTCATAACATGATCTGCCTGAGGTCAGGCTTGTGCACTGTGTAAACAGCAAGAACACACCGTGGTGTGATGCGGTTTGGTGTACGACTGTTTTCTGTTTCGTTACTTTTTGTTTTGGTGATCATGGTGGGGGTTATTTAAAACAAGGTTTTTTCAAATGAAATATCCAGGTGTTTGTTACATTGGGAAAAAATGTCATGACATGTTTTTATAGCCTTCAGTTGAAATTCATCTACAGTACATTGTTAACTAATTTGGATATACTTTTTGGGACTTTAAAAATTTAACTGCAAGCATAGTGTGCAGAAAGTTTGAAAAGGGTATTAGTATGGTGGTCTAGACTAGAGCAGCCCTCCCTTCTAGGAACTCTTACCATATTTCTTGAAGCTTATTCTTTTGAGCATCAAAGCAGTTTAGTTCTCTGACAATAATGTCTAGCAGACCCCATCAGCCGTCCACAGTCTGACAGTGCTGATCAACCGCATCCTGAACACCCTACCTTTTCACAGCTTTTTTTAAAAGTGCTTATCCATGTCAAGCTAGCAGCATGATTTCTCTCGCTCTCTCTCTCTCTCGCTCTCTCTCTCTCTCTCTCTCTCGCTCTCTCACGCACACTCACACACACACACACACGCACACACACTTAACAATCTCTCGCAATACCTTTTTACAGCGTTCTTTTTCTAAAAGGTTTTGCGACAAGCCTGTCTGAAAGCAAAACCCAGACAATTCGTGTGCTTGGTCCTTGTAACAGTATTTGTCTCCTTGAGGAACTGTGTGAATAGACCACAATATACACTTCTCCTGAACTCTTCCTCTTAAAATGATTCATTCCATCCCAGGTGCTGGAGGTGCCGTCGGGGGCCCTCCTGGCCACTCTGGTGGGCCACAGCAAGATGGTGCTGCACTGTGCCTTCACCCAGGACGGACACACGCTCATCACCTCCTCAGAAGACGCTACTATAAGGGTGGGCTACCACTGGCTTTGACTCCCTGTCTCCTTCTCTCCACTCATTTGATTCCTCTGGATGTTGTCTCCCCTTCATTTTGTCTTTTGTCTTCTTCTGCTCTTTCTCACCCGTTCATTGTTTTCACCACTGTGCACATTTTACCCCTCCCTTCTAAGCAAATGTTTTTACCACTTTGTCGCTGTCACACCTCCCACAAATTTTCTCCTCTGTTCCTGTATTGATTAGACCCTCCCTCCCTCCCTCTGCTCCTTGGCTCTGCTAAAACAGCCTTTTCTGCTGAGTTTAACGTCCCCGGTTGCACATTTGGCAGCCCCCTCTATAGGATAGGCTGTATGGTTGTGAATGCATATTTCTCACTGCCTGTTAGTGTGTGTATGTGTGTGTGTGTGGGTGTGTGAGAGCGTGTGTGTTAAGTGTTTTTTCATGTGTGCGTGTGTGTGTGTGTGTGTGTGTGTCTGTCTGTTTAGGAGCGTTCCGCTCTGTCACCTCATACAGCTCTCCACTGTTCCGCCCCGCTGCCCGTTTCCCTCTGCTCCCATCTCTGATCTCCTCTTCCTCACCCCCTCTTCCTCACCCTCGCCTGTCTGCTCCCTGACAGCCAGTCCACTGCCACACTTCACTTCCTCTCGGCAAAGCCCAGTCTTGTTCTGCATTCATCTTACTGTCATCCTTCTTCAGCCTGTGCTATCGCTTGCCATGCCATGGCCTCCCTGAACCATCTCCTATATATTCAGGAGCTATTCAAATGAATACAGTTTGACATATGCTGGCCCAAATATGGAAACACTATATTCCAAATGTCTTGAGAAGAAATGCTGACTCAACGAATGTAAACAGCTGCACTGGCGTCGCGGTTAGTTTGTGACGGATGCTAACCTTTGGAGGTGTGAGACTTGCTTATGTTGAAGAGAGAGGAATGTGATGAGGAATACACAACTGTGTGATTGACAGAATGATCTACACTGTTATTCAGTCAGTCCAGTCCCCATCGTGTGCTGTTTGCTCAGTTTAACTCTTCTATCTCTTGTCTAGTAATGGCTTTGCATTTGGTTGAACTGGCGTTGGTACTTACTGAAAACCAACTGTTCTTTTCTACAGAATTCCTTAATTGTATTTTGGCATTAGCAGAAACTTGCAATAGACATTGTTGTAATTGCTGCAATCCCACATTGACTTTCTTACACTCACTAAATTGCTTGCGTTGGATCCACGAGAAGTGCTGGAGAGTAAAGCAACATCAATTCTTGCCGGATGGACGTGATGCTAGTAACGTGTCTGTGCTGCCCCCTGTAGGTGTGGAAGTGGAGGACAGGAGAGTGCAAGGTACTGCAGGGCCACAACGAGCAGGTCCGACACTTCACCCTGTTCTCCTTTCCCTCTGACACACACCTCCTCTCCTGGTCCTACGATGGCACCGCCAAGGTAATTCATGTAAATGGACACAGACACTTAATTAGGACATATGGTGGCCCACTTAGGACATATGGTGTCCCACTGTACCAATGAAATAGCAAAAAAGTACGTTTGTCCGAAAATGTACCCTCTAGGCAAAATGTTTTACTCTGCCAATGAAGGTTGGATTTTAAGGCATCAGATGATGACACCCATCGTCTCTCTCCCACTGCTTCTCCCCATCTCTAAGGTGTGGGACATCAACCAAGGGGAGATTTTGAAGGACATGGAGTGTCACCAGGGAGCTGTTCTCGCCTGTGACCTGTCACCTGACGGCCTGCTCTTTGCCTCCACGTCCGCCGATAAGACCGCTAAGGTAACAGACACCTGTTCTTACAGAGTAAGCCTAGTCACTAGCCTCTTTCCATACAACTTTGGCCTGCCTTTAGTATACGACATGCTAGGAAATGCAGCATCATCTCCACTAGTCATTGTGGCATTGGAGATTAGCGTGCGGCAGATGGCTCCAGCAGTCACCACCTCGTCCTGTGGTTGAACGGTCAGTCCACCCCCTCTCGCCTCACCTGTAGCCACCGTTAAGCCTGACCGCTGCCCACAAAAACCTGTCCAGCTTTGGCTGGCTGGCTGGCTGACTGGCTGGTTGGCTGGCTGGCTGACTGGCTGGCTTGACTTGCTTCACTGTTGGCAGCGTGGGCAGAGCTGGCTGGTGCTACTGCTGTGTACTCGACTTTGGCTTTGACTTTCACACAATCGATGGGTTTAATAGGCAAAGGTAGTCCACCCTGTTTTTCTATCCATTTCTTTTCCATTAAATATTATCTCGGGTATGATGGTTCAGCTAAAGACGTGTCCGTGCGCTTGTCACAGAGGAGTATTTGTCATCATTAAGCAATGATGGGGCCGGTGCCCACTTTGGTTTGGAGAAAAAGAGTGGATGGTGAGCCACAGTGTCTGTAATTAACGTGTCTGGTTCAAGGTGATCATGAGATGCTTTGCTTGTGTCTGGTTCCTTTTTTGAACCTTGACCAGGGCTTGAAAGCCTGTCTGAGAGATTGAAAGGTTTATGTAGGTCAAACCCTAGAAAACAGAGTGTCTTTGTCGAATGTCATAAAAGACTAAACACAATTTGTTCAGCTCATTTTCTCTCCCCCTTTATCCTCTTTCTCCTCTCTCTCCCTCCCGACCTTCAACTGAATGAGACATTGTGTCCAGACCCAGTCAATCAGCTGCCAAATAAAGTTTTGGTAATTATCCACCATGTTATTTTCTCGGCAGCGTACAACAGAGAATAGAATGGGTGAGGGGGAAAGGACGGAGAGAGAAAGAGCTCATTACTGGGTGCGTTGTTTTCATGCCGAGCCATGACCACAGTCGTGACAAATGAAATTGACAGGGTGTTCATAATGGAATGGAGAAATGCTTCGATACAATTAACCGAACTTTGTCTTTTAGCGTTTCAGTTTAAAGTTTATTGTTATCCGGAATTACATTTTGGCCAACCATAATGTTTTCTGTAATGGTACAAACTTTAATTATACTTCTGACTAAGGTACATGTAAGGTTAAGATTATCATTTGAATCCATCCCTACCTTTAACCCCTTGGATATAAACTCTTGACTAACTGGTTCGTGTCAGGTGTGGAGCTGTGAGTCCTGGGGCTGTGTGTACACGTTGACTGGACACCAGGACTGCGTCCGCAGCTGCCGGTTCTCGTGGGACAACCAACGACTGGCCACAGGAGACGACAATGGAGAGATACGGGTGGGTAGAGTGCATGGGTAGAAGTGGTACGCTGGGGTGGGGATTTTGGATTGAGGAATGTTCGGTTTGTTTAGAAAAGCTGTTGTGACCAAAGGCCCAAAAGATTCCTGGAGTATAATGGACTCAAACACTTAGAGAATCCAGACTGACAGCACAGCAAGGTGGACGGACAGGTGAAAGAAGGAGAAAGAAGTTGAAAAGGTGATCAAAGTCACAGAAAATAATTATTCAAACAAAAGAGGTGCAGGTAGTGAGTGTGAAACAGAACGCCAAGGAGATTTGGAGCATGAGTGCAGGATTTACAGGGGGCGGTGGCGGAAGGAAGGAAGGAAGGACGGAAGAAAGGGGCAGGAAGAGGAGGAGGAGAAGGAGTGTGACAGTGGGACGTGGGGAGGGAGGAAGTAGAACTAAGTCAGACAGATTGGATCCCTAAGGCTTTGGCATCTGCACCCCTCCTACGTAGATGGAGAGACAGAGAAAAGTGAGAGAGCTAAGTTTACTTAGAATGGAAGGCTGTTACAAAACTGTGAAGACATTAAATTTAGGAGAGGACTTTCCTCGGTGGTCCATATTGTTGGACCCAAGCCAGATAAGCAGGTCATTCAAGATGGCAGCCGAAGCCCTGCTGGTAGCTCCATCCTCCAGCTATTCGGCACTATACCTGTACATTATTAAGAGGTGGCAGAATCAATCATATCAAAGTACATCGACCACAAAGAAATCTCAATCTTGTTTCTATGGTAACGCACAGTCCTTCTCTGTGTTAAATATAGATATGCGTTCTGTGCAGGGTGTAGATGACTTATTTTGGTTGTATAATCGGGACCAGTTGTATGAAACATTTTGTTGTGTGCTATACTCTGAATGATTCATATCTTTGTTTAAGATCATACATGCAGCAGAATATAATGCGATGGCACTGAACAGCTAAAACGTCTATAAAACTTGTATTTTGCCTGTACATATTTAATTGAATGTGTTTCTGCAGCCGCAAAGAATTACCCGATATTTCAGCTATCTGTCCTAAAGCTTATTGGATATTATGTGAATAATTTCCCCCCTGATTGAGCTTCTTCAATGCATGCGCCTCTTAGCTGTGGAACGTGAAGGATGGCTCCTTATTGAAGATCTGCTCCCGTGAGGACAAAGACACCATGGATTCACTTCACGGTGGCTGGGTGACAGACCTCCAGTTCTCCCCAGACAACACTGTGATGGTCTCTACTGGAGGATACATCAAGGTGACACACACACACACACACAAACACACACACACACACAGTCTCTTTTCCCAACCCTACAGATAATTATTAACAGCAGTAAGGGCAGTCAGGTGAAGCGTGTGTGCGTGCGTGCGTGCGCGCACGGTCAGTAGTAAATGCCATCCTCATACAGTGATGGGAGTGCAGCGTGGTAGTGCACACACATCCAGCCTCCCGTTATTACCTTCCGTCATACAGGAGAAGGGGTCACAGAGCGGGCATCCTCTGCTGTTCTCTGATTGACTGGCCGATGATGATGTAATCCCCACGGGACTGGAGTTCTGATGGATGGGCTTTTATACCTATGATTGCTTCCATTAACACATTTGTGTGTGTGTGTGTGTGTGTGTGTGTGTGTGTGTGTGTGTCACTTATAAGGATTGGTATTACAATTGCACCTGCCGTTCCCTAATGATGTCGCCAACAGCCTCTGTCCAATTAATTTGAAAGGACTGTGTGACAAACAGACAGAAATAGATGACAGACATTCTTTCGTGCGTTTGTTTCAGAAATATTGAAATGAGGAGTTTCACATATATCTCCCTCTGCTCACAGGCTGGGACACCCTGTAGCTGAGGAAGCCTATTAAAGTGGCTCAGGCTGGGATAGGCTCACAGCATAGCAGTCCCACCCAGGGCAGAATTGTATAGCAGCACGTCAGACGAGAAAGAAAGGAGCTGTCAAACCCTCCCACTGTAGAGCACCATTGAATTTCATCCATTTCAAAAGTGATGCAGCAAAGCTGCAGCCTTCACACTTTGCAATCCCCATTTGCAAGAACACATCTTGAACGATTTGGTTGAAGACTTTGAATCAATAATGTATTCCGTCAAACTATCAGTAGCTTTTGCATGAGTCAGTTTTGTTCCATGGACTTCATTTATCCTTGACTTGGCTCAAGATAGGCCCAGCAACAGGTAGCAGTTTGGGTGTCCTAACAGCGTGGTAACAGCCATCGGGGCTACGCTAAGACAATCGTCTTTTCAATCACTGTTCTGTCCGACATGATTTTTAACATTTGGTGAACAGAAATGAGAGATGTAACAGTTGATCTTATTCAACGCTGGAAACGCTGAAGTCTCCTTTTAGTTAGAAAGAGCTTTCCGCTAATTAAGGCCATTGTAGTCCCTCAATAAGCCATCGTCTTGCTAATTAGTTAACTTCGTTAATGCTAATGTAGCACTTATCAACTAGCCACTTTCTATCATTACCTCGTAATGGCCCTTGCATATAGAGTGATGGAATGACAAATTGCATTCGTCTCTCCGTCATTCTATCCCTCCTCTCTTTTTGTTCTTTCCGCTTCCCCTCGCCCTGGCGTGCGGAGTTGATGGACCAGCGTGGAAAGAGACGGAGCGGTGATGGATTCGTGTGCCTTGTGTTGAAGTGATGATTCCTGGGTAATAAGCGGGGATTGATTAATGGTCCTGTCTGGGGCCATGGGCACTCTGAGAGATACCTTGTCTATCGGTCTAATGGCCGTGATGGAGTGTTTACCAATCATGATGACTCATTTAGTCTGGGAGGTTGGCGAAGTCACATGATGTTATAACTGTCACATGATGTTATAACAGATTCCTAATTGATCAGCACCAAGGCAGGGGCTGTTCCCTTTTATAATTACTGTAGGATGATGAACATCTCAATTTCACGTCGCCGCTATTATTATTTCATAGTAATTGCCTGTAATAACGTTGAAGGAATTTTGGGGGGATAAGCAATTTGACTGAAAGTGGAAAAATAGGAATGAGCCGCGTTTACACGGATATCCTTTGATGTATATCCAGTGAGAGGCTTTGGACTGAACCGTGTCTTGGCAGTCTTGATCTACGTTATGAGAACACCATCTACCAGACATACGAGGTGTGTGAGGGGAGCTACAGAAGCACAGATGAGTGCGGTGGGGTGTTCACTTGACAGGTTGATATAATACGACATGGACCCGGGTGGTGAGAATATATCCGTCTCTGATGTCTGTCACTCCCAATTTGTGTCTTTCCCTCTGAATGGGGCCCTCGTTTGGAAGACATGCTCCCTCGCGTGGGGGGGGGGGGTGTCTGTGCACTGCTTACTTTGCTCTAATGTAAACACGCTTTAGGATCCTTCTCACCATCAAAGGGAATTTATAGGGCTTGCAATAAGTAAAGTTGTTACTTGTTGCTGGTGCTAGAGCCTCATAGACTAAAATATTAGCGTATTAGAATACACACTTTCACCCCACTCACACAGTCACACACACACACACACACACAGGATTGTGATGTGTGTTAGTTACACAGTCTGTCACCTTGCCATGGTCCATGTGGAGGAGGGAGTTGTGAAAGGGTACCTGATGATAAGTGTGTACTGGTACACACACACACACACACACTCACACACCGGCGTGCCAGGTAGGCCCACAGTAATTCACACCTGCACATGCGATGTCTCCAAGGGCAAAAACCGTGCCTGCAATAGGATACAAAAACACACTTTTTTTTAAAATTTTTATTCCTCCGTTAATATCCTAGTTCAGTTTATGAGCTGGTTCATCCTCAGGCACAAAAGTGATGTTAACTTACCATCGTAATCCATTTCCAACAGACACTGTCCTTCACAGGGCGTTGGGAGAAAGTGCTGTCCTTATTTAACCTCTATCAGTATTCCCCTTAATGCTCCCTCTGTCTTTCTCATTAGTTCCCCTGTCCATCATCACTAGCTCTGATGAAATATCATCAACTCATGGAGAGTCGTAACATTTGCATATTAAAGACCCCCGATTGACTTTGATTGGTGGGCATCATTGGGAGGGAGGCTTTAGTTTGGTATAGCTCACCACGCTCCCGTCCATCCATTACAAAGTAGACTCACGTCCCACGCGCGCACGGCGTTAAGGCTCACGCACGCAACCGCTTCTTTTAATGTCTCTCTCTCTCTGTCTCCCTCCCGGTGGCGTCGGTGGATCTAAGCGAGCGTTTTCGATGAAGGATTCTCCCTGTCAGCAGTGTTGTCACACTTCAGTTATCGCCGTGCCGGTGTCTCCGCTCGCTGGGTGATGGAGAACGGAGGGAGGGAACCCATCCAGCCTTATCTCACCTTTTCACACCCCAACCCATAACTATTACCCCCCCCCCCCTGTGACCAGGCCAGCGTCCCTACGGTCCCCTGTCTTCTCTTTCAAATCCGCCCATCTGTTTTTACGACGCAATATCAGTTGTTATTCACCCCGTTTCCACCTTTTGTGCTTTCTCCATCGTTCATTCTCGGTAGTGTATTTTCTGCCTAAACTCTCGACACTCACACACTCAAGCGTAGCTCCCAACACGCGGCGTCTTCACGCCGTTTCCTTCCTCGGGGCATGGAGTCAGCCACATTTACCGGAGCTGTCGGTTAGGGTGATGTAGTGCGGCCAGAGGAAACGGGTCTCTGGGTGATACGGGTGGTTTTAGTGCAGATCTCCAAAGAACAGGGGAAGAAGAACGATGACAGGCCCATAGCGCCGGCTCTCGCTGTCTTTGTCTCTCCTCATCCTCCTCCTCCGTGAGTTAGGGCCTTCACCGCCTGCTAATCAGGCCTCCGTGGCCAATGAGAGATCGCAGCACATGGTGGCTCTAAGCGAGGGGAGGGCTTAGAAAGAGGGAGAGGCGCCACGACAGAGGAGTCAAGGTTACTCTGACCTCTCCCTGGAGATGAATGCATGCAACGGAGCGAGAAAGAGAGAGAGCTAGATAAGCAGAAGATGTGTGTGTGTGTGTGTGAGTGAGTGTGTGGTTGGTTGGTGGAAGTAGAACCAGGGGAAAGATGAAGGGCCGTCTGTGGGATTGAGGACCTGAGAGGGAGTGCCATCCCCTCCCCCGAGACCGATGGAAGTGGGTTTGAGTGACCTCCATGACAGGAGGCACACCAGAATGCCTCTTCTCTCTGCTGGCGAATGAATAATGTGTAGGTGAATGCACCGCTGTGAGCGCTTGACAGAGCGAATAGAAGCGGCTGTCTTGACGTTGTATCCACAGAGCAGCTTCACAGCCTAACCACCCACCCCACTGTGAGCATGGAGACCTGCCTCTAAAAATACCTACACGCGCACTCACAGCGGCAGTGGAAGGATGACGCTCCACGCAATACGAGTGTGTACGTGTGCCTGTAGGTGTTATAGGTGTGTCTGTTTCTGTTTGTGTGTGCGCATTGAAATATATGCTTTTAATCTCACCAGATTAACATGGTTGTCTCGATCATGGGCAAAGGGTTGCACCGCTCCAGCACTGAGTTTGGCTTTGCTCTCTCCTCTTTTTCCTCGGCTTGGGGTGTGAACATTGGCGTGCAAAATATGAATCCTCTCTATCATACCCCAAGGTCTGGAGTTCCCCTGTAACTCTCATTAAACCAGAGTTAATTGTCTTCTGCGGGAGGGGAGGGGAGGCAGGGGAGGGTGGTTTACAACAAGGGAGGCAGAGAAGAGAAGATGAGGGAAAAGAGGAACTGTGCTGTGAATAGAGGAGATATGGACACCGTGTAGGTATGCATACTAATGTGGAGACGGCCATGTTTCATATTATTCCTAAACAGTTCCTATCGGAGAGATGGAAGGACACCGAGATAAGGAGGGAGACTGAGAAGAGGAGAGCCACACACTAGATAATGGATTAGAGGAGAAGGGCGAGGGGCAGAGCTGGAGACGGGATAAAAGGAAGGGGAGGCGTAGAAACGTGAGAATGGGATGGTGGAGGGTGGCACCGGAGAGAAAGAGGGCGTGAAAGGAAGGAAGGAAGGAAGGAAGGGAGGAGTACGGAAGAATTGTCAGCACATCAATATTTCAGGCGGCAGAACCTTGGATGAATAATTCAGCCTTTGTGTCAAACAGAGTGTTTCCCTTACAGCAAGGCTTTTTCTCTTACGCACACGCACACACACACACACACACACAGAGGGTGGGGTAAGAAGGCCTTCCCAATCTCAAACTTGTATCTACTCCTCGTTTCATTCCCTCCAGTCTTTCTTCCTGTGTGTCTCCTCTGCATAGTGAATGAAAGTTACTTATTCTCTTTGGATATGGTGTCCAATCTATTTATGCTTCATGAAGACGAATTGCCCCACCCCACACACGCGCACGCGCACGCACGTTGTTACTGGGCCAGGCTATTCCAGTTATATAACTAGTGCTGAGTTGCCCCTGGGCTCTGAATAGGTAGACCTGCTTAGCCCAGTAAGAAATGGGGGGTCAATACACCCCCTCCACAGTCCACACACACACACACACACACACACACAAAGTGGCACACACACTGCAGTACACCATCACTCCGACATAGATACCTTCTTTTTCATTTGGGTGAGGACTTTTGGCTTTCTTAGTTGGATTGTGACCCATATGTGTGTCTATAAATGCATTAGAGAGACATGTTATCTGCTTTTACAAAGGGGTGTGTGTGTGTTTGTGTGTAAGTACCCTTGTTTCTGCTGTGGGGATATTAGGGCATCCAAGCAAACATATTTCTCTCATCATTAGAGTTAATTTTAGAAGCCTTGGCAGGAGGGGGAGCAAGCTGTGCTAGTTGCTAGGAAAGTTTTCACACTTTGAGAATACTCAAGATGTTCTCACTCTGTTTTTCTTACACACACACTCTCTCTCTCTCTCTCTCTCTCTCTCTCTCTCTCTCTCTCTCTCTCTCTCTCTCTCTCTCTCTCACACACGCACAGATGCATAATAAACACACACTGGGGCATTCTTCTCACTCACACACGCGCACACACCAGGGTATATCATCTCAACGCACCACTAGCACTTTCATAAATCAATGGGCCCACAATAATAGTGTTCATATCAGCACATCAGCCATCTGCTCTATGGAGGATAAGGATGCTTGCTCAGACACATACAAACACACACACACACACACACACACCCCACAGTGATGACTCTCATACCCACGGGGGACGCCAGACCCTTGTGGATTGAGACTGTGTGAGTGTGTGCCTGTTTGCTCTTTTCTCCATCGTGTAGGTTGCACAGTGTGCCTGTCCTACCTTCAGGATTCAGACGGTCTGCTCTGGGTGACGCCAGCGTCTCTCGCTGTCTGTCGCCTTCCATCCCTTTGCACCTTTTTTTTCTTCAATCCGTCTTGTAAATTCTCTTTTTCACACATACAGTACACACCCCCACACCCGTATGGAAACCCTCATTGTTAAGTCTCTTCTAGTTACAGTAGTGTATCGGAGATCACGTGGTGATCAAACCTAGCCGGCCACACGGTAACCAAAAGCAGACGTTGCCTCGCACCCTCCAATCAACGTTTCCCATCCGGACCTTGCTGTTCCCAACCCTCTGAACCATTGATTACTCTCTTCCTGGAGGTCGCTCCTTCTGTTCCCTGCTCCCTTTGTGGTGCGCTGGTAATCTGTCCTGCGGAGTCGGAGCAGAGGAGGCTCTGTCTCAGCTCGACTCCCATCTGTGCCTTCCAACGCGGCGACTCCTTCCCTCTTGTCTTTCGTCTCCTCGTCCAATTTCGATTTATTTATGGTTTTCTGTTTGTGTGGGCATCAAGACGTTCCTATGTTTGCTTATTATTTTGTCTCTAGCTGGCTTGCTCTACCTCGCCGTGTGCCTGCGCGTGTGCGTGCGCGTGCGCGTGCGCGTGCGCGTGCTTTACATCTCATGTGGCTCTACCATTGTCCCCAGCTGAGGGAGATTTTGCAGCCTGGAGCCGTTCTCGCCCAGCCAAGACATAATTACACTTTAACCAAGTATCCCCCCTGTCCCTCTCCCTCTTAGCTGAATACCTTGTAGAGTTCCTCCCTTTCATTGATCCCCCTATTCTTCCTTCCCTCCATCCTTCTGTTCATCTCTCGTTCCACACATCCCTCTTTTTTTGTAAATGTAAAAACACAGACTCTGATGTATTATTTAAGTCTAGTATTCTAGGAATACCTAGGCCTACATCTAGTTGGCTGGCAGCAGCACCTTCATTGGCATTCCAGATTAGATTTGAGTTTTCGAGGTTGAGCTACTTTACCGTATGTTATCGTACATCATATTCGACAATTCAATGTCTGATGTTCGTGTGAATAACCCAAAAAATATTTGTCCCATGTGTGCAATGTTTGCTAGAGAAACGGTGAAGTGAAAATCCATCCGTTGGCAGTGACTGTTCCGTATAAGAAATAGCCGTGTTCAAATGTGCTGAAAATTTCATGAGTCTTTGACGTCAGAGCTTTACACTACGCTGTGTGTTTGCGTGCATTCTATTCTATTTAAAACTGAAACACCTACAAGCTGCTGAATCCATCTATTTTTCTCTTTCTCTCCCTCCTCTCTGAAATCCACTTTACTTCACGTCCAGTATGAGTTGGTTTCCTATTGTGCGTTAAATTTAACAAATGTACCACTGTGAGGATGATTAAATTGAGTACAAACTAACCGCAGCTGGTGTGTGTGCATGTGTTTGTGTATACGTAGGCTCTTGGTGTGTGTGCGTGCGCGTGTGTGTGTGTGTGTGTGTGTGTGTGTTGCACCACGTATTCTGTCAAGATGGTGGAAGACATCTGTTTGTAGCTCTGGGTTTTTACCTCAGTAATATTTTAGGTGGCCTCTCAAGTGATGTTCCATGGGGTGGAAGGTTTTGCTGTGAGTCTTGGTGCAGAGGATTGTTGGGTACCATTAGGCTGTGCGTGTGGAGGTCAGCCGGCTCTGAGCTGCTGGAAAGGGTCACAAAGCCTTCTCTTTGCCTAAAAAATCAGAAGGGCAAATTATCATAACGAGCAGAATAGAGATGGCTAATTGGATACGGCCAGATCATTTAAGTCGGCAGCTGCAAACACCAAATATGGGCAGGGAATGTCCTCTGGCCTTGAGTCTGCCTGCCCTGGATCCAGCGTAACAGCTGTGGTGTTTGGAGGCAATACGCCGCTACTGGCTAAACGGTTGCTTTTGACCACACAGCACACAGTACTGGTGTACTTTTGTGAGCCGTCAATCGCTGTGGAGACTAGATTAATGTGATGAGCGTCTCATCACAGAGGACATCGAAGTCTGAAACCTAACTGACGGATCGAAACGCTTCGGTCTGTGCCACCTCCTGTGCGCACTGCGACACAAACACAAACATTTCAGGCAATCACATAAGCAGACCATAAATGATTGACTAAATGCGCCTTTGATGATTCATCCCAGCGAGATGGGTCCTCAATGGAGAATGTCAGCTTTATACAGAGATTAAACGGAATCGCTTAGTAAAGCTGCCTGGAGGTGCATGTGTCTTTGCGTGAGAGTGAGCGTTTGTGTGTGTGTGTGTGTGTGTGTGTGTGTGTGTGTGTGTGTGTGGTGGTGGTGGTGGTGGTGGTGGGGGGGGGGGGGGGGGGGTTGTGGTATTGTGAGCCTACACACTCCTGTGGGTGTTAGAGAGAGACCAAAGTGCATATGTGATCAGTTGATGAGACTTGCATGCCCCACTGCTGGGGTTGGCAGCTCTGTCTGTCAATGTTTTCTTTAACTGAGTGAAACATTACATTTGTCGTTCCTGTCAGCAAGGAAGTTGATACTCTCTGGATCCCATGTCCTGTGCACTTACATTTGATCAATAGCTGATTCAACCTCTCTCCTCTGTTCCTTCTATCACTCTCTCGCCCTGATTCTCTCCTCTTGATCTTTCTCTCTCAGTGGTGGGATGTGGAGCAAGGAGAGGCCCTGCAGACCTTCTACCCAACGGGAGCCAATCTGAAGAGGATCCACGTGTCACCTGACTTCTCCACCTTTGTCACCATCGACAACATCGGAATCCTTTACATTCTGAAGAAAGTAGAAAGCAACAGGTCTTGAGGTGATGCTATGGATTCTTCTGATGTTTATCAGGTGAAGTTTGACCTACGGAGGTTGATTCTTACCGCGTTGAGGGCAAATGTCACTGCATGTTATCTATTTGAGAATCTCTTCCTTGTTCCTGGTCAATGTAAGCAATGATATAAAGTAAGTCAATATTTATGAATGCACTGCTGAATTGCACCAGCCTTATCGTTTACACTGTGACGTTGGTAGTCTTTTTTTTTCATGAAGTGCTTCAACTATTTGTTGGTTTTGATACAATTTTGAATGCATTGGATATTGATCTCTTACATGTGATTCTGTTGTCTTAAAAAGACTCTTGTCTCCAAAGCTTTAATCTGTTGTGTTTAGGGAATTGTTTTCCTGGGTAGCTATCTCAAGCCTTAATGATCGAATGGGTTTGAAGAGCATATTTAGTATTCAGGAGCACAATCAATATAATCTTAATTACTGGTAAAGAAAAAGTTTAAACCTTTTGAGTAAAGGAACATTTTTGTAAGGAAAACCACAATTTAATGTTTAATTAAATTTTCCATCAAGACTCAGGGCCAATCTAAGGCAATCAGCACTCACAAATACTCTGTGACTCTTTCAAATGTTGTAATGTAACATACCTTTCTAATTGTAAACGCCACTAAGTTTAGCCAATTTGTACAATATTTACTTGGGATTTTACACTGGGTAGGTACTTTTTTATATGTGAACGTTAGTATCAATGGTTTGCCTTAATATTGCCCTGTTTTTCTAAATGGTGCTTTAATTCAGTGCTTAAGTCAATCTACAGTGTACAATCGATCAATGGTAAACATGATCAAACGTAAAATGTGGGATTTGCAAAGGATGTAAAGAGATCAGCTTTGTATGTTTTGAGTGTAACTTATAATTTATAAAGATTAAAACATCAACTGGCAAGACTAGTGTCATTATTCTGGGTGGTTTCCACTTTGAAATGATCTAGAACATGTGTGTTACCCAGGCTGTCTGTCCACAGCCCTGTGCGTCTCCATAGGGAGTGTTCCAGTAGCTAGCTAGCTGCTGACACAGCACCGGCCACGCTCCGTCTGTTGCCCACACGTCCAGAAGACAGGCCGCTGATTGAAGTGGACAGCCTGATGCCACTCGGCCTGTCCTCTGTCTCTCCCCATCTCCGCTCCAAATGTCACGCAAGACCCGAGAAGATTGAAAGGTCAGCCCCACAGTATTAGATGAAGGATTTTCATGGAAGTGTTGTACATCCTCACTCTCAAAAAGGATTTGCTAAATGCAAGCCAGAGTGGAAGGAGGAAAGGCTTCCAATACGTGTGCAGACTTGAAAATCGAGATTTACATGAATGTCCAGTCTACTGTAAAGTGTTCTAACATTTCTTTCCTGATGTTTTTCCAATTGTTGAGAATAAAGGACATCATTTTTAAATATCCTTCTCTGTAGAACTGCAACCACATGGCTAGTCAACAATAAACTTACTAGTACCTCCTGTTCATTAACAAATTAGAACTGTCGCACATGACAGCACAAACATTCAGAGCTTCCATTTCTTTACATTCACTGTTATAGATGGACAAACAAACACATTTGATATCATTGTTTTACTAATGTTACACTGCACGTCTTTGATTGACAGCCTTATCAATATTTCTGTAGGGGAACCAATCACCGAATCTTCCCCCCTCTGGTTAAGATCAAAGGAACAGGCCCAAATGGCCATTGTGAACACTCCAGGGGGGGCCAGCTTGTTCATCTCCCACAACTCCTGAGATTTGGGCAGAGCAGCACACTGCGTCCACTCTAAGGATTAGTAAATTGGGATTAAGAAACTGTTGCCTAAGGAACAATCAATTAAATTAGTGCACATTGACAATGAGAAGAAATTGTAACATCAATCGTTTGTATTTTGTAATAATTATATATTTTGTATTGTTTTTCTAAGTGAACTAACATAGTTAGCCTAGTCATGTTTGGTATCAAAATGTCCACCACGATATTTTGTAAACTTTGCAAACGTTACATAGAACATATTCCTAGTAAATAAGCTTACATTGAAACCAAACGACATGGTAAGGTAAACTGATATTTCACTGATAGGTGAGATAATCAACACCTCTGGCTGTGACCAATCAGGTGACCTCAGCCACCTTTTGGACACCCCTTCTCAAACTATCTTAAATACAGTTCCCCAGCCCTAAACTATGCTTTTAAGATCCGCACGTAACCTGGGAAGGCCGCCCTACGTTACACGGGTTAAGATCATCGCACCCCCCTCTTCCTCAACCACGCGTCTGCAAGCAACTCATTGAACAAAGGATTTTAGGCCTTTTTCCTCACTACAAGACCGGAAAACTCCTTGCACACTTTCAAACTGAACCAGCGCACCTTTGTCCTCCTTCCCAGAAGAGGACAATTAACACGTCAAAGAAGACCCAAAACCCACCTTGCTTTTCCATGTTTATTCAAACAAGGAACTAACTTTCAGAACTTTACCAAAGAAACCACGGACTTCTCAAATTGGCTCCAGCCGCAACAGCAGGCTAATAAGACCAATCTTTGTGCCACAGCTCCGCCTTCCTTGTCACAGTAACGTAATGCTCTTCATAACTTCAGCGGTTGGATGCTATAGAGACAATTTTACTGATGTGTACCATAATTTATCAAATGTAACTGTTTATATTGTGTATATACACATACTGTGTATGTTTAGATACTAACCACTTTAGTTTATTAGTGTCATCATTTAGTCATTCTTTGTAGTACTGTATTTTTCATGTGTTTTTAGACTAGTAAATAAATAGAATTGCTTTGCAATCAAACCCAGCTGTGTCATCTTTTTCATACAATCCATTTATTCTCGTAACATAGAACGTCACTACTTCAGAATTGAGACTAAAACTTCAACTACTTATTAAATTAATGCCAAATCAGACCTAGTTTCCCATCGAGCCATGCAATAAGCTAAAATCTTTGGGTGGTGCCCCCTTAATTATTTGATATCAAATTGTTCGAGTATAATAGTAATTTACGAATTAATTGATCTACAAAATTGATTTAGAGTAATTTACACAGGAAGTAGTAAACCAGTAACCCTACATTTCTGTATCTGCCAAATGCTGTGAAGGATCTTGCAATTCATTCGTAGTTCCATTGTAGATATACTCAAAAGTTAAGTCATTAAGAGTTTCTCAAACAAGAATACATTTTGTTTTAGCTTAGGTTTCTATGTTTGAATACATCCTCCCTTTGGTGTCTGTAGAGAGGATGCATGACAGTAAGTGTGTGTGTATAGAGTTTATGTATAAATAGCCAAAATGCAGCAAGCACCTTGGGCAACGCATCATGTTTTTAGTCTTGCTCACTTATTCAAATTAAATCTGTTCCCTCCCCTTTAATGAATCTTTGTCTGTAGCTGGGTAATTAAACCTGTGAGTTTCTGAGCCACCAGTTTCACCCTGAACACTGACACTTACCCTGGATCCTTTACTGCTAGGGGACTCCAAGTGTATAGTCATTTAGTTTGTAGCCAGCCACCCCTTGCGAAAGCTCCATTGGCCTACTAGCCTAGTTAGCCCACTTAGTACTCACAATGATGCATGGTGGGTGTGCAGGCTAACGCGAGGCACATCTCTACACCTCTGTTGGTCCTGCATCAAAGTATAAGGGGAGCCATTACAACACAGACAACTAGTAGCAAAGGCTCTTACAAAGAAATGAGGAAATCAGAGCTTGTTTACCCCCTGAAGCCTTTTTCATTTGAAACCTAACAAAGATTGTAATTCAGCCTCTATTCCTCCATCACCCCTCCACTCT
The DNA here is from genome assembly GCA_026901105.3 of Galaxias olidus. Taxonomy (NCBI): domain Eukaryota; kingdom Metazoa; phylum Chordata; class Actinopteri; order Galaxiiformes; family Galaxiidae; genus Galaxias; species Galaxias olidus. The sequence continues at coordinate 343,494 of JAPMUY010008927.1, forward strand.
GTTGACTCATTCAATTTCATAATGTTTCACTTTTTCAGCCGAAGGGTTGCACTGCGCAAAATTCTACAGACAGACACACACACTATTAATGCATCATAAAACAAACAAGATACCTTATTTTCACTTTTGCTCTCAGAGATGGACATTCCATTAAAGATCTTACATAGCCCAGTTTAGTGACTCAATAGCACAGCAGAGAGGTGGTGTGTGTTTGTGTGTGTGTGGCTGTGTTGTATCTGGGTCATACTTGCTCTCACCTTGGTATGAGATCAGGTCAGCTGGAACCTGCCAGCTGGCAACTGTATTTTCTACTATTCCAGTTACCAACATGTGCACACGCAATATAATATAGCAGGGGCTATCACTTTGCTCCCTTGTTCACCAGGTGCCTCTGGCCACATTGACTATTATGTCAGCCCATTAACACTCCTCCACCAACTGATCTGTGATGCTGTCATATGTCACCCTTGTGCGCATCATTTCTTCTCCCCCTTTTGACCTTGGTCGAATATTTGTTCCTCTTCCTGTCAGCTGTTCGCTCAGCTGCGTTCCAATTTTATTGCTCTCCCTCAGCGAGCTTATGGGCCTTTAGCCAGATTGATTCCTAGCTCCAATTCTAACTCTTTGTCATGTTTATTCTTTTGCTTTTTAAACATATTTACTTTTAAACATTTCACCAAAAGTGCTACTATTGTGTCGTCATGTAGCATTTATTTTGATTATCCAAGTTGTACCAGCTTGTTTTTAAGGGAAAGATTAGATGGTAAAGTCTGAAATGAAACACGTCCCTGGGAGGGCCCATGTTGTAGCCAAGCGTGTCTCACCCAGCTTTAGTTCACACATAATGACCCCTGCACGAATACTACAAACACAGACACCCCAAAGGACACGGACTAGAGAGTGAGACAAGAACATGTCTATTCCACCCCTCTGCTTATTGTGATGTTGGTGTGAATAAATGGCCAAGAAACACATTGAGGTGGCTGTAAAAAGACACTACTTTTCTCAATTCTTTAGCTGCTCTTTCATTCCATAAAGATTACAGAGTCATGTTAAGGTATGTGTCACTGGAATTATATTTGTGTCAAAATGATGGCAAGCAAAAATGTTTACTTCAAACTGATTTTTTACTACGGAGCACATAAAGGGACAACATTTTATCTGCATAGCAAATGAGACAGGTGAGAACTATGAGGATTGCAGTATCAACTGGATAAATGTTGAAATTTCATGAAGCAGGCCTGAAGTGTCTATTCAACTGTCAGGTTTACTTGGAGATAGACCACCAGGTTCCACATGCTCTTATGATAGGATGAATTTTTTTGGCATGTTATAATGTTGAAGAGAAGAATATCATGGTAACAAATATAATTACGCACACCTGGCAGTAGTTAAAACACAAACAGCAACATTTTAATACAGGTGTGCACAGATTTTTCTTCTTAATGTTATCTGTCACAATTTAAAAACCTCAGGTCATATCCACATAGTGCATCCGGAAAGTATTCATACCCCTTCACTTTTTCCACATTTTATTATGTTACAGCCTAATTACAAAATTGATTAAATAAATAAAAATTCTCAACATTCTACATACAATACCGCATAATGACCAAGTGAAAAAAGTTTTTTAGAAATTTTAGCAAATGTATTAAAAATAAAAAAAAATTATATCACATGTACATAAGTATTCACACCCTTTGCTGTGACACTCAAAATTGAGCTCAGGTGCATCCCTTTTCCACTGATCATCCTTGAGATGGTTCTACAACTTGATTGGAGTCCACCTGTGGTAAATTCAATTGATTGGACATGATTTGGAAAGGCACACACCTGTTTATATAAGGTCCCACAGTTGACAGTGCATGTCAGAGCACAAACCAAGTCATTAAGTCCAAGGAATTGTCTGTAGAGACAGGATTGTATCGAGGCACAGATCTGGGGAAGGGTACAAAAAATGTCTGCAGCATTGAAGGTCCCAACGAGCACAGTGGTCTCCATCATTCGCAAATGGAAGACTATTGGAACCACCAATACTCTTCCTAGAGCTGGCCGCCCGGCCAAACTGAGCAATCGGGGGAGAAGGGCCTTGGTCAGGGAGGTGACCAAGAACCCGATGGTCACTCTGACAGAGCTCCAGTGTTCCTCTGTGGAGATGGAAGAACCTTCCAGAAGGACAACCATCTCTGCAGCACTCCACCAATCAGGCCTTTATGGTAGAGTGGCCAGACGGAAGCCACTCCTCAGTAAAAGGCACATGACAGCCCGCATGGAGTTTGCCAAAAGGCACCTAAAGGACTCTCAGACCATGAGAAACAAAATTCTCTGGTCTGATGAAACCAAGATTGAACTCTTTGGCCTGAATGCCAAGCGTCATGTCTGGAGGAAACCAGGCACTGCTCATCACCTGGCCAATACCATCCCTACAGTGAAGCATGGTGGTGGCAGCATCATGCTGTGGGGGGTGTTTTTCAGCGGCAGGAACTGGGAGACTAGTCAGGATCAAGGGAAAGATGAATGCAGCAATGTACAGAGAGAGATCCTTGATGAAAACCTGCTCCAGAGCGTTCTGGACCTCAGACTGGGGCGAAGGTTGACCTTCCAACAGGACAACGACCCTAAGCACACAGCCAAGATGACAAAGGAGTGGCTTTGGGACAAGTCTGTGAATGTCCCTGAGTGGCCCAGCCAGAGCCCAGACTTGAACCCGATTGAACATCTTTGGAGAGATCTGAAAATGGCTGTTGAAGCAAAGTATTGAGTAAAGGGTGTGAATACTTACGTACATGTGATATTTTATTTTTTTATTTTTAATACATTTGCAAAAAATTCTAAACTTTTTTTCACTTTGTCATTATGCGACATTGTGTGTAGAATGTTTTTTTTATTTAATCCATTTTGGAATTAGGCTGTAACATAATACAATGTGGAAAAAGTGAAGGGGTGTGAATACTTTCCGGATGCACTGTAGATGTTTGTGCGAATAATGTAAATAGTTGTTCAATAAAAATAATGTGATGCCCATGGAGAGAGAACACTACTTTTCTGTCAGTATCTAAATCTGTTTCTTCTGTCTGTGGCTGGCATTGCTCTTACACTCCTGTTTGGAGGGTGGTGTGTTTAATCTCAACAGCAGCAATGTTTTAGCTGATGGAGAGTGAAAAACTCGCACAGCTTGCCTGTTTTAATCTGCTTGTACCCTTAAACAAGATTTTTGTTTGCATCACAAACAGGGAAAGTAAAAGCCACCAAGAGTTGAACTGCAGCTTTGTAGGCTTCTTAGAATTTGTGGATTGACAGATTGTTTTTTAGAAGAGGAGTTATGGCCTAGAAAATGTGTTGCTATGGTTATCTGATTTTAAAGTTGAAGCTGTTGCTATAGGTATAGTCTGCTTGGAACACAGACCATGTTCGTTTAATACATCCTCTTTTCCTCTGGAGTCATGTCACACAGAGATATGTTTAATCACTATAGTGCATTGGTTCTTGCAGCCTATTAGGGGATAAAAACCAATGCAAGCAAGAATGATGGGCTTATGCTGCTGTTCATCTGCTCCTTTAAGGCAACTAACCAGTGTCACCATTAATCACTCCTCAAAACAGCTTTCAATGCACACATAAAACTTTATGGTATTACACATTAACGATTGAAGGGAATTAACGGTGTTTGGAAGAAAGAACCAAGAAAAATAAAGATGAACACTTTCTGTAAGGGAAAACAATTATCTGAAAAATAATAATAGAGTATTGATAACAAACCAGAGAAACCTAAACATTTTAGTTTCTCAATGAAAAGTAAGTAAATTATTTTGATCTAAGTGTAACCTTGCTAAAACAACAAATAACAATTGCAACACAGAGAGAGACTGTTTATTTGGCATCCAAGCTCCATTTAGCTTAACATGGGCTGTCACCAACAATTAACTTAGCAGCTTCTGAACTCAAATGGAAAGAGACAGATTTAGAGCAGAGTGATTGGAGCGGTCTGATTCTGGTGGGTTTGGTGTGTTTTACAGCCTTGGGCATGACATATGATTAAGTAGTAGGCCAGATTTTTTTGAGAATTTGATTTAGGTGTGCAAATCAATAGAATTTAAAAATAAAGTGTCCAAAGAATTTAAGGTTTTGGTTTAATTTTCACTAAAACCAGGGTACTTGTTGGTTGGCCTACGTATTCTGAGCACTATGAACCAAATTCTGAGAACAGCAAGATAAACATAAACAAAAAGATAAAACATAAAACCTGCTTTTGCTCCCATTCAATCACTGATTTGGCAGCGCAAACTTAGTCAGGCTTTTGACTCGTGTCTTCAGGATGTTATCCTTCGTGTTCTGAAAGGTGACTTAGCAGATTTTGAGTGGATTTGCATCTGTTATGTTTATGGAGTGAAGTAGGCAGGCTGGGGCGGAGAGTTCCTGCAGCTCCATCAGGCTTGGAGGTGGTGGTGAACAGGGAGCCACACTGAGTTTAATCTGACGCAGCTTAGAGGTGGCAGCACAGCCACGGGGAGGCTGCTGCTACCCTGGAAAGTCATTTTCTTGACAAAGTCACTCGTTCGCATGGAAAGCTACAGGCTCCTAGTTTTGAGAGCTGTCAGAGTATTGATGGCCTCATATATTACAACGCAATTCATCGTGTTGACTTCACTAGGCCTCTGCTGTTTCTTTAGACTGGGTTTTCTCTAAATGTTTGTTTCAAACATTTACCTGTTGTAAAACATGTCAACCTGGAGCTTTACACGTCTATTCTTGCTCAACCGCATGCATATTTAAAGTTACATTCTATTTCACATTCTATTTTCCTATACTTCCCAGGTGTCTTTGGCTTTGTAGGTAGTTGCCCATGGCTCTCCTTGTTGCCATGTCCATCCCACAGGAGTTGTGTTGCCCTTGCCATGCCGCTTGACCGTGGTGGAAGGCTTGGGGCATGTCCTGGGGCTCCTTCAGCGATATTGGGGCAGAGGAGGAGGAAACTGTTTTCTGGCCCCTCTCAACAGTGGTAACCGCTGCTGCCCATGGAGAGACTATGTGTGTGTGCGTGTGTGCGTTTGGCCTCCTTTCAACTTCCCCTGCTGTACCCTGCAGAGAGACGTTGCCAGACTCTAAGGTGTGTGTGTTTTTGTGTATTGTGAGGGTGAGTGTAAAGTAGTGCCAGCTTGCACACACTGGCCTACTCTCCCCAGCATGCCCGGGTTTAACAGGACACAGAAAGGAAGCCAAGCCTAGCAGGCAATGTGTATGTGCTTCTCTTATCAGGGACAGGAGTGTGTGTTAGCTCCCTTTAATGTATTTCACTGGAACTGTCTGTTTGAAGGCCAAATACCTTGCAGAAATGTGCATATGAGTGTGTACAGTATTCACATTCAACTGTTTATGACATTATGGTAATGACAACTATCATTAAGCTACTTCAAACAGGTGCATTCACTCATAAAACAATGGTTGGCCTGCAGACTGCAATCAGCCTGCAATTTACCAAATTAAGCAAATTGGCGTTATTTACCAAATAAGCAAAACTACTCTTCAGTGTCCATCTTTGATGTCTAATCCAATATAATTCCACTCCTCTACCTGGCACTACACAATGCCATTTGTGTGATAAATGGGTTACCAGATGAGAAAAATAAGTGCATACCTTTGTTTTGGGTTTTGTTCTCTTGAAGGCTGTGCCTTTATTGCAATTGATGTCTTTCTGAGTCCTATCGAACAACGTAACAAATGAACTTGCTAGATTTATTTGTTACCTAAACAGTTATTCTCAGCTACTTCCTTTCATTGCGGCACACTGTCTGGGAGACTGACCCTGACACACTGAGGAGAGAAACAGTACACTCAGTACTTTCTCAGCTTTCCTTTCCTCTGTTACATCTCTATACCGCTTAAAAGTACCACTGCCTCTGCTACGATCTACCCCTATCCTTTCCCATATCTCCTATCTTCGACTTTCTAATTTGACTGTTGGATCAGCCATGCCTTGATAAACAGCAGCTAAACCGTTTGTTTTCACGACGTCCACTGCAGGACAGGTACCTGACCCCCCCAACACGCGCACTACACACACGCGTAGCTGTTTTTTTGATTTGAGCATCGCACCAATTGTGCCCTAATATAATCTCTCCAAAATAAAAGCTCGACTAACTACCGCCCACACCAGCCCCCGCTGTAAACAACGTGTTTATTCCCCGGCTCCAACAGAACGCACTAAGCCACAGAAAACCCCTAAAGCCTCAAGGAGCAGAAGTCAGTACCAGCAGCCTTGATCTCGTTTCCCTGGCATTTACTGTAGGATGACCCAGTAAAAAGTATACTGCTCCCAGATTGTTGATGTTTGGCCGACCGCAGATTGTAAATCTGATGTAGTGCAGTAGTTTATGGTGTGGAACCAAGGGCTGTTCTTCCTTTAAACAGCTCCCTTTAAATGCCTGTCTGTGTGTAGATTTACTGACCTAGCCCAGATCTTTTTTTTGTGTTGTTGGGTAACTTTCGTTAAAATACCTCCTCGGTTGATGGATCTTCGTCACGTACACTTTATAGCGGTGTAGATGAAGGTTAATCTCAACAGTGATTTTTACACCTAATATGTACTCTTGACAGAATTGTTTGGTTTCCTGTTGAAAGGGACTGTTACTGTAAATGTACCTAGGATATTTTTTTATTGTAACCCATGTTTCTGTTTCCAATAAGTGGTACTGGGATAGTTTTGGGTAATAACTCATGGCATTACAGGAAGCACATGGCTGGAGGTTTGTCACCTTTTACTGGTATTTAAATGATACGTACTTCTCAGTAAAGCTATAAAGAACGCCCATGGAGAAGTAGCTTAGTGACAGACAAGCAGACTCACCATCATGGTTACCTGTGCTCTCTGCAGGAGTCATCTGGAAGCCTATGGAGATATTTGATCGGCTGGTCAGCCCGTGACCCCCGAGCAGTCGTGGATGTCAGAAGCCATCTCCTTCCAGACTGGTTAATCACAGTGCCACGCTCCGTCGGGCTGATAATGTCCATGGATTCTTCATCCACCGTGGAGGCCCGGAGCGTGGCTGTGTGAGTCACTGCCTGCTTTCTACCATCTTGTTTTCTAACTCTTAATGTCTCTCTTTCTCTCCTTCAATCGTAAATAAACATAATTTGTATTGAGGGTAACATCAAGAGGGCCATGAGCATCTAGGGAGAATGTGAGATGGAGCACAACCATACTACTAATACTACTGTCACAGTGGGCCTGTGAATAACATATTATATAGTAACATATAACCGTGCAAAGTCTGTTCAGTATCTTCTAGACCCTTTACTCACCTGCATATTGGATCAGATTTGTATAGTGTTTGTTAAACGTAACTTGTAAATATTGTCTATCACTGCATATTAATATTCCTGAAAAATAAGAAAGTTTTGACCAAGGACAATACCATTGCTTAATGGTTGTACAAGTTGTATTTTATTCCATGTGCTTTACAAGGATATAAATAATGGCCCAAAATTACAAAATTATTTGTGTTGGAAGCCCAAGCCTATATACATTAGTTAGTCAGCAGTGATGTCACTAAATAACCCATACCCCTTTCACCAATACAATCTCTAGAAACTACCATTTATTTTCCGTTTACCTTTATTTAGGTACCTTGTTTCCAGTGCGATGTACTGCAAATCTTTTTTCACTTTTCCTTTACTACATTACATGTATGAACAATTAGTTGGCAAAATATCTATATACTGTACATTTCTTAAGTTGGATAACGTTTGATCCATATAATTCAGTAATACTGCGATAAAATATTACATCTGCTTGTAGTTATAGTTGAGCCCCATGAGAAATGATGGAGTGTTGGCCTGACACAGTCCTCGAGAGTTAAGCCATTGGAACATTCATTCTTTGTATAGAACTGTTATTTTTATTCTTTTTTTTTTATAGGATGCCTATTATTCTCAGGCTAAAGTATTCATCTCAGCATATCATATAAAAATAATGTAACATTAAGACAACATTAGACAAGAATTTCACAAGAATAATCATAATCATGGTAATATAATACTCTCATATTAAACATTAAAACGTCGGGCAATACGAACATCTTTTTCTATATTGGATGGAGTATCAATCAAGTCCTCCCCCCTCCCCACCCCCTCCTTTAATATTTCGGAACTGGACTCCACGGTTGCATGTTGATAGTTGTTTCACATGTTTGTGCATATCCCTATTGTATTATTGAAAATAAAGAAAACAACACAAGAAAAGAAGAGCATACCAGAAGTCTGTGCTTTTGAAGACGAGCATGCTGGGTATTGGTTCCTGCTATTTACAGGCTGATACCCAGAAACCATGCGCACAATCTTCAGGGAAATGGTGTAGACTCTCAAAAGTTCAAAGTTTGCTGGCCATGCCTCTGGGTTGACTGTAGTTGATCCAACTGTGGTTTAGTTGTAATGGAGGCGGCCATAAATCAAGTACATTCAGCATCTGTTATTCTGCAGTCCTTTTACTGTGGGTGCCTGTACTGTTGTAGTCCATTGGTCCAAGTTTTGTGGTCTCATGCACATTACCTGTGCGGATGTTGGATTCTCCAATTGTGTAGTCAACCTTAAACACTGCATCCATGTTTGTAGTTCTTTTTGTTTGTTCATTGTGTGTGTGCTAATGTCCATGTTTAGGGCTGGCTACATTCTTTGCATTCCACAGTAATGGACATGAGCGTCCGGCATTGCCCTGCGAATGAGATGACATCACTTATCCAGAGAGCTCTCAAAGCCAGCCTCTCCACTGGCCCCTCTTCCTCATCAAATCAAAAATGGCCTGCCATCTTCCTATAGCTCAAAATAGTGTTTTATATAAAAATGGTGAGAAAAAAAGTATATCTGTTATTTTGAAAAATGACATGCTCTCTTTAACGTATGTCAACATATCAGAGACAAATGGACAAAAATGAACTCTTTCTAAAAATCCTTCGCTTTAAAAGAGGAGGAGAGGAATCTATCAGACAAACCAGGTGGACCTAAAGACAGATTTGCTACATCATCTCCCCTTAAACTCTGTAAAGCGTTTTCAAATAAAAAGCTACCTGCTATTTTGTTTTAGTTGCCATGGTTGGGCAACAATTCCTAAGCTTAAGAGACTGGGCACGATAGACAACACAAGACGACTGTTGGGCTTCTAGCAGCTTTATGGTTTCAGAACTCATTCAGGTTGTCGAGGGGTTTTGGAAAGAGGGCAGGACTAAGAGAGCGAGGAATGGAGGATCAGCAGAAGGAAAAGAGGAGAGCAACAGCCAAACAGTCACATCTCCTGAATGAAAAGAATTCTATTTACCTAGCAGAGCGACTCACTGTTTTAGTCTGATGACTGACTTTCCGACATGTGTAAACTGAGCTCGCTATCCCCTCCTGCAGGTAGAGAAAGGAGTGCACCACGCGCCCAGGGTCACAGATCATGCACCAAACCCTACAGGCAGAGTAGGGCAGGAGGAAGATGGGGCTGGGGGCCGGAGAAGAAGAGCACTAGAGAGAGAGGAGTGTGTGAGAGAAAGAGAGCCAGCGCAGCGGCAAACGTCATCATGCAGCGAACAGGCGGACGGGCGGCTAACGGCAGAGCGAGGTGTTTTTCAGCGGCTGAGGTACCACGGCGGCGTGCGTGGCTAGTGCCCCCTGCGGCTCCGTCGTTTAGGTTGGGGGAGGGGGCCTGTAGAGGGCGCTCTCTGAAAGGCACACACACACAGGAGTGGACTAGGCGGACGTATGTTAAAAAATAGTGGTCTCGTACTTGGTGTTGGCTCCTCGGTTGGCCTCCTGCCCTGGCTCCACAATCCACGGCACGTTGGCATGACCCTTCTGGTCCATCGACGGCTGTTCCATCTGATGCAGAGGGACAGAGTGTGTGTCAGCCACAGAAGCAGAAATACACGGCCTACTTGCTTCTGGGGAGAGAGGGAGTTAAGGTGTGAACTGGGAATAAGGCTTAAGAACAGCACACCGAGAAGCCCACACAAGTATGGATTATTCTTTTTACTCGTAAAACTGGACTCCGTAGACGTGCAAATTGTGGTGAAATGTAGGTCAAAGGGAAAGAAGCAAACAATGGTATTATTCTCCATAAGCTTCAAAAATAACCTCTAGAGCTTTACTAGGTTTTCAACAACTCCCAATGAAATTGCAAGGTTTTGTTGCCATGGGTATTTTCTTGAAATCTATTGGTCTACTGTGAGATTAACTGGAAGATGATTGGGGGAGGGGACCCCTTACCGCAAGCCCTGCAAAATCGACTATAAGAATAAGTATGTCTCTCTCTCTGACTTGAAGCACACATATACACACACATACACAAACAGTACACATACATTGGTGTGTGCTGGAGATAATAGGGTTAACCAAAACCGTATATGCAGTGGTAAGAAGTCTTCGTCACTTTATATTTTCAGGCCACACAGCACTGCTCCATTAATATTAAAGATTTTTATTCTGCCCTGCCTATCTGCACCGTAACACATACACACTGTTCTTCAACCAGAAAACCAAGGTATCAGAACAGTAGCAGTAGAATGTATGGCTAAGCTCTAACCAGAAAAATGAACCACTCATTTGTCTTTCTTTCTTTTGTAGTTTAACATTGAAGGCATGGAGAGTAGTTTTGCTTGGTCAGTCAAACTCCACTACGGCATAGCATCAAACTTGTTCCTTTAATCGTTAAATCCACTGATTAATGATGTTTACGGAAGGACTATTAGCATTGGATTAATGCCTAGGGATGTAAATCGAAACATGAGTATCATGCACATAATTCAGATGTAAAACAAACCAAATATTGCCAAAAAACAATGCATGACAGGTGTGAGAAGAACGGGGGGAAAAGAAAAATGAGAAGGACCTGCTGGGACTTTGTGGGGTGGCTGGAGTCGAGGGGGAGGAAGAGGAGGGTGGAGAGGGGGCCTGCAGGGGGTGTATGCGTGGCCCAGCGACCAGCGGCTAGAGGGGGGCATGACCTATAGGAGTCATAGGTCACAAAGAGATCAACAGGGGACCTGTACGACAGCGTACTGGCACACCACTGCAAAACCGAGCAGACAGAACATCCATGCCTCAGCAGCGTAGCATAGTAACCACATCACAGACGGCACGGCGTATCCACTGCAAGACTTTACCATAGCAACAGCTTTCCATCAGCTCCACCAGAACGGCACGACGTAGTTGCACTCAGAAGTACAGGCCTACGCTAAAACGCACCATGCATAATGAGAGTAGATTTACATGAAAACAAGAGGATATCATGAAACCTGTGGATATGTATCCGTATTGTGATACCGTAGATTAGCCCTGACTGAATACATGGGCAATAGAGGCCGTTGATATACAGTACTGTGCAAATGTTTTAGGCAGGTGTGAAGTCTTTAAAGTTATAAAAAAAATATATATATATATATATATATATATATAAATGTCAATAATTTTTTTTATTTTAATCAATTCATGAAACACAAAGTGAGGGAAAACCAAATCGGTATCAAAACAACATTTGGTGTGACCACCCTTCGCCTTCAAGACAGCATCCCCTGCCTAAAACGTATGCACAGTACTGTATATATATGTATATATATATACACACACACACACATATATATATATAACCACATATACATATCAGAATATCACTATGCCACACCTAGTATGAAACAAAGGACTACTAAAGGACTGCAAACTGATGACTACAACCAGCAGGAATATTAACTAAACCCTGCAGTAAAGTATTCCTGCAGCAATCCACAGCCCATTAACTACATACACACACAGGCGTGCGCGCACACAACGATGGGGGGAAATGAATGGTTAATGGAGCTGATTCAGCACACTGCTTTTGCACATGCTATTATCAATCAGCGGTGTGCATGTATGAACACCAAACACACACGCACACGCACACACACACTAGCAATAAGAAGGGTGACAATAACTTTCAACGTCAATGATATTAATATAATGTCCCTTTATGTATCAGTCCCATGTCACCATAAGGAAAGGGAATTAGTTGTCCAGACAGGAGATGCCAGCCCTCAAAATAGAGCAGTGGCATCAACCGTCATTCTGTTGTAACTTAATACAAGCAATTCCCGCCTCCCTGTAGCACTACTGTACTGTACTCAACAACGCACGGGAAATCCAACCCGGCTCTCATGTGTTAGCCTGACTATGTTGGCTTATTGTGGGGGTTAAGAGAGGGCCACGGGGAAGGAGACGCTCAGTAGCCACTGTGGCTCAGCAAGAGCCTCTTCCTGGGGCTGACACAGACATGTCGACAAACAATTAAGAGTCACAAGGTAGCATTTGCTATTCTAACTGCACCCGCACACATACACTCTGACAAACACACGTACACACACACACACACACACACACACACACACACACACACACACACACACACACACACACACACACACACACACACACACACACACACACACACACACACACACACACACAGACAGAGTAGTGCCGGAGGGCTCCCTCCACAGAGCCCAATGCAAACAGGGCTCATCAATCACCCACTGTGTTGGAGACTGCAGGCGAGGGAAGATGGAGTGTGCCGTTTACAGATCAAACATTCATCTACACCTCTGCAACATCCCCAGCTATCCAAGACGCACAGACACCCACCCACATCCCCCATCCTTTTCTACCACATTGTCCATAACTACACACCCACACGCCTTAACGTTCCGTATACAAAGTAGAGATATAATGGATTGCTTGCACACAGCGTTGCCTAAGCAACAGATGCTTATGAACAATGAGAATACTGCACACTAAAACTATTCACTGCTCTATAAAATGGGATATGGTGTCTGAACCGAAAGTGGTCAAAACCGAATGCAAAACAATGCCTAGAAAAATTGTGTATATTTTTTTTACACAATAAAGTGTTAGTTAGGTTTACTTACTTTTAAAGTACTGTAGACGTGAAATGAATTGTTTTTATATTAACCGGTTCAAGCAGAACAGCCACACGAGAGGCCAAAGTGGGTATGGCCATGGGGCCAAAGGTTCGCCGTGAAAGTTCAGAAGTAGTGTGCCGAGCGGTACTCACAGATTTGCGGATGTTGACACGGGGCTTGGGGACGGGCTTGTTGGGCTTGTTGTCGAAGCTCTCGGGGAGCGTGGAGGATCCATGACCGCTCTTCCTGGCCTGCAGGGCCAACTGGTAGGCCACCTCAAAGGCCTGGCCCAGCGTCAGGATGATCTCATACGCCAGGTTCTAAAACACATGAAAACACCATGACTGCCTCTAGTTTGTTAAGGTCTTTCAAAGATTCTGACTGATCAGACCTCATCCCTTCCTGGCCCGGTAAGGGGGGGTCGTCGCTGGGTGTCACTTCTCACCACGTCGAAGGCGGTGAAGACGTGGCAGTAGTGGTGACTGGACTTGAGGTCTTTGGTGATGTAGGCAAACGTGGACAGGTCCTCGGGGTCCTGGGCTGCACAGGAGATGTTCCGGATCTCATGCTCTGCAATGATGTTCTGCAAGAAAACAAAACACCAACGGGAGGTTGTTAAAGGAAGTACACAAAGGTTGTTGATTTGTTCTCACTTTGGAGTAGGACACCCAGCCAATAAACTATATAAACCTGACAGGGAATGTTGACCTCTTAAGAGACTTTCTGGCATAAGTAATTCAGCATTTGACAAAAGGTTATAATAGGCTGTCAACTGAAAGGTCAAGATTTAATTTCTCACCTTATTTGTGGCGTCGATGAATTTCACTCCCTTGTAGGAGACGGAGAGGACGATGGTTGGCACCTTCTTCATTTGTTCCGTCGACTTCTACGAGCATCCGGGGAGAATAAAATAGAGTAAAGCAGCATGTTAGTTATTTTAATATGGACTGTTACATGAAAAATTAAAACAGTAATAAATATAAAGGTTTTTTGGTCAAAAAACATTTCATAAACATTTTGTAATCAAGGCAAAAACCATCTCCACAACAGAGAAGAAATGGGCATGGCAGGAAGTGTCCTATAAAAGAAGATTGAAAGAGTAAAGGCACTATTGCAGGATCATAGGATCAGCACAAGTGTATTGACCACTTCCATCTGACAACCTGAATCAATTGAAATAACATTAAAAGGTTGAGGAGGGTAATTTGGTGCCTTATGAAAAACTACCAGGCACATATTACATTTACAAAGCCAATCGATTAGCACCAAGTCAGTCCAGCTCTCCCTAAGGTCCTTATGCATTATGAAGCAGCAGAAAATATGGGGAGTCAGACCTTTCACTTCAAACTGCCACCCAACCCCCTGTCAAAGCTTTAATATATTTAAGAATAGAAGAAATGATCCTTATCTCTCACTTTTTCACTCTTTTTCTCTATATACAGCACACGCTCTCCTTCTCTTTCTATCCCTCGGTCAATCCCTCTATCTTTCTCCTGTCTCAGCATGTTCCTTTAGCAGCCCAGCTCTGCCAGGATCAAGAGCTTAAGAGTGGGGACAAAAGCAACTCTGCCAGCCACTGAACGCACAGACTCTGCCTTGGCTTGAATTATAGATTCACACTGACCCTGCTCATAGCTACAGTACCTGCATGGAATGGACAGCAGCCATAGTGGGGGTGGGGGTGGTGGGGAGGGGCAAAGGGAGAGAGCAATAGATAGCTTGACAGAACGTGACAGAAAGGGAAAGCCTTCTGTATAGTAGTAGAAGATATTTCTAGATTACCAGATGGTTCATATTTTGCTGCCTTGTGATGGCAAGGTACCGAAAATGTGTGCCGGTTAAAAACAGGAGTGTGCTCAGAAAATTGGAGTGAAAAAAAGGTGAGATAGAAAGGCGTTAGAGAGAGAACAGTTGATAGATAATGTTTTACTTAGTGGTCATTGCAGATAAACATAATAGATATAATAAGCGGAGGCATCCTTTGAGTAAAAATAATATTAATCTTCAAAATGTAGTATGTTTTTAGAGACAAGGATTAACATCGACCCTCCATTTGTTTTACCAGAGACAGAGCCCATTTTAGAATGAGGACAAACACACATAAACAAAAAAAAAAGGAATTAAGAGGAATGTGGAGAGAACAAAAAGCTCAAAGTAATGACAGATAAGATTAATCATGAATGCAAAGGCAGAGTTGCTTTTTTCAATCCAGCACCGAGTATAAGGAATGAAATCCCTAACCCCTTCAAATAATAAACTTAGTCCAGCCAAAATGGAATAGGTTTGTTTAAGTTCAAGTGTTTATTTTGAGGACACTTTGAGTGCAAAGGAGTGTGACCATGTCCCAGTTTCAAAGGCTGGGAGTTGTGAGAGAGATAAAGAATGACGCATTGAAAGAAGGGAGAGGAAAAGAAGAAGCAATAAGGAGAAACAGAGAGAGAGAATAAAAGGGAATGATTGTTTTTGTGACTTGCAGGAATAGACCGACTCTTACCCTCATCTTGGAGCAGGCGTCTTGCGTGGACTCGGTGCCTCTTAGCTCCTTTACCAGCATGGAGCCCAGGTACTGTGGAACGAACAATCATGCAACATCATAAACACAAACATATCACACATGAACTAAACATTAAGTTCCATCAGTGAGTGAACCACTAAAAACACTATCAAAAGTACATCCACTTAGAATGTTTTTCCCCCCTTAAAACAGAACACCATCGAAATAATTTTCTCCTAATCATAATTTCCTGTCTGAAAACAGGAAATTGCTGCACTGTATAGAGCCAGCCTAAAAAAATCCATTTACCTGGCTAGGTGATTACAACAACCTTGAGAGCCCGAGGACTATTGATGGTGTCTGGCAGCACATCCTGGGGACAGGACTAATGCTTTAAGACACAAGCATCGGAATTAAGCACCTGCTAGCTGCAACAGCAATTATCGGAACTATGTTTACAGTTACATCCGAGCACTTAAAGATGGGGGGAATAAATTGGGCGTCAGACAGCAAATTCAATTCCAAAAGAGGCTTTTAAAGGATATGGTGGTGAAGAAATATCTATTCAGCGCGGTGTTTTGCCTGACCTTAAACAGCTCTAAATCTATTACCTACTATATTGAAATCTCACCTGTTTGAAAGATTCACCTCAATGACGTGAAGTTATATGAAAAATCGTGTACAGCTGAGATAAACGACTTTGCAGTGATTTCTGGTTTTGCCGTGTACTGAATAGAATCGTTAGTCAAGATATAGAGGTAAGCGAGGTCTGGTCTGTGGCGGGTGTAGTGAGATCACTACCACTGCTTACTGCTCTGTCTCGCTGGGTTTACAGTGCTATAACGCCAGCACAGGGTGCTCTGAGGTCAGAATGAAAACATTGTAATACTGTTCCACGCCTGCCAAACCCTTCTTCACTGTTTTAATGTCGGTCTTATCTTAAGTTGTGCATCACAAAGATGATGTTTTTCTTGCCACGGTCATACCACACACTGTTACAGAGATTTTTCCAGATGCCCGCACAAACATAAAACATCCCATTATCACGAGCATGATATTTGAAAATGTAGCACCACTGCAAAAAAGAATGAGAAAACAAAATGAGTGTGTCCTTGGAGAGCAAATAATGGCATCGAGCTACAGTTTGGGTTTCATGATATAAGTGTTGAAATTGGATTAAGAGTATTGTGTCCAACATACAGGCAGCATCCTAATTACGTTAGAGTATTGTCTGAGGTTTTATTGGGGATAGATGAATGAAGCCTGGGTGTAATTTCAGAGATGTGGTGCATTTTCTGAGTCTTTATACTGAAGGCTACAAAATGGGACCTATCAGCATTGTGTGAAAGAAAGGAAGGAGAAAAGATCCTCCTTTACAAGAGAACCCAAATGAATTAGTTACAAATCACTTTGCTTTCTTTCAGTTAAACTCAGGCAAATCCATCTCTATTTTAATTGACATTTATTTTGTTGTTACTAGCGTTTAGTTTTGGTTTGTAGTTTTTATGAATACTGTTATTTGGTCATTCCCTCAGCTTTAATGTGCACTTGAAAAGTTTATTTTCTTTTTCCGATCCTGTGGCCCCCTCCTTTATTTTTCCATTTCCCTTTTTCATTTATACCCCTCTTTTCTTACACACCGGCAGTGCGTGTCCTACCTACCCTAACGCAGGGGAGTAGAGAGTCATTCATCAGTCAAAAACCCAATACTTTGAACTGCCACTACCAAAGAATATGAGCAAGGGAAAATTTGAAAATGCCAATCGGTTCCATATTTTCGAAAAACCTCCATTCAACATCTCCTAAGTTACTGTACATATGCTCATGTTTTAACGCTTTCTCTTTAGTTATCCTACACACATCAACACAAATTTTTTTCCATAGAACAACCTCCAAGAGCCAATGACAGCCCTTCAGCTTGGTATAGCAGCCAATCGTCTAGCCAATGACAGCCCTTCAGCTTGGACTTGCAGCCAATCGTCTACCCCTGTGCCTTATCAGCTCAGACCAGGGAGTAAGCATAGCTACATGGTTGTCCAGCAAAAACCAATCAAATTAACTAGGTTGTATCCGTGGAAACATGGGCTCCATTATATAACTATGGAGGCAAAAATGGCCAGGCTTCGTTGGCACTGTGCTGCATTGATTGAAATTCCTAAGGCGGTGGTTATAGTTCAGGCCAAGGCAGGTACTTTGATTCTTACAGCATAATGATGTATGGAAGTGGGCCAGGACCACAGAGGAGAGGGATGAGGTAAAGAAAGTCCTTTCAGGGTTTAAAAGAGTGCTTATCTGTGTGTGTGTGTGTGTGTGTGTGTGTGTGTGTGTGTGTATATGCGTGCGTGCGTGTGTTTTGGGATTGCCACTCTGCAGATATTATACTTACATACGCTTCGTAGTCACAGGACTGGAAGATGAGCTTCTCTGGGTGATGCTGCCAGTATTGCACTGGGGTGGACGACGTCGCTTCGTTTGGGGGACGCAACGTGATTGGCTCGCACCATTCCCCCTGCTACAACCAATCACAGCAGCAGACATAGGCCAGAGATCAGTTGATAAGGGAGACACCAGAATAGGTTTGAATTACTGTATAAACCTAGTCATCTCATTTATTAAATGTGATTGTACACTCGGCTCCGACCGACAGGACTACATATAATGTAACCCCTTCTTGATTGACAGCATATGCGGGCCTAACAGCTTTTTAGATCATCATAGAGAATGGAAAACCAATACAATATAAGTATTCAATTTCTCAACACCTCTTGCGGAGCCAGCCTTTGAGTCTAAAACTACTGACGGTGCTTTGTTCTGTCATATTGACACCTTTGCTCATGCCAAATGTAGACAAATATCTATTATTTCAGCATGCAAATATGCAGTGTTGGCAAGCCAGCAAAATAATTGTTGTTTGACTGTGTGTGTGGAGTGTGTGTGTGTGTGTGTGTATGTGTGGAGTCCAATCATTCTGTTGCGTGTTGATGAGCCACCATGGGCCTTAGGTGATCAGCAGTAATGATGTTGGATAAACAGCCCAGGGCCCTGAGCCTGAAGAAAGAGACTGTGGCGTTACTGGAAGTCACACAGTTACTGGATCAACACTGCATACCTATCTATGTTTTTCTCCATCTTGGTCTCCCTCTAATTGTCTACCTTTTTTTATATTTAGTTTTAAAAAAATCATATACGTGACTGAGAGAGACGGAAAGGTTGGAAAGGTGTTACAAAAAGACGTAGACGGAGACGAGGGTGGGAGGAGGATGAAAAAGAGACTGGAGTCACATCAGGTCTTCTGGCCTAGCAAAAGTCGTGACATGAGGAGTCATGGTGTGAAATGAAAGTGTGTGCCTGCATTGATAAGCCTTGTGATTCACACACACACACACACACACACACACACACACACACACACACACACACACACACACGAGGGCCCTTGAATCTGATGAATCTGGATCAAAGGGACGCCAAAGCACAGCCACTACATCAGATGTGTAAGTGACTCATTCTGCTTTCGTAGGTTTGGAGAAAGGTTAAGTGCTGTGCTCTCTTATTTTACAAGTGGGCTGCAATATGAAAACAAATACTTCAGTTATTCAGATGAAAGATTGGGGTAATGATTCATTTTTGATAGAGAGGTCGCAAGGCACAATACATACTGTATTTCAATTTGATGCACCAAGGTCTACATGGCTATCTGATGAGAGTAGTTTGTTCGTACGGCACAAGTAGTACGTTCCGTAGATCCAATAAATACTCAAACGTTTAAAAGAACATAAGATTAACTTCAAGTGTTCAATTCGACGCTACGTTTCTTTCAGCCTAACTTGGTTTCCGGCTGACCGGAAAACCCTCGCTCTCTTCCACTTCCCCTCCTTTCAGTCTCTTCCTCACCATGCTGACTTGGGCCATCTGCCGCTCTAGTCTGACGCGCGGGACGTCCTCAAAGTAGTTGTCGTTGCTGCGTTGGCGCCGCCGCGCGTCCGCCTGCATGATGAGGTGCTGCACGTCCAGAGAGCCACCTGGGACCCCCGCTGTGTACGCCGCCTGGCCGACCGACGGGCTGAGCTGGGGAGGGGTGTTGTTCCCAATGGGCTCCTGGTGGGAGGAGGACAGTTATTCATTCGCTCGTCATCACTCAGCACTCGGACGTGTCAGCAAGGGAAGTGGGACAGTACGACACCCTGTCAGCCATATTGGGTCACGGCTCATAGTATCAAGAACATGAGGGATTTGTTGAATGATTTAAATGTATGCGCTGATTGAAAAGGTTGATCAATTTTCAACCATGTCTCAGACAAACCTTGCTTTGAGGCAAATTAAACCATTGTTATACTAAAACTATTAACAGCACAGTGCACACGTTTACATGTACAGTACACACAAAGGCACCTTGGACCTTCAATCTAATCTGAGAGTTGGATCACAACGCTCTGTTCTGTTCTCTTATAAAATATCCCTTTAACACTGTCAACAAAGCCTATCCCCGCCCTATTGTCTCCACCACCCAGTAGTTGAGTGGGATGAAAGCAGACATTTTGGCCTTTAGAGACTGACACAGAGCAGCCTAGTCCTGGCAGTCAGATCAAATCGAGCCCCAGGAGGTGAGGCCTTTCCCTGGCCTCACAGCACAGGGGAGCGAGAGGCTGTTGAAAGACCATTTAAAAAATACCCAGTGGGACAAGGCAGCCAGTGAGTCATATTAGGCAGAGATGGGAGAAACTGAGGTATCGTGGCCATTTTGGGTCAGCCCAGGATACATGTGCATTGACAGCAGTGGATGGACATCCCTAAGAGGGCAATACCATCTGTGATGGCTCACGTTCACACACACACGCACGCACGCACGCACGCACGCACGCACGCACGCACACACCATTCTTTCTCCCATCCCTATCACTAAACACATAGAAACTCACTCTTAAAGAGATTGCACGGGGAGGTTTCTGTGGTGTGTCTTCGTGTAGTCGGTCTCCCAACGAGGCAAGTATCCTTTTCCTGTGTCCGATAAGATTGATCTTCAGCACCTGGAGACAGATAGACATGTCATGAAACAGTTACACGTTTTTGCATATTAACCATCTTAGCAAACAAATATCTTTTAGCTCCAAGAATGACTAGTAGTTCAAGAAACATATATTTAAAAAAAACATAATGAATATAAGAACACCATTTTTATTTGTGCTAAAATGCTGCTCTGAAGCGTAAAATAAACTGGAAATGAGTGCATAAGGATTAAAAATGGTCCCTAGCCACATGCATATATTACGTTGTTAATATTATTATATAACTGCACCTGCTCGTCCACTATTACAATACAAGCAGTAATTGCTTTTAAATGCACATTTGACATGAACCAGCAAATAAATTACCTTCTCAACTGCACCAGCCACACAACCCGCAAATAAAACCAAACAACGATTACCCAGTTTTGCACACACCCAATGCATTGCTCAGTGTCCCATAGCAGGACTTGGAAAGAGAAATTGTTGGTTCTTTTTGTCCCTTCTGGCAATCCCTCCTGGACCATAGTAAACTGCTGAAAGGTTTATGAGAGTTGCCAAAGGAGAGGATCCAGCAGCACTAATGTGCCTTTATGCTTGTTTCAGAGACTACTCCAAAACAAATGCCAGAATGCTTACCAAAGTGAGGCGGGGGATGTGTGTATGTTTCCAGGCGGGAAGGTGGTAAGATTAATTAGAATCATTCTGAGGCATTGCCGTGAGCCTAACGATTGTCCAAGTGATATCACCGCCTCATTCTGTATAAACCACACACACACATACACACACACACACACACACACACACACACACACACACACACACACACACACACCACACACACATCCCCCACTCTCACCAATTAAGTAATAATGTATGCAAGACCAGCATTAACATACATCAACACACAGCACACACATTAAGCTAAGCTACCCAGCAGCGGCATGCATACGGATAAGACCATATGCAGACTGCATGCAAATAATACACAACTCAGAAACACAACATTATAACTACTGTACGGGTTCTACACCATAAGTATAGAAGTTCACTAGTTAAGGATACCATTTCCCTTCAGCTGAAATGTGCATGCTGAAGACCTGATATATTTTCTTTTTTATATTTGATGTTAATGAGACATTATTGGTTGTAGGTGGAATAGATAATGTGGAGTAGTATGGTGTAGTATTAGCATAGAGAATTTCTGTAAAAACACAAAGGGGCTTTGTGGGCACTGGTGAACTGTCACTGGCCCTCTGGGTTAGTATTTATTAGGGCTGTATGTTCACCTCTATTACTGATGTAGTAAGGTGTGTTCATTTTCTGGCACTCTGTTGCCCCTGCAACTAAATCTCTCTCTCACACACACACACACACACACACCAAAACGGTCCATTTCTAGCCGTACCACTAAACCCAGAACCTATAGTATCCACAATGGGTTTGGCAACCTTAGAGTAAGTTCACATGTTGCTATGGTAACACAGAGCTGCATAAGGAGTCTACACACAAACACTGTGACATCAGAGTGCAACAAATACACTAACCCCCCCCAAAAAAACACACATGCATAAACACACACACGTGTGTGTGTGACATAACATACACAGTTGAAATTAAACAGCTGTTGGAGAGCCTGGGGGAGTAGATTACATTGCTATCCCTCGATGGACGAGAAACTAAATGTAACCCGACTAGCTACAGTAGTCCTCTCTCTCTCTCTCTCTCTCTCTCTCTCTCTCTCTCTCTCTCTCTCTCTCTCTCTCTCTCTCTCTCTCTCTCTCTCTCTCTCTCTCTCTCTCTCTCTCTCTCTCTCTCTCTCTCTCTCTCTCTCTCTCTCTCTCTCTCTCTCTCTCTCTCTCTCTCTCTCTCTCTCTCTCTCTCTCGCTCTCTCTCTCGCTCTCTCTCTCGCTCTCTCTCTCTCTGTGAGTTCCGTGTTACTATGGCTGACTGCACCATGCTGCCATTTGCATTTAAATTAAAGTACAACACGATGACTTGCTGGTAGAGTGTGCAGTGCACTGGATACGCTGCTTCCCTTCACCTTGCATTCTCTCTCCCTCTAATCTCTCTGTACATATTTCCTTTGTATACTAGTCAAACAGTATTCCCAACACGACATGTTCACATTCTGACAGAGTCAATGCCTCCAGTGAAACGGGTTAAGTTAAACTGAGGCGGAAATTAGATGCTCTCACACCAACATCCGCGTCTATGTTCCTGACTCGACATGCCCCTGTCATGTTCCTGTTGGGCTCTCTCGCTCTTGTCTCCCATTCTTTCTGTCCTATTTCCCCCACTCCCTTAGGTCCCCCTCCAGACTGCAGTGCTTCGGGGTCACTGCTTGAGGCTTCAATCTGTGTAACACAGCCTCCGGATGAGACTCTCTGGGCCTTAATATGAAACGCTTTGGGACGCTTGCTAGCCTCCAGGGTGTGACTGCCACGCGCCATGGGCACGCATCCTAGTGAGCAAGAATGGTTTCAGCCGCCGCAGTGTGTCTGAGTCTCAGGCTGTCTGTTGTCAGTGGGTGTGTGTGTGTGTGTGTGTGTGAGACTCACACACATGACAGCTGCTGTGATTGTGTGTGTGCGTGTGTTTGCCAATCGATTAGCTAATCCAGTTATGGGTCCAGTTAGTCCAGATATAACAGAGGTAATAACCGGATTAAACCCGACATGGTCGATCACCATCAAAAGCCCTGCAGCAGTCCTAGAGGACAGGACACATACACGCAGACACGCAGACACACATACACACACACACACACACACACACACACACACACACACACACACACAAACTCTGACAACACACTCCAATACTATGGATGGGTGATTTCTGAATGTTCCTGCGGCCACTGTGTGTTTCTGTAGGCAACCCACACAAAAGATTACTACTTAATCTCTAATTGAAAAGTGTGTGTTTCTCTCCTGAACAGTTTTGTTTTTTTCATGGTGCCCTTGCCAGTAGATGAAAAACTTTGCCGCTTCTGTTTCTATTCCATGACAATTGAAGATGGCACCAACGCCATTGTGTTTGGGGGACTACCATTATGTACAGGTCACTGGTGGGACCTCTGACCTCCTCCTCATTTGGAGTCAGGTGACACAGGGGAGAGTTCAGTTTACCAATTAGAAGCCACAATGTGGAGCACAAAACAGAAGGAGGTCGGGGGTAGTTGGGGGGGTAAACAGCTAAATCACTGTCTGTGCTCAGACTGGCGCGTAGTTTTAATGAGGAGAAGAAAAAAAAAGGAACTCTCTCCCATGACCTTGTTTGTTTTCTACTTACATTTCCTCCTTTTGTCTTCCTCATCTAGCCTTCATCCACACAACTTCAGATGGGACATATTCCTCACCCACTCAACTCTCTTTGCTCTCCTTTCACTCCAACAATTTCTGATAATTCACCTAGGCTCTGTGTATACCTTTGTTTGTGTGTGTGTGTGTGTGTGTGTGTGTGTGTGTGTATCTCAGAGAGATCGATATCTCTGAACATGGCTCTGGTCAGCCCACAATGACGCCATACGTGCAATGTGCAACCCTGCACTATCCTGCTTCCACTCTATTGACTCCAACACACTCAATCTGCCCCTCACAACAATGACTTCCAATCAGCCAGTCAATATTCCCCCAGCAGATTTCCCTGAGGACAGGTGAGGTCATGACCCCCATGTATGGACAGGGCCTCTGATCCCTCAGGGTCAGCCTTTGATGGGGTTGAGTCGCCCCTCCATGGCCTCACATTCCAGAACACTCTATTGACCCTTACAGACCCTCCAAGGAGGAGAGGACGTGACAGGACCGGTCTGTAGGACGTCTGACTACCGGGCGACAGAGCGGTAACAGGAACATTGGCCTGAGCAAATAAAAGCAAATAAAAGCTAGTCGATCTCCGACGACGTGGTGGTGTCATTACCAGCACCGGTAGAACAGTGAAACATCACGGTGGTGGGAGAATCCATCTAGTAATCTGTGAGCCATAACCACTCTAAACCCAGTGAACTATTGAAGCTGGTCTGGACCCCCTAGCCTGAACCAAGACAGTTCTCTCTTTTCTCGTCTCCACCCCAGATGACTTCTCCTACTGTAAGCACCTCTGCGACCTCAGCTTTGGCCAAACACTCTTTTCCTGTTGTTCTCTTGATTAGTATCGACCTGCCCGGGATCTACTGGACTATGGAGGAAAGAGGCTTACCACGTACTACACATTGCACAGACAGACAGACAGAGTTTCGCTAAATCATCGACCAGCTTGTAAAATACAGGTTTAGGATTACTTTTTTGGTCTCAGACAAATCACAGTAGATCCCTAGCTTTAGGCTCCTCTGTGGTCCATTTATTACCAGGGCCTGCTCCCCACCACACACACGCACACGCACACGCACACACACATAAAACACACACCCAGACTGACAGCCTCCATTGCCTCAATGCATGGGGACAACTGGAGGGAAACCAGAGACCACTGGTTGCCTAGCAACCGCTGAGTGGAGGGGAGTAGCGGTTGTGGGTGAATTAGTGGGCTTACATGAAAGCTAAATTAGGTGGCTCCCAAGGACCAATAGGGAGCCTTGTTTCAGCATTCAAAGTCTGGGGGACTAATCAAAGAGGAAATGGAATAACAGTCACAATCGTCGTCATTAGTAGATGAGGGTAAAGGTAACCATAAGGATAGATTCAGCCATGATTCTGTCTGTGTACTGTATTTGTGTTTTTATGTGGGTGTGTAACCAGGGCCAAACGCTGCAGGATAAGACAGGATCTATCAAAGCTTGTTGTTGCAAGCCTGTGCACACTCACATAACCACACAGTCTGAGCTTCATAATCTGTGAATTGATTAAGCAGTATGACATGAAGCAGAGGGAAGCAACAGAGCGTAGCCTAATATTTTATCTGGGTTATGAAATATTTCAAAAGGAAAGGAAACGAACGAGAACTCTTCTGAGGCAGGGAAAGCCCAACAATACACAGGAGCTCTGTGTGTGTGTGTGTGTGTGTGTGTTGCAGTAAGTAGCTATGCGTTCTCACACTAGAACAGCAGTAATATACTATTATACTGGTTGTACAAAATTACATCAGATTTCTTTTATATTTTTAACGTCGATAACAGATATAAGATGTACTGAAGCGGAGGGTTCAACACCTGATTGCCTACGGGTCAGCTGGGGCAACATAGTGCGGTGAGACGTGATTGGTCAACTAACACAGGCAGAAAAGGAGATGTCTAACTAAGGTGTGTCTGATCCTGGACAGCTGTTTTCAGGTGTTTCTGCTGGGACATGTCTGTTTCTCTCTCTCATTCCTTCACTTTTTCTTTCACTTCCTCATCTAGCTCTTTTTTTTTTTTAAGTTTTGCGCATCAACAACTGTCTAATACCCGCAGAGCCATTATACCCCTGATTTCACCTTCAGTTGTCTGTAAATGGGCCCTCTCTCAACTCACAAGTGTATAAGTATAACTCTTCAAGTTTACTCTCTCAAACACACACACACACACACACACACACACACACACACACACACACACACACACACACACACACACACACACACACACACACACACACACACACACACACACACACACACACACACACACACACACACACACACACACACACACACACACACACACACACAAAAAGAAACAATCAACCAGCAAGCAGTGCCACTGTTCTCTCTTATGCAACGGAACTGCTCATCATTTCCACAATGACCACCCATTAGTAAACCCAGTCAGGCAGACAAGGACAGCAAAGTTTGCTTCCCCCGTATCCCTCTACATCATGTGCTGTTTCTGTTCCAAGTAGAGATTAAGGGTTGCTTGAAGCAGAATTGAGGCCACATTATTTCTTCAGGTAGGGTAAGGACACGCAAACATACTCAAACTAAAAATATAGTAAAACGAAAAAGTAGTTTACTGAACATGAATAGAGTTTGTGCACTCACACACACACGCGCACAAAAACACACACACGCACATATATTCATGACTGATTAAATAAACGCTATTACACATGAGCACACACTGAAAAAATAAGAGTAAATGGGCTGAGTCAGCAGAGTTAGTTGACCGCAATGTGGAACCCACAACAAGTTTTTCAGAGAAGGACACAGGGAGGACGAGAACAGAGCGAGCCGAGATGCAGCAATCACAGGACAAAAGAGCCAACGGAGCGCACTGAACAACAGGACTCATCTCTCTCAGCCTGTCCGTACTATCGCTTTCAAACACTCACACACTCTCTCTCTCTCTTTCTTTCTCACTCTCTCTTTCTCTCCCAAGCTGCCCCTCTCAGTTCCTCCCAGCACACACTCACTGTCCCATTCCGTGAGAGCTTACCTGTCCTGCGAACGGGGCACTCCCAGCTAAATACAGGCAGAGAGGGTTACAGGTTCAATTCCCTCACCCCTCCTCTTATGGTTACCCCGAGGCCGTGCGCTTCGTTCTCTCTATCGCTCCTATAACTCTCTCTCTCTCTCTCTCGTTCTTTCTCCCTGTCTCTCTCGGTGTTTGTTGATCCTGCTCCGTTCCCTTTGAATACAAATCCGGCTTGGTTGAGCTATCCTCCTTCCTCTCTTCCCTCTTCTTCCTTTCCAGCACTCTCTCCTCCCTTCCTCCTTTATCCCCTCTTCTCTTCTCTGGCAGCTTAGTCCCCCCCCCTTTCTTTCTTTCTTTCTTTCTTTCTTTCCCTCTCTCTGTCTCTCGCTGCAGAGATTTCCTTGTCTCAGCCACTCCTCCTCCTCCTTGCCGTTCAGCTGCGGCAGCCAGACTAGATCTCCTACATGTCTCTGCCTGAGCGCACAGCTCATCACCCCCCGCCCCCCCTCCTCCTCCTCCTCCTCCTCCTCTCCGATCTCTCACTGCATTCTCTCTCTCCCAAGCTTACTGGATCTCCGCTTCCTCTCGCTGCCTCGCGAGCTACATCTCGTTACTATGGAGACGCTGGGCACGACCAGAAACCAGCTCACTGGCAGGCAGTGCAGGTGAGAAAGCATGTGTGCGCGTGCGGTCGCACGTTTTCACAGCCTATGGTTCCGTTCTATGAACGTGGGTATAATGCTAAAGAAAGTGCCTGAAAAATAGGATGAAGATATTTCTCAACAACACACACTCCCCATTTCCCTACCACACCCAGGACATCTGAATGTATTTCCACATATTGCTACAGTACATAGCATCAGTATGCATAATATGACCGGTAAAATGAAGACAGGAAATTGTAAATAACTATTAGACCTTTGTGTATGAGTGTGTGCGTCAGTGTGTGTGCGTGATGGACTTGTGACAGGTGTGTGTGGCTGAAAGTGCAAGTGCAAATACTGTACATGAAATCTTAGCCAACGAGTTCTGACGTCAGCCTAAACTAAATGTGTTTTAGCAGGGGGTCGTTCATAATAAGATGTATAAGCGGGATAGTAGCAAGCTTATACAGGGTCAGGATATCATTTTGGCAGGGTACACAGGATACTTCTCAACACTCCTGCCCTGTCTCTAGCAGAGGGGGTGTTGCAGTGGAAACTCTCTCTAATATATGGGGGCAACACAAATGCATCACTGTTGAACACTCTGTACAGTCCTTAGGCAAATCCACCAACACAGGAATTAACACAAAATACTAGTCACCCATCACACATGACACATACACAGCTGTGCACATGCACATGCGCACGCGCGCGCACGCACGCACACATGCACACACGCACACACGCACACACACACACACACACACACACACACACAGATGAAAATTCAGAATGTATAATATTCTAATGATGAGTGTGTCAGTGTATGTGTGTGCATGAAGAATGAATGGAAGAAAGAGATGTAAACAGAAGGACTGCGCAATGGAGGGAGAAATAGTGAAACAGTAAAATAGGAGCCAAGGAGAGGAAAATAGAGAAAGAGAAAAAACTGAAAGAAGAGGAGTTCCATATAGCAGTTAAAGCTGTTGCACAGCCAACGAAGGCAGCAACCATCTGGGGCAGTGATTTGAGACAAGCTGTCCATTTGGAGGGGTGACAGAAGAGGTGATCTACACCGGAACCTAGGACAGACACACAGCTGAGCATTTGGAAGGGTGACAGGAAACAACACACACACACACACACACACACACACACACACACACACACACACACACACACACACACACACACACACACACACACACACACACACACACACACACACACTCGATCGATCGATCAATCAATCAATCAATCCATCAATCAAAAGAGTTTTTTAATCCTAAAGGCTGATGGCAAGGTCCGATGACCTCGTAGATGTGTTGGCAGCAATGCAGCATTTAGCGTAACAAAGAGACAAAGGATTGTCCTTCGTGTAGTCCTGTGTGTCTGATTGACTGAGCTTTCCTTTAAAAAAACATGTGGTTCGTAAAAGGAATGTGAGGACACAAGGTGAGTCCTAAATGTATGATTGAGACACTTCTCACACTCACAGTCAAGTATGCAACCCATGGCATCGGACATAGTCATAAACGTGCCTACGCATGCAGGGAATGAGCAAAATGAAACAACACCAATTCTTACACTAACTCCATTTACAGAGGTATGTGTGCAAGGAACCCACAGGCAAATCTCGGTGTCGTCACCATAGAGAGAACGTGTCAACATGAAGACTGTGAAGGCAAAGACCAGAGAATTGAAGTGCTACACACAAAAGCTTTAACCTTTGCAAAGAAGATGGGATAACAACTATCATTTACTCCAACCTTCAATCAAACACAACTTTCTCGCTACAGAATCCACTTTCAGTACTTTCAATAGACATGTAGGTATTTAGCACTAGTGCACACTCCTACAAACACACTCTCTCTCTCTCTCTCTCTCTCTCTCTCTCTCTCTCTCTCTCTCTCTCTCTCTCTCTCTCTCTCTCTCTCTCTCTCGCTCTCTCTCTCTCGCTCTCTCGCTCTCTACTTGTTTTTTGTCTGTGAGTGGACCTACTCTAAGAAGCATTTAAAGGAATGGTTCCCAGGGGGACCAGCTAAACTTCAGCGGTCTGCACGCCTTTTGAATCAAAGTGAATTTCCTCATTCTATGCTCTTAGGGCCAACTCTTGAAATGAGAGTAATTTCCTCTAGCACTTTCTTCATTTAACACACTTTGCTACTTTATCTTTTTTTTTTTTTTACTCAAGGTTTTCAGGCTGAAGTGAGACAGCATCGCCATCTAGTGGGTGTGGATGTTACTGTAAATAGTACATCACCAGAGCACAAATAGTGTCTTAGGTGTGTACTTCTTTACAGATCCTTATACCCTGAATGAATGGATAATCCAATATCAAACTTTAAATTGAGTGGAAAAGATAAGAAAATGCCAATTCTAAATGGGGTAGTCAGAATGTGTTTGTAAGTTAAACAATAGCCACATTTTGCAGATAAATGAAAACAAGCAAAAGAATATCCACAATATCACTTATTTTGACAGCTTTTCCTACATACCTAAGGTCTTGTCGGTTGGTTTAAAATAGTAGGTGTCAGAATACCAGCCATTAAAGTGATGTAAGAATTAACACGGGACGTAGCCTGCGAGACTGCTGGCTATAGTATAAAATATAGGCTTAAGATATTTTTGGCATAGGTGTGTGTGTGTGTGTGTGTGTGTGTGTGTGTGTGTGTGTGGAGATTACCAGGATGGATTAAAAAGCGTCTGAAAGGCACTGTTCCAATCACACACCAGCCGGATCCTACGTTTGAGATTGAACACTCAAAAGTGAACACAGACACGCACGCGCACGTGCACGCACACGCACACGCGCACACACACACACACACACACACACACGTGTTTATTTAAAACCCACCGACAATGCCCACACATCGTCTCCTTGGACACCACAGCATCTGTTACCCATGGCGATAATCTAGTGATCACACGGAAGGGAACAGAGCAGTTCTATTCCATGTCTCATTCCATGTCTGTCGCCTCTTTCTATTTCCCTCCTTCTCTGTACCGCTCCCATTGTGCTCCTTCTATTCAGTTCCTACTCCTTCCAGCGTCACAGCTCCATTGATCTGTCTAACTCGAATGCCTCTCTCTAATCTGTCCGGCTTTCTTTCTAGCTTGTATTTGTCCAGTTGCTCATTCCTCCAGGAGCAGTGACCTCTCCACTGAGTACCCCAGAGACTGGAGTCCTGCGGCAATGCTCTGCTGCAGTCCCAGTTTGCAATAGATTCTGTAGACAGACAGGCACAGGCGCGCACATGCACACGTACACACACGCACACGTACACACATGTACACGCACACGCACACACACAAATGAACAGAGATATGGAAATGACCGACAGATTGTTATCAATCACAGACTGATTAGATTGGAGTACATTGGTTCTGTGAAGTCACACACTTTGTAGTGAACACACAACACATGAACACACACAATTAAAAATAAATGAACACTTATACATACACACGTGCACACACACACACACAAACATTGCGTTTAGTTCCGTGGCTATTTACAGTACAAGCCGATCAATATTCTCTATATCTCTCCCTAAATATTATAATCACAATTAAATAAAACAATCTACAATCAAACGCAATTACCCAATCGACATGCAAAGTCACTTTACTACTCTCTAGTGGTTTGAAATTACACTCTACTGCTGTCTCTACAAACAACATACCGACTAGTAATGAGTAACACATACACACTGACATATATACACAACACACACACACACACACACACACACACACACACACACACACACACACACACACACACACACACACACACACACACACACACACACACACACACACACACCATTTCGATTAGGTTGAAATTAGATAAATCTGCAAAACTATGTCTAATCAAGGATACATTATAATATTTGGACCAAACCACATTTAGCTTAATGCAAATGAAGCACGGGAGGGAAAGGAGATGCGACTGTGTAATGAGATAACCTCACACACACACACACACGCACGCACACACGCACACACACGCACAAACACGCACATGCACACACGCCAAGTGTGGGTGGTATTCTTAGTGTTGTGAAACATATTGCATCCCACATGCTTATATAACTCCCTCTCCACCTCCTCCAGTCCAGTGCTCATCACTTTGTCCTGTGCCGGGGAGCGCAATCCTACTCTCATCCATCTCTCCCGTTTTGCTACTTATAGAAAGCACCAACTAAGCACAAACCATGTGCAATAGGCTTTGTCCTTTACAGCAGGGTTGATTCAGGGGGACTAGAGGGAGGCGGAGCCTGTTCGTTTGCTGTAGAGACACTGCACTAACCCCAGATCAATATCTCTGAGCGGGCAGGGCGTTCCAACCACATCCCTTAGCAGCACACAGAACTATCTGTGTAATCACCTCAACTCACGCTGAACTAGCCTCTAGGGCAGTGAGCCCGCCGTGTCAGAGGCAGGAAGTGACATGAACTCCCAACTCACATTGATGAGCTCGATCTCCCAGATCTTCTTGACCAGCTCCATGGAGGTGTAGCCGTTGATGAGGAAGGACTTGGTGTAGTCTCCCAGCTCCAGGGACTCCAGCCACTCGGCCACGGACGTGGGGTTGTTGCCGTCGTAGCCTACGGGACGGACCTGAGGACAGGGGGGAGACGGCAGGGAGTGAGAGGAGGACGGGGTCATCACTGGAGGCGTGGTGGGGTGTGTGTGTCCCACGACACTAAACAGTTCCACAGAGCTGAGAGTGAAACATGGGGACGATTGTTAGTACGAAGTAGGTGGAAGGAGAGACGGGGAAAGGTTATCTATACAGCTGTCGCTGAGGCTGAGCACTACTTTGAACTACTACTGTGGAGAATGCCAAAGCTGCTCATCTTTTGGGAGAATGGCATTAGTGAGAAAGCTAGAGCAGGGTGCCGATCTTTCAAAGTGATATACTTCCTATGTGTGTGTATGTCTGCGGTTTGCATGCTGCCACATTCGCAGAACAGACAACGCAGCATCAGAGAAAGTGTATGATGTTTTAGCTCCTCTCATGTTGTGTGTGCGTGTGTGTGTGTGTGTGTGTGTGTGTGTGTGTGTGTGTGGGCACGTGTGTTTTGGAGAAAAGAACGTGAGAGAAAGAAATGTGAGAGAGAGCAAAGCAAAAGGAAGGAAGGAAGGAAGGGAGTCAGAGTTGTTTTTTTCCAGCTTGAAAACTTCTGCAGGGATGAGAGGAAAAAGTGCTGACTGCTGATGAAAGTTACTTAGCGTTCCTCTCCCTGTGTGAGGCCTGCTTCTCTCTCTCTCTCTCTCTCTCTCTCTCTCTCTCTCTCTCTCTCTCTCTCTCTCTCTCTCTCTCTCTCTCTCTCTCTCTCTCTCTCTCTCTCTCTCTCTCTCTCTCTCTCTCTCTCTCTCTCTCTCTCTCTCTCTCTCTCTCTCTCTCTCTCTCTCTCTCTCTCTCTCTCTCTCTCTCTCTCTCTCTCTCTCTCTCTCTCTCTCTCTCTCTCTCTCTCTCTCTCTCTCTCTCGACGGACCGCTCGTATTTGAACAGTGTGTGTTCACCCTCCGCGGCTGTTGTCTCTGGGTTTGATTTACACAGCTGTAGCTCATCTTCTAATGGCGTCCCTCTCTGCCAATGTCCTATTGAGTTTCACACACCACGCACGGTGGGATATCACACAGAGAAATCACAGCGCTCCTGTCTATCAGGGATGACCACTTTTAGTTAATGTTCTTTACCTCACGCAGACGTCTAGACCGATATATCTTTCATGCCAAACTTTGAGTGGGGTGTTACATTATTGGAACAGTTCTAAATATTTTACAGCCTGGCTCCATATTATGACTTGTGTTCCTTCCAATGGTAAATAAGTTAGAGGCCTCACCAAAGCATTGGAACGCACTGTTCCAGTGGCGTCTAAAGTCTCCAGCCCTTCCCAGCACTCACCCTAGGGAGCAGGCGTATGGCCTGCAGGAGGCGCTGTCTGTGGGCCGAGTTCAGGATCCCGATCTCCAGCAGGTCCTGGTCCTCCACCACGTTACTGCCCTGAAGGAGACACGGCCGATACATCCCCGTCATTATCATCACAATTATCCATCGTCATCGTCTTCATCATTAGCCAACATCACTGAGGCGCCTGTGTCAGTTAGTTAGTAAACTCTCACTCACACACACACACACACACACACACACACACACACACACACACACACACACACACACACACACACACAGTCCTTCTTTGTTCCTCCCATGTTGTTCCACAGTTAATTAAGACAATGTGAGACCTTTGAAGACATATCACTCAAGAGAGAGGAGGAGGAGGAGGAGGAGGAGAGAAAGACTCCCTGAACTCGAATGCCTCTCTGGGAGAGACCGAGAGAGAGAGACAGAGACAGAGACAGAGACAGAGAGAGAGAGAGAGAGAGCGAGAGAGAGAGAGAGAGAGAGAGCGAGAGAGAGAGAGAGAAAGGAGGAGGAGGTGGGAAGGCAGACAGATAGACAGTCTAACAGAACAGTTCCTGGCCCTGTAGCTGAAGGTGCCAGGGCCACAGACAGAGATGGGCTCTGATCTGATCTTTGCTGGGAGAAAGAAGAAGCAGAACTCTCTTCACATCTCCATCCCCTCTTTAACCCACAGTTTGCCTCTTAGGGAGGGAGGGAGGGAGAGAGGGAGGGAGGGAGGGAGGGAGGGAGGGAGGGAGGGAGAGAGAGAGGGAGGAAAAATGTATTTTGTTCCGAGTATGACAGAGGATGAGCTTCTGATAATGCATAGTATGTTATCTCTTTAGTACAAAGCCAGGCCCGTATAGTGAC
The DNA here is from genome assembly GCA_026901105.3 of Galaxias olidus. NCBI lineage: Eukaryota > Metazoa > Chordata > Actinopteri > Galaxiiformes > Galaxiidae > Galaxias > Galaxias olidus. Next base: position 377,676 of record JAPMUY010008927.1, read on the forward strand.
CTTACGGTGGAAGTTCCTTGATCAGGATCCAACGACTGATAGATCTAAGACTTCAAAGAAGAAGCTTTGATAGTGTCTTTCAGTGAGGTTTGGCATTATGCATGTTGAGGTTAGGCAATGCCAGGTCAACTCTTGTCTGCTTCTGCATTCTGCGGACCAGTGGAATCGCAGAAGGATATCCTCTTGTCAGTCAAAACCTGGTCTGTTCACCTCGATGTATAAACTATACAATACATTGACAAGCTCTCAGGCTGATTAACAGAGCACAGAGCAACCAGCATCAGTTAGAGTCACTGTGATACAGCACCAGACCAGACCAACGGCACATATAGCAGGTGCAAGATGGATTGCAGAGGGGTTCTTCGACAAGATTAATTGCTTTCCATTGGTAGAAAGAGATAGAGAGCTCTGGGGTGTTTTCTTCTCGTTCTGTGGCCAAGTCTTTGGTCTCTCCTCGATTCCTGGGTAATAAACTATTTCTGTCCATTGCGTCAAAAGGAGATTGAAGAATGAAGACATATTGTATTGGAATGGAATGAGTAATATCTACACGTCTCTGAACACACTCACTCTCCCTGTCCTGGACTCCATAAGTGTGATATGAGGAATCAAAGTGGTACAGTCACTCCAGACTCAAAGAGTGTGCCCGGTGGAGGGAGTTATTACTCCTAACTACCCACACTACATGTGCTGGCAGAACATCTACAGTGGGGGACGGAGGAGTCCTATCTATGGACCTGCATGTTTTGGATAACATCTCAAAATAAGGACTTCACATACCACATTTCAAGCGTGCATAAAAATAATGTATGCATTTCATTCTGTTGAAAGAAATCATACACAGTACTGTGGAGGCACACAAAGACACACACACAGACACTCTCTCACACACACGCACACGCATACAGACACGCACACACACACACACACACACACACACACACACACACACACACACACACACACACACACACACACACACACACACACACACACACACACACACACACACACACACACACACACACACACACACACACACACACACACACACACACACACACTCGTCCATCCATCGTGAATTCCAATTTGATCGCTTTCAGAGTGACGGACCCTTAAATGTAAATACAGCACTCATCTTTACAAGTCTCCATGACGACAGCCCCACCCACTGTCCTTTCCTTCATCAATCAAAGAGCTCCGTCCTTCCTGCCTGGCAAGGTGACAGACCACACCCCCTCTCAGGACCCCCTCTGGGAGGGGAGGGGGCAGCGTATGATAATGAGATGTGTGTGTGTATGTGTATGTGTGATGCACTCACTTGGTTCCCTGGTGTTTCTACAAGAGGATGGAGCACAGAAAGGTTTATTGATTTACCCACTTGTCAATTCAACAAATGAACTTGACACCTAAAAGGAATGAAAAGAGGTCGCCATCTGAATCTTGCATATCTCTCTACGTCAACATTTAGTATTCCGTGGAATGAATCTGACCCGGTCTTCTCCTTGGAGAGACGGGGGAAAAAAACTTTTGTGTTTAATAAATTGTAGCCCTGTCAATATAAGCGGAGTGTCAAAGTCGGCACCTCCAGCAAATTGTTCACTTATTGCACAGAACATCTCATGAATACCAAATCACTGAGGGTTCGAGAGTTTGGGAAACTCACACTGTTGCCTCCCCGTCTCACACGGCAAAGTATGAAACCACGCTGAGAGGGAGAGCAGGAAAAAACAGAGGACGTTTGAGCTGCATGCAAAAGGAAATGCACACAAAGGGAACTTTGAAGTGAGTCCAAGACTTGAAAGGCAGAGCAACAATCTTTCTATCCAAAATTAATAACACCTAAAGGCATTTCAGAAGAGATGAGAGATGAATGCAGTAGTAAAGTTCGACAAGAGGGATGGGTTTAGGAGCTCAGTCAGAAGAATTCCCCCAGTCTCAGTGCTACCGCCAGTGACAGGAGGAGGATGTTTGGGGGTCTTGGTGAGAGTTAGAAGGATAGCAACAAATATTACTTCAGAATTTGAGAGGCAGACAGACAGATTTCCAAATGGCAGAGGCTCATAAATACTGCAGCATAGACTGGATGGGGACAGCCACTAAATAAAGTGCCCATACTCTGCATAATTATCCAGTTCTAGTAAATATGAGTTTAAGATACATTCAGAAATGTTTGTATCAATAATAATGCATTATTAATTCACTGTGTTCTTATTTATTTGGTTTGACATGAAATTGTAATTCTCATCAACAGGGGTACACAAGCTAACGCAAATAGACATAGGGATGAGAAAGAAGGATGTTGTTGATAATTGTTTTCTGTAT